>VZQC01003512.1:1343513-1448513 GCA_009823505.1 Rhizomys pruinosus
GATTAACAGCTTCAGCAAAGTGGCAGGATACAAAATTAACCTAAAAAAATAAATGGCCTTATTGACACCACAACAAGCAACTGGAGAAAGAATTCAAGGAGACCTTCCCACTCACAATAGCCTCAAAAACAATAAAATACCTAGGAACAAACCTACCCAAAGACACCAAAGGTCTCTTCAACAAAAATTTTAAACCTTTAAAGAAAGAAATTGAAGAAGACATCAGAAGATGGAAAAACCTCCCATGCTCATGGATTGGGAAAATTAACATTGTAAAAATGTCCATTCTACCAAAACTCTTGTATAGATTTAATGCAATCCCAATCAAAATCCCCAAGAGTTTCTTCACAGGCTTGGGGGGAAAAGTCCTTAAATTCATTTGGAAAAACAAAATACCCCAAATAGCCAAAAGAACCCTGAGGGAAAAGAACTACACAGGGGAGATCTTTATACCAGTCTTCAAACTATACTACAGGGCTATAGTCATAGAAACAGCCTAGTACTGGCACAAAAACAGACCTGTTGACCAATGGAACAAAACTGAAGATCCAAACCTGAGCACATACAATTTCAGCCATCTCATATTTGACAAGGGGGCCAAGAAAACACAACAGAGAAAAGACAGCATCTTCAGCAAGTGGTGTTGGCAAAACTGGATCACCACTTGCAGAAGAATGAAATTAAACCCCTACCTCTCACCCTGTACAAAAGTCAACTCCAGATGGATCAAAGACCTCAATGTAAAACCCCAAACTCTGAAGGAGAGAGAAGAAAAAGTTGGCAGCAGACTACAAGACATAGGTGTAGGAAAAGACTTCCTAAATCAGACAGCAGCTGCACAAGAATTAAGGTCAACAATTGACAAATGGGACCTCATTAAACTCAAAAGCTTCTGTACATCAAAAGAAGCAATCAAGGAAGTGAAGAGAAATCCCACAGAGTGGGAGGAAACCTTCACTGCAGATACAACTGACAAAGCATAGATTTCCAGAATATATAAACTACTCAAAAAACAAAGAAGAAAGAAAACAGATGACCCACTCAATAGATGGAGCAAAGAGCTGAAGAGAGACTTCACAAGTGAGGAATTAGAGATGGCTGAAAACACCTTAAGAAGTGTTCAACATCACTAATCATTAAGGAAATGCAAATCAAAACCACTTTAAGATATCATCACATACAAACCCACATCAAGAAGATCATCCATCATGAGCAAGTTGGATTCATACCAATAAGACATACCATACTCCAATAAGACTGGCTAGGATCAAGAAAACAAATGATACCAAGTGCTGGAGAGGTTGTGGGGCAAGGGGAACACTCATCCACTGCTGGTGGGAATGTAAACTTATACAGCCACTATGGAAAACAGTGTGGAGAACCCTTGGAAGACTTGGAATGAACGTGCCACCCGACCCAGCCATACCACTCCTAGGCATGTACCCTCAAGACTCACCCCACCACAGCGATACATGCATGACCATGTTTATTTCAGCTCTCTTCACAATAACAAGGAGCTGGAACCAACCCAAATGCCCCTCAACTGATGAGTGGATAGAGAAAATGTGGTACATCTACACGATGGAGTTCTATGCAGCAGTAAAGAAAGACGACATCATGAGCTTTGCAGGAAAATGGCTGGAGCTAGAGGACATCATGCTGAGTGAAGTAACATGGTCCCAGAAAAACAAACAATGAATGATATCCCTCATCTGTGGATGCTAGTGCCAATTGCCTAGTTGTAAGTGTTTCTTGTGCATGGCTCCTTGAGCTTTTGTCCAAATAGTTGGGAGTGATGCATATTGGAAATAACAACAACAGCAACAGAAAGGACTGCATCAAAGAACTGACTGAAACAGTGAACTTCAAAACAGTCAACTTCCACATGGAGAATATTGAGAAAGACTAAGAAAGAGACGAAAAGCATGTTTGGCAGAATTCATGAGCTCTGGTGGGGTGGGGGCATGGGGGGGACACGGTCTAGATTTTATAAAAAATATATAAATAAATAAATTTTTAAAAAAAGAAAAAAATTAAATAAGTAAAATAAAGAGGACAGGAAGTTGGGGGGGTGGGAAACTGGGTGATACATCTGAGTGGATTTAGGGGTGTGGGGTGAGGAAATGGGAGGTGAGTCTGGGAAGAGTTAGAAGAGTGTGGGGTGAATATGAACAAAATGCATTGTGTGCATGTATGAAAGTCTCAGAGAATTAATGATAATATAGTAAAAATGACTGTTTTCTTCCAGCATGGATGGGGGAGGGGCGCAGGAGGCCCATCGCCAGCTGGGAGCTATAGGTAGCTGCTGGCTGCTGAGGAGAAAGAGTTCGTTTTCTTCAGGGATGTGTCTCCTCCTCGGCCGCCCATATCTGCACAAATATGAGTGGTGCCAGTTGGACTCAGAGGGTTTTAGAAAAGAGGATTTGGGGGCTGGAGAGATAGCCTAGCGGTTAAGAGCACCGACTGCTCTTTCAGAGGACCAGGGTTCGATCCCCAGCACCCACATGGCAGCTGAGAACCGTCTTTAACTCCAGTTCCAGGGGAATCCGAGACCCTCTTCTGACCTCCACTGCATTGCACAACATGGGTGCACAAACCTGCATGCAGACAGTATATTCATACACATACGAAAATAAATAAAATTAAAAAATTTAAAAAAAATTAAAAAAAGAAAAGAGAATTTGATTTGACATGGGATATGGTGGGAGTAGTTTGGCAGGATCTGAATGAGTGAGTGGGAAGCAGATATACCAAAACACACTGTGAACATGGATGGAATTCTGGAAGAATAAATAAAAATGTATTCTAAAAAATGATTATTTTCTTCCTCATTTTAACATTATTTTCTCACCTTTATTTTAAATTAACAGGTTAAACCCATATTTGAAAATATCTATTGGATATCAGCAAATTTGGAGCATGCATAGTCATAAAAGAATATCAAGGGGCTGGAGAGATGGCCTAGTGGTTAAGAGCGCCGACTGCTCTTGCAGAGGACCGGGGTTCGATCCCTAGCACCCACATGGCAGCTGAGAACCATCTTTAACTACATTTCCAGGGGAATCTGACACCCTCTTCTGAGCTCTGAGGCATTGCAGGACATGGGTGCACCAACCTACATTTAGACAGTACGTCCATACACACAAAAAGTAAATAAATAAAAATTTTTTTAAATTAAAAAAAAAAAGAATATTGAGGATCTCAAGTTCAGCACTGTGAACTTTCGGGAGATGGTTAATAAAGCTCTCAGGACACACAGGTTTTTCCTGGCCACCTTCCCTCTCACCTGCACTCTACTCCTACTTGTCTTTTGGCTAAATGCATTATAACCTCTAAAGGCTGGAGGCATGTAAGACACACTAAAGTACCGAGGCCAGCAGCCAGCAAGCTCCAGTGTCCCTCCCATCTTCAGTAACAGTACTAAGGTTGCGGGCGTGCATATGGCCACTCCCAGCTGTTGAGTGGATGCTGGGGATCTGAACTCAAGGTCCTCATGCCTGTGTGGCCAGAACTCCCACCCAGTGCACCATCTCCCCAGCCACCCATTTCTTTTTCATTTAAGATAGTCATTGATTATACAGCTTTTCCTCAGCAGGCCATATGAAAGTTTGTCTTCCTGGATTTCACTGTTAGCAGGATCTAGAAGCATGCCCAGAATCTCAATCACATTCGCTCAGCACTTCCCACCTTCACTGACAGTTCTGTCTTGTATCTTCTGGAAGACTTTCAAGTTTCCACTATTGCTTCATATAAACAATTTCTTGATTTTTAGTGTCAGTGCTTTCTCTAATCATATAGTTTCTACTAGAGAAGAGTGACTTCTAAGTATGTGTAAATATTTCATAAGATGTTTTAAAATCCTGGGCTGAGAATCACACTTTATAGTTTATACTCTGAATCCCTTCACCTCAGATCATATTCTACTACTGCACAGGATCATTTGGAAACAAAAATGGATGTAAAGAACTAATTTCAAGGAGCCCTCAGAAAATCGTTGATTTGGGGGGGGAAACCTAGGTGTATAGAAAGAATACAAAGATAGAACAGAAAAGGCCTACACACGTTCACAGAGTGCTCTACTTTCATTTCTGAGGCTGTGACAAATATCCCAGCAAAAGACAACATGGGAAAGAAAGGGTTTATTTGATTTGTAATTCCACGTTATGGTTTGTCACTGCAGGGAAACTAAGGTAGGACTCAAACAGCTAGTCAGGCCCTATCAGCTGTCAAGAGCAGAGAGCAATGAATGGACACATGATGCCCCCTTGCGTGCTGTCATCTTACTTGCTCCTGTCTCACAGTTCAGTAACCCCTGCATAGGGAATGGGGCCACCCACAGTGATCTGCGTCTTTCCTCAATTAACAGTCGGAACAGTCTGCCATAGACATGCCTAAGAGGCCAACATGATCTAAAGAATTCCTCACTGAGACTCTCTTCCCAGGCGGTGCCAAGTTGACAGTTAAAACCAACCAGATCACACAGCCTTCCCCAGTGTTATCCTGCATAAACATGGAATATTTATCAAAACTAGGAAATCAGCATTAGGGTGATGCTATTACCTACACTTCAAGCTTTTTTTTTGCATTTCTTTGGTTCTTCCATTAATGTCTATTTTCGGGTGCAATTTCCCATTGAGGAGAATTTGTTGCCAAGGAGACAATGGCCAATGCATTATAATAATTCTATGAAAATTTGTTTAGTTAAAACTAATTTTAGCATTCTAGGGGCTGGAGAGATAGTCTAGTGTTAAGAGCACCAACTGCTCTTACAGAGGGCCTGGGTTCGATCCCCAGCACCCACATGGCAGCTAAGAACCATCTGCAACTCCAATTCCAAGAGAACTCCAGTTCCAGGGGAATCCGACACCCTCTTCTGACCTCCGTGGCATTGCACGACACGGGTGCACAAACCTACATGCAGACAGTACACTCATACACATACAAAAATAAATAAAATTTTAAAAAAGAATATTAAAAAAACTAACTAATTTCAGCATTCTAGTTCAACAAGAATGAACAAACTACAAATGATTACATTAAAGCTGAGGATGTTAGGCTGGTGAAACGGTGCAGTGGATGATGGTACTTGTTTGATTCTCAGGACCCACCTGGTAGAAAGAGAGAACCAGCTCCAGAAACTTGTTCTCTACCTTGTACATGTGAACTGTGGCATATGCATGCTCATATACCGATACACATTCCTACATATATATATATATATATATATATATGTGTGTGTGTGTGTGTGTGTGTGTGTGTATACACATACAATTGTATACTTACAAATAAATATTTTAATAAATAAAAATTCTAAAAATAGAAAGCTGAAGGTATTTTGTGCTGTGGAATTGGAATTGGGGTTCTTCATGAAGGCTCTCTCTTCTAGTGTACTTGAAATGAACTAGTTTGGCTATGGTCTGAGGAAGGAAACCAACCACAAAGTGTGTAGGAAATAGTGGGGAATCCTTACTGCTTCTTTATTCTTTTTTTATTAAACACAGCCATTATGTCTATGGGAGTTCACAGCAGACATCTTGTTATGGGACCATTGCAGTTGGTATCTTTCCCCCATCCTCCATCCGTTTTGGAAATCACAGCTCTGTCACTGTCTCAGTCCCTGAGAGTCTGCCCTAAGATCCTACTAATATTAATAAGGACTAAACAAGCAAGCTGAGCAGTTTCAATGCCTTGCTGTACAGGAGAGTTCCCTATCCTCCTGCAATAGTAAACAATTTCTTGAGTAACCTATTAAGACAATTGGCTGGTGTGAATGAGCTTACTGAGGAAGAGACTTCCTTCAATGGACTGTTGAAATGTCACACACTTTTGTAATGGTAACATAGGAGCATGGGTGACTCAGAGGCAGTCTTTAATTCCCACCACAAATGCTACCTTCTCTGGGACTGGGCTACCTTCATGCTTCTCTTGATACTGAAAACTTAAAGCTTAAGAGTTGTACTGTTCATTTATTGAACTAGAGATAGGTGGCTAAGGATCTGAACAGAGAGTTCTCAAAAGAAGAAATAAAGATAGCTAAGAAGCATCTTTAAAAAGTGTTGAACAACATTAGTAATTAGGCAAATACAAATTAAAATCACTGTAAGATTTCATCTTACTCCCAATAAGACTGGCTAAGATCAAGAGAACAAATGATAACAAATGCTGGAGAGGATGTGGGGAAAGGAGAATACTCATTCAGTGCTGGTGGGGTTGCAACCTCCTGGAACCCCTAAGGAAAGCAGTGTGGAGAACTCTTAGAAAACTAAAAATGAACCTACCATTTGACCCAGTTTTACCACTCTTTGGCAAATACCCAAAGGACTCATCCTATTGCAGAGATACATGCACAACATGTTTGTTGCTGGTCTTTTAACAATAGTGAAGAGATGGAAGCAACCTAAGTTTCTCTCAATTGACAAATGGATAATAAAAATGTGGTACATTTACACAATGGAATTCTACTCAGTGGTAAAGAATGTAATTTGCAGGTAAATCGTTGGAACTAGAAAATGTTATGCAGCTCTCTCTCTGCTTCCTGTGCTCACTGGAAGATGTGAACATCAGCCTTCTGCTCCAGCCCCAGCCACCAGGCCTCCCTGCCACAATGGACTCTAATTCCCTGAAACCATCAATGGTAAGCTCACATAAACTCTTCATTTTATAAGTTCCCTTGGTCATGGTGGTTTTATCACAGTAACAGAAAAGTGACTAATACAGTAATTGGTAGAGAGAGTGGGCAGTTGGCTGTGATCATGTGGGTGTTTGGAGAAATGTGGAAGACTTTGGAACTTTGGGCTAGAAAAGCTGTCAACTTATATAAGGAAAGCTTAACAGGCCATTCTAGTAGGAGCCTGGAAGAAAACAGTGCTGAAAAAAATGTAGCTCCAGAGGAAAATAAGGACTTAAGCACCAACTGGGATTTTTTGGCAGAGTCTGGCTAGAGTTTGCCCACAGCCCAAATGTTTGCCTGAGGCTAAGTTGAAAAGCAATGGACTAATATCTTTGGTGCAGAATATTTCAAGACAACCTAATGTAGAAATGGTGGCATGGCTATTAATGGTGGATATTATACAGATCTACAATGAAAAAGAGCAAATGGGGCAGAACAAAATGCAGAATGTACAGTTTGGATTGGAAAAGTGCACTAGGAAGATTAATGTTGGAGCCAAGAGCCATGAAGGAGAGGATCCCTTTGATAAGGTGATTAAAGTAATTAAGGAAAGTCCTAGATATTTACAAGTAAACAATGGAAAGAGTGAGATCAAAGTGATTAAGAAGAGGCCTAGATATTTACAAATAAACAACAGAAACAGTACCTCAGGGGCAAGACCAAACCCAGCTAAGCCTCCAACTTTTAAAAAGGAAAATACTGAATGGGTTTTCTACTCCAAGTTCAGGGCAAAGAAAAACTGTGAATGTTGAAGCAGGCCACGGTCCCAGTCTGGTCCATCCAAAACTCATTCACTTGGTTGCTGACTTTAGAGACATGAAGGATGCAAGAGTGAAGGGGTCATCAGTTCTTCCCCTGCAGTTTCAGAGAGCCACCAAGGCCAGGCAGAGTGCAGCAGGGGTGTCCCTGCATAAAGAAGGCCCTGATAGGCCATTTTGTGAAACTGTGAAGGTGAAGCCTGGTTGGCAGCGGAGACCCCAAGAAGAAATTCGAGATGCTAGAGCTGTGAGATATTTGCCAAGGAGAGCTGCGTACAGGGAGTGGTACCAGCCTAAGAAAGAGAAGTATGTTGCACACAAAGCTGGAAGAGCTGAGCCATTTAAGCCCCTTGGAAGTAAAGTACCAGAAGTCTCATATGGATCTACTGGACTTGGTGTTTGCCCTGCTGGTTTTCGGTCTTGTTTTGGTCCAGTATTTCCTCACTCTGCCTCTATTCCTCCCTTTTGGAATGGGAATGTGTATTTGGTTCCACTGTACGTTGGGAGTATGTACTTTGTCTTTTGATTTTACAGGAGCTTACAGTTAGGAGATTGGCCTGGGTCTCAGAAGAGACTTTGGACTGTAGACTTCTGAATAGTATTGAGACTGGTAAAGACTATGGGGAGTTTTAAGGTTGGACCAAATGCATTTTGCATTTTATATGTTCATGAGCCTATGGGGGCCAGGGAGTGGAATGTGGTGGTTTGAATGAGAATGTCCCCCATAGGCTTCAAGTATTCAGACATTTTGTCCCCATTTGGTGGCACTGTTTTGGGAGGTCTTAGAAGGTGTGGCCATGCTAGAAGAAGTATGTCACAGGGGGCGGGCTTAGAGAGTACAAAAAGGCCTGCCAGTCTCTAGTCTCTCCCCCTCTCTCTCTGCTTCCTGTGCCCCCTGGAAGATGTGAACCTTGGCTTTCTTCTCCAGCTCCCACAGTGCCTCCCTATACAACGGACTCTAATTCCCTGAAACTGTCAATCATAAGCTCAAACTCTTTTATTAAAAAAGAAAGAAAGAAAAAGAAAAAGAAAATGTTATGCTAAGTGAAGTAACACAAATTTGGAAAACAAATGACCTATGTTCTCCCTCATTTGTGGATCCTAGTACCAAACCCTTACATGTGAGTAACCATAGGAGCCAGGGAAATGGAAAGGAACCAGGGAGGTAAAGGGAAAGAAGGAACCCAAGAGAGAAGAAGAGTAGGATATCGACGTTACTAAGGGAGAAACAGATAAAATGAGGGTGCTTAAATGGGAGGTGAGGAGGATTACAGAAGGAAATTTGTGGATAAGAGGAAAGAAGGCACTCAAGAGCTGGACGATAGGAGACTGGTGTTATCAAGGGAGAAATGGGGAAAATGGGGACACTTCAAATGGGAAAGACACGGAGGGAGGGCTAGACAGGGAGGGAGAGAGGGATAAATAATGCCTAGCTAGTATAAAAATCCTGAGGGAATCATAATGACAAATGACACATACAATATCTCTGCATGAGTCCATGTGCACAGCTGAAGGCTACATAACGAGTAACAATGCCAGACAAGAGAAACCTTCCTTTCAAGTCGTTACTCATGGTAGTTCAAGAGACTCCTAAAATCATACAGGCTATTGCCACAGCTCTTGATTACTTCCCAGAACCTGAAGGTTAGACCCTATTGCTGAAGATAGGACATACTTCAGAGACTGGATTTGGATCCGTGGGGCTAAAACTGAGCCAGAAGCCACCTCCCCTGAAGACTAGCTCCCATCACTTTGGAGAGTGCTGTACAAGCTGCTGAGGGAGAGCAACAGTTGATGGTCCAACAGCAGTTGATGGTCCAGCAGCAGCTTTAAAACCAAATCCCCCACATCAGTGTCTGGCACAGCGCATGACATGGGTGCAGTAGCGGCACTTTTTAAAAAGTTTTTATTTATTTTATTTACTTTTTATTTTTTTATTTATTTTGTATGTATATGAATGTACTGTCTGCATGTAGGTTTGTGCACCCGTGTCATGCAATGCCGCGGAGGTCAGAAGAGGGTGTCAGATTCCCCTGGAACTGGAGTTAAAGACGGTTCTTAGCCGCCAAGTGGGTGCTGGGGATCAAACTCGGTCCTCTGCAAGAGCAGTCGGCACTCTTAACCGCTAGGCCATCTCTCCAGCCCAGTAGTGGCACTTTTATCTTGGGGGCAATCAACAGCTAACTAATTGGACTTAAAGCCCACTCAACAGGTGGAAACGCATGTGTGGTACTGTAAACATATCTAAATATACATGGATTGAGAGGTCATAGATCTTAGAGAAATCCCCAAGGCTTTCATATTCCTAGACTAATATAACTTCTTACTAAGTGCAAAATATGCATCCTTATATTTACAAACAAATACCCCAGACACCACTTATCAAAGAAGCTTCTTTTGCATCAGATGGAGTCTATTACAGAATCCCACAACTAGTCACACACAGATATTGTGAACTGCCCAAACCTAAGTGGCACATCCACAATGCAGCCTCTACACCTAAGGCTCATGCAATGTAGAACAAGGGGCCAAGAGCCCAAAGTATGGTGATTAAGAGTCTGCAGAGTGTGGGTCCATGGACAGGTCTCCTATATTAAGCGTCACTCACCCAGGGCTCAGGAACCACTGCAAAAGTGGAGCCAGAAAGACTGCAATAGCCAGGGAGGTGATACCAGATCCTATGGAAATAGATCCTGGGACCCTGCTCGTATGAACCTACAGCAATGGCGTCAGCATGCACAAGACCCATGCAAACTCAACCAAACAAAACCTCAGCATGGAACTGGGGAAATGGGCAGAAGAACCCAATTTTAGCTAAAGAAATATTGGCAACTGATTACTATTGGCTGAAGAAGAGCTGGTGTTCTTAAAGCAAGGGATTCTGGATAGGCTAACTATAGTTCAGTGGCTTAATTTACGCTAAGGAACATCTGGGGACACTAACTTGACACAATAGGCCCTAACAGGAATGACAGAATGTATATGTTCCAGTGTGTGTGTGTGTGTGGGGGGGTGCTGTGCAAGGGTGTTCCACTGGAGAAGGGGATATAAAGGTGATTAAGATTGATTGAGATGTTATGTGAGAAATACACAAAAATTCAATTTATTATTTTATTTTACTTTTAATATAATACTTTTATTGAAGTTTTGTGTACTTCAGACATCATTTTTCAGATGGATGCAGCAGATACAGCAATGTACCACCTGGTTCATTTAGGAAGGAGGGCCATACCCCAAAACTTCTGGGGTGTTGGGAAGGCTGTCCGTGTTCAGCCCACTTTGAAGACTTTCTCCCACAGGCTCTGCCTTCTTCCGAGAAAACATGCACCAGTGACCAATCGCCACAGGTGTGAAGTTCCCTCAGACATCGCTGGGGCAACTTTGAGGGCCAGTCCCACTTCTGAGTTCCCTGAGCCATTGACCGGGTGTGCCAGTCAGTTCTTGTCAACCTAACACAAATTAGGGTCACTTGGACAGAAGGAACTTGGGTTGAGCAATCTCCTCCATCAGACTGGCCTGTGGCATGTCTGTGGGACATTTTCGTGATGGCTGGCTGAGGTAGGAGGGCCCAGCTCACTGTAGGTGCTGCCATCCTGGGCAGGCCGGCCTGGGCTGTGTAAGAAAAGTAGCGTAGCCAGCCAGAGAGAGCAACACTACTAAGCAGCGTCCCTTCATCATCTCTGAAAAGCACTGCCTTGCAAGCAGTACAGAGAGTATACAGAGAAAACCATGCATCTGTGTGCTTACACGTACTTCTGAAGCTGGTTTTAATATATGGGGGGGTTGGGGCCTGGCAAGATGGCTTAGCTCCCCCCCACCCCCCCCACCCCTGGGCTGCTCTTGCAGAGGACCTGGGTTTGGTTCCCAGCACTCACATTGTGGCTAGCAACCATCTGTAAGCCCAGTTCCAGGGGAATCTAATGCCCTCTTCTGACCTCTGCAGGCATTGCACAGCATGGGTACACTTACATACATGTAGGCAATACACTCATACACATAAAATAAAAATAATAAAGTATTTTTAAAAATTATATATGTATTGTGCCCATTTTGCTCATTCTCTTATAAAATTTGTAGCATATGCTTTTGTTGTTAAGACTTTGTTATTTTCACATATTGATACATAAAGATTGAGAATTATTGCCTTCTATTAATATACCATAGGGGTTCCAGCATTTGCTGGGTGCTGTTAGATCTCTTTCTATTTCAGCATATACTTCTAGGGTGGTTTAGGTGCTCAGGACAGTAGCAGCTGTGTTTGTTTGTTTGTTTGTTTGTTTGTCTTTTCGAGACAGGGTCTCCCTGTAGCCCCAGCTGGCCTGGAACTCACTCTGTAGATCAGACTGGCCTTGAACTCACAAAGATCCACCTGCCTCTGCCTCCCAAGTTCTAGGATTAAAGGCGTGTGCCACCACGCCCGGCTAACAGCAGCTGTTTTCTTATGCTTCACTTTAAGAGCTAACCGACTTACTTTATTTCTATGTTACAGATGTGAAAACTGACATTTAGTTATCATGCCCAAATCACATAAACAGTAGAGAGTGGGGTCAGGGTCCAAGCAGCCAGCCCCAATAGCCTGCCTCGAGACCTGCAGATTTTTGCATCAGATCCTTCTTGAAGGACAACCAGGCTGCATCCAATGGTGGTTGTCATAAACAACACAGTGTTTACTGCTTCTCCTTTTATCCCTGAGTGCTGTCTATCCAGATTTAAAAGGTGTTGAGTAAAGGGAATGGAGTCATTGTTTAACAGAATGCCTGTTAGTACTGGGTCTTAACGGAACCATTTGCAAAGATGCCTTTCTTCAAAATTAGGGCTTTAAGGAATCAAAAGATGCTGCATTCCATTCTTAACATGGAAATCTTAGGTCAAGCCTCTGAAATGCGGCCCTGCAGTCCCCGTGTGTTGGCTTCGCATCTGTAGATAGGGTAATACCTGGATTATCATCCACAGAGTCTCTGGTGAGAAGTGGAATGTTTTTATTGAAATTTCCCTGTTTGTGTTTCGGGAAGAAATGACAGCAGATCTACTCCCTGGGTCTGGTTTTAATCAGAGAACATCTTTATAAGACAACATAAAGCTGAAAAGATTTTCTTTAGCTGATCAATCCAAAGGGAAAAAAAAAATACGTGTTCAAAAATGATACAAACCAATGAGCCTTAGAAGATGGATGAGATAAGGACACAGACTGCAATAGGAGAATTGGGAGGTGCCAGGGACTTCTCATGGGGGGGAGGGTGGACCACCATTCCCTGGGCCGTTTCTCAGTATGGTGTAAGAGCTGGATTTGTTGAACAACTCAAACTGTCTGGAAGAAATCATACAGTTCCCACTCACCCAAGAGGGAACGTAATGCACAACTTCAGGAATTAGACACCCACTGTATGTCCCATGAGTCATCCGCCCTTTAGGTAAACATTTCATCCTCTTCAAGGAATCTTCCAGTTCTTGTTGAAGATCCATCTAATATTAGAAGGTTTAATGTCTGTAATTTTCAGTTCTCTGTAGATATTCCTGAAATGTTCATGTTTTCATTTACTAGGATATTCCACTAATGGTGGGTGGATAATTGGCATGATTTTGGATTCCTTGTTGAGATTTAAGCCATTTTCCTATAGTGCTGGTTGTGATGGGAGTCATAAAATCTTAATCTTCCACCAGCTACAGAACTGTTAGTGGGTTTCTAGGCAATATTGTTCTGTGTAAATACTCAGTGGAATATATTTTTCATTAACTGTGAAAGTGGTCCAAGTATGTTTTACACCAGGTGTACTAACTTGACTCTTTCCCGGAGTGTTCATAATTTTGAAAAGTAATCTAGTCTTCTTTTATGTTTTTGCGTGAATTTTAACTTTCTTTTCAATAGCTGTAATGATTCATCTATGGAGAATAATAATTGGCAAGAAAAAGAAAGCCAATAAAAGTATAAAGAAAGGAAAAAGTTTCAGAGAAATGTGATTTATCAAACCATGCACAATACACTTCCCATCCACCAAAGCTTCCAATCTTAAATTCATTCTAGCACGCCTCATTTGGTGCTTATTTATGTCAGCTTCCTAGCAAGAACTGTGTCAGGAAGGTTAAATGAGTAAACCAAGCTCCGCTTTAAAATCCATCTAGAGTTATATGTGTCTCCCTGTGCTCATTGTCTTGTCTCTTTGCAGAGCAAGAAATTTACATTATTATGTGACCAAAATAGTCACATGTCAAAATACCTGAGGATTTAGACCTTCAACAGCTTTGGCTTACACATTTTAATTTCCTAAATCCACTGTGCAAAGGAAAAAGGACACCAGGTAAATTAAAATGTCTAGTATTCTCCCATTATTACACTCTGTTTCTCTCCCTTGGCTATAAATTACACATATTTACTGGATTTGAGGCAGTTGCCCTTTCCCACTGCTTAAATTCCTTTGTCTACAGAAAGTGGTCAGATAACTCATCCATTATTGAAGTTACTATTCCTATATCTGAATTAATACAAACCTCTACCCCAGCACGTGGGCTGATAAGGTGAGGGCCCTCACCCAGACTTTCTGAAAACCTCACTCCACAATCTTGAGTAGAGATGCACAATAGTGAAAATGTGCATCCAGAAATGCAGGTTTCCATGTTCATGATGTAAAAAAGACTGTGATAAAGAAGAGAAGGAAAAGCTGGGTGTGGTGGCGCACGGCTTTAATCCTAGCACTCGGGAGGCAGAGGCAGGCAGATCTTTGTGAGTTCAAGGCCAGCCTGGTCTACAGAGTGATTTCCAGGACAGCTGGGGCTATAGGGAGACCCTGTCTCAAAAAGAACAAAAAAAAAAAAATAATAATAAAAAGGAAAGGAAAACATTGCTGGTAAAAATGGGAGGATGGGGGCTGGAGAGAAGGCTCAGCGGTTGGGAGCACAACTCCTCTTGCAGAGGACCCGGGTTTGATTCCCAGCACCCACATGGCGGCTAAGAACTGTCTTTAACTCCAGTTCCAGGGGAATCTGACACCGTCTTCTGACCTCCGAAGCATTGCACAACACGGGTGCACCAACCTACATGCAGACAGTACATTCATACACATAAAAAATAATAAATAAAAAATGGGAGGATGCCTCTGAGTTGAAAAGGATTTCTTTTTCTTTGTTCTTTTAATATTTACTTATTTACTTAATATGTGTGTGTGTGGTGTGTAAAGGCATAAAAGACATGCAATGTATGTGATGGTCAGAGAACAATACATGGGAGTTGGTTTTCTCCTCCCATCATGTGGATTCTGTGGGTGAACTCAGATCCCCAGACTTGGCAGCAAACACCTGTACCGGCTGAGCCATCTCACAAGCCTTCTTTTGCATGTGTGGTGGGGGGATTGTTTGGGGTTTAGGGGGCATTGAGACAGAGTATCCTGAATTCACAACCCTCCTGCTTTTGTTTCTCAAGATCAGGACTACAGGCTGTTGCACCATACTACCTAAGTATCCCTGTCTCAGTTCTGGGGAACCCAGCATGGAAAGCCATTGCCAGATGGGTTTTTAGCAAACAAACTATGAGTTTTATCTTTATTTCATTCTTAATATAGCAGTACCTGGCTACTGCCTTGGGTCCCTCTGAAATCCAGTTTCTTGGCCCTAACCTATAAAGTTTTCATTACTCCCAGAGGCCTCTGAGGGAAGTGAGTGGAGCTTCAGATCCTTTGGGAAGACCTGCTCAGCAAGTCAGGGCTCAAACTGCATGTTGGGAGGGAAAGGATGTCTCCTATCCCACGTGGCCTTTTCTGTTACACCTGCATAGAATATGTTTAATATATAAACTGACATAACTTTAAACAAAATTTTTTTCCTTTTAAAAGATGTACACATGTATTATAACTGTAACCTGTCAGTTATAATGAATTCATGTACAACATAAGTCATTTGCACATATTTGCAAATTCTACTTAATTTTGATGCATAGAAAAGAACCACTCTACCATAACTTATGTTGTACATGAATTCATTATAACTGACAGGTTACAGTTATAACACATGTGTACATCTTTTAAAAGGAAAAAAATCTTGTTTAAAAGTATGCCAGTTTATTTAGGCTGATCATTTAAGCAAAATATATTAACACAGGAGAGCTCTGATATCAGCAATGGATTATTCTGCCAAGGAGATGTTGACCAGGGGATCCAAACACCCCCCCAAAAGGTAAAGGCTTCTTGCCTGTAAACTGGGATACGTGCAAGAAGAGAAGCGGTAAGGCCCTGCTGTTGAAGACCTGATGTAAGCATGGGAAAGATGTATTGAGACTACACTTGCAAGTGTACAGTTGGTCTCTGGAATACCAGAGAGTGTTACCAAAGGCCACTAAACCAATAAAGCAAAAATTGGTCTCCTTGAGTCAAGCAAGACTCCTCCGTCAGCATCAGCTACACCTCACCTGCCTGGAAATACTGTGCAGCTGTATATGTCTGTACATCCCAAATCTAATTGGCTATTAGCTCTCTCCTTGGAGGAATAACTCACAGCTGATGCCACAAGCTTACATCCTCTAGTGGTTAGGAGATGTTATAAGCCACAGTAAGTCCTCGTCATCTTTTACAGAAAAAATGTAATTCATGGATTAGCATACCATCCAAACATCTGTGTCTATACCAAAGTAACCTACTGTAATAATTAGTACTGTTTATTTTATATATTTTTTGGTCTTTTCGAGACAGGGTCTCCCTGTAGTCCCAGCTGTCCTGGAATTCGCTCTGTAGACCAGGCTGGCCTTGAACTCACAAAGATCCACCTGCCTCTGGCTCCCAAGTGCTAGGATTAAAGGCGTGTGCCACCACGCCCAGCTAATAATTAGTACTGTTTAAATACCTATATATCTAATTGCTTGTGCTTCATTAGCAGGATTGAAAGGTTATTCCTGGACAAACTGTCAGCCCATGAAAGGAAACAGCCAGAACTGATCAGAGTCCAAAATGACATCTCCAGAGAAAGTAGACTGCTTTGCTTCTTGCCCACCTGTGCCCCTTTTCTAAGCCTAGGGAACAATCTGCAGAAGAGGGGGGCATGATAGAATGCAAGGGCTGTGAATGGGATGAATGGTGAAACTACAGAAATATAGACTGGACACTTATTTGATCAACTTGATTGTACATACAAGCCCCCCCAGCTGGATGGTGGGACCTTGGGCTGTGTGGGTTTGCGCACAACTGCTGGCAAATTGGTTTTACATGAAGGATGCTTGGACTCATAACTCATTACTTATTGTTAAAAAATGAAATAAATGAAAGTATATAAAATAAAAAAAAGAAAGAACCACTCATCGACACCGTCTATCTTTGTTCTCAGAACCTGCTGCTTTACATCTAACTCATTTGAATCTGGTCTGCTGTGAACATATTAAGTTGCTATTTAGGGACTAAAGAAAGGCCTCATTTATGAATGATCCAATCATTGTGGCTCATGCCTGCAAACCCTTGCAATGCTAAGGCAGGAGGATTGTGAGTTTGAAGCCAGCCTAGATTACGTAATGAGACCCTATCTCAAAAAATACACTTCTAAATTTTTAACTGAACCCTTACCATGCATTAGGGAACAGTCAAGTCCCAAGTCTACAGGATGGGTTGCAGGATGGAAATCCAGGAAGTAGTTCTATGCTGTGGAATTCCTTCTTCTCTGAGAGACTTCCCACTTTTCCAAAATTCTCAACTGATTGGAGGAGCCCTACCCACCTCATTAAAGGTCATTTCCTTAAGTTAATCGAATGTAAATATAATCTGTGTTTATAAAATATCTTTATATCAACATCTAGAGTAGTGTCTGACTAAACATCTGAGCACTGTCAATTGGGCAGGTGACACATAAAATTAAACATCGCAGGACAAATATGTCCCTGGATTACAAATGAGGAAGCTCAGGCTGAGTGAGGTTGCTAATGTGTTTGTCAAACCACTTAAGCCAATGTAACTTCAGCAGTCACGCTCTGCTTCCCAAGCTCTGGTGGCTACAAACACTTGCTAGCACAGGCAGGGAAAGGCCTATAGGAAATAAGCCTGGGCCTGAAACATTTTGGCTCCAGGCAAAGGCTTTAAAAACGGGGCTGCTAAGCTGAGATCACGTAGATCTGTGTGACAGAACTAAAGAGGAAGATAACTATATCAGTCAGCTTCCATACCTGTATCAAATACGTGAGACATGTCTGGAGAGTTGGCTCGTAGTTAAGAGCACTAACTGCTTTTGCAGAGGACCCAGGATCAATTCCAGCACCCACATGGTGGCTAACAACTATCTGTAACTCCAGGCCCAGGGGATCTGACACTGTCTTCTGACTTCTTCACGCATTCCCCAACATGCGTGCACTTATACACATGCAGGCAATAAATATACTCATACACATACAATAAAAATAATAAATAAAATATTTTTTAAATACCTGAGACAATCAGCTTATACACAGGTTTATCTGGCTCACAGTTCTAGAAGTTTTCTTTGCTAGGCTTGTTACACTGGGCTTTTGATGGTTCATCCTGGTGGGAGAATACGATAAGCAAAACCCCTTACTTCATGGCTCCAAAGTGAAGGAGATAAATAGACAGGGGCTGAGGTCCTACAATTCCCTTGAAAGGCAGTCCTCTAGTGGCTGGAAGACCCCTCATTATCCGCCACTTAACGTTTCTGTTACCTCCCAATAGCATGAGGCTAGGGACTGAGCCTTCAATACCTGAGCCAAAACAGACGTTTTAGACCCTGAACATCTAATAGTAAACGAAGGTGATCTCTGAGAGATGCCCCCTGACTGACCCAACTCAAGTAGACAAGAGAAGCCATGGTGTCTCAGAGCTGAGAAGATGCTGAGAGAGTGGTGATGTCATGGTAGTGAGAGCCTGTGAGAGAGAAGGGAACATGTAGAAAGAACATTCTGGAAACATTCAGAGATTCTTCCTGAGACAGTAGTGTAAGAGATATCCCACAGGGGTAAGGAGGAAACTTCCCAGAGATCACCTGTGGCCAGAGTGGAAAACCAGAATTTATGTAGCAGAGCCTAGAGCACGTGGAAATAGTCTCATGATGTGGCATAGTTAGCAGTAGACCACCATCTTTCTGACTCCATCTTAGAAACCTTGAGATCAAACTTCCAAATAACTGTGGACCAGAATGGAGTTCCAGAATAGTTCCAGTGATATAAAAATGCCTTGTACCAAGAAGACACCACAGAGTCTAGTCAAGATGTCCCGGTGCTGAGGTCTAAAGACAGTTCTCCCTGAAGGTTCCTATGCTGAAAGTGATAGAGAGGAAAACTGATCATCCTAACTGTTCAGTTTCCTGCTCAGACTGCTGCATCGTCTTTGTCTCAGCCTCTCTTCAGTTGCTATGTAGGAGACTGTGGAGGTCTATTTAAGAGAAGGGGCCACTGGGAAACCCATTAGGAAGGAACTAGGTTAGGTCTCAGGGGCTGATACAGTTATCACAAGAGGGCAGGTTACAAACCCAGGCCACCTGACATGCCTGGCCTTTCCACATGACACTATCCTGTGTGTACTCCTACCTTGTGAAACCACAAGAGGCCACCAGGTCCCAAACATCTCAGTCTCCCAAACAACAATAAATAAAAATAAATCTCAGCTCCTCGGGAAGTATCCCATCTCAGATATTGTATTGTAGTGACACACAAATGGTAACTGTCGCATAGGACTGTCTTCTGAAAGGCAGATGACAAACAGACACCATCTTCCCAAGCTTGGCTGCACCAGCTTGCCTGGGGTCATCACAGCTAAGTTTGTTGACTACTATGCTTTTCAAGAAAGGAGGGGCAGGGAAAGTCAGCCACCTCCCAACCAACCAGTCAGCCCTAGTTGCACGAGAAGCAGGGGCTAAGGGTATATAAGCAGAGGAATCCTTGGAGAGGGTCTCTTGCCATTTGGTGTGGCTCTGGGAAAGTCACAGTCTATGCCTGTGTGGAGTCTGTCGCAGCCTTAGGAAGGGAGCATACACACTCCTGTAAGTAACACCTTACCAACTGCTCTGTAAGTAAGCACAATAAACTCACTGGTTTCCCAGACTGCAGTCTGGTGAAACTGGACCTAGGTTTGTTGTAGGGATCAAGGGATGAGGGGGCTGGAGTCCTTTGCTCCTCCCAGAAGGAATGTTAGCTTCAGTAATCTAAAACACCAGACATGCGGAAAGATGGGAAAATATGATTGGGTCAACTGATCAAAGCTGTCCCACTGACGACATAGATGATACAGGTAGAACAAAGCATGCAACAGTAATTATACCTGTGTTTCATGTGTCCACACAGAATCATGGAAGGGAACATAGAATCATGGAAAATTCTAAGAGAATGAATAGACCAGATTATATAAAAACAAATTTGATGCTGTAAAAGAGAAGATTCATGAACTTGAAAGCACAGGAATAGAAGATAAACTTTAAGAGAAAACATGAAACTCTACACAGCACCTGTGAGCTGTAGGCTATTTCCAACTAGCATGACACAGACTCGGGGATCGTCTCCAGAGCCAGAAAACTGAAAAATAAGGGAAATCTCAGTTTGAAGATTCTATGAAATTTTCATAGCTAACTCTATCTTTTATGGTGAAGGAATGAATGTTAGGAAGGAGTATGGTTAAGGAAGGACTGCTCCTGAGGGCTAGGAGTAAGACTAGGGCAGTCAAGCTCATGACTATGTCCAGCAGTATACTGGAAGTTCTCACCACATAAACAGACAAAAGGAGAGGCATGGGAAGGATGAAGAGGAGGAGGGAGGAGGGAGGAAGAACAGCGGAAAGAAGAGACTTGGGAAGGGTGGGAAGAAGGAAAGGAGGGAGAAAGTGTGGGGAGGGAGGAAGAGAGTGAGGATGGGATGAGGGAGGAGGGAGAAAAAGGATGAAGGAGGGAGGAAGGAGGAGAAGAGGATGAGGGAGGGAGAAGGAAGCAATCGAAAGCCAATCAACACAGTATCCATAAGCAAAAGAAATATCTTGGATTCAGTCCACGTACTACATGTAAAAAAAGTGGCCAAAAGGCATCACAGATCTCAGTGTAAAGATTAGAGCTGGGCTGCGAAGATCGCACAGTGGGGCAAGTGCTTTCTGTGCAAGCAGGAAAGCCAGTGTTCAGATCCCCATGGTTTCCATGGAAATGCCAGGTTGGCATGGCGGCCTGGTTCCAATCCCAGTGGTTGGGAGGTGGAGGCAGGGGATGTCCCAAGCAAGCCGGTTAGCCAGAGTAGCAGAATCAGTGAGCTGTGGGTTCCAGTGAGAGACCCCACCTCAACACATAAGACAGACAGCAGCTGAGGAAGACACTCGCTTGTAGTCGACCTCTGCCATCCACCCGAAAGTGCATAGCTGTGCTTCTGTACTTGCACATACACATGGACCCACATGCCAGTAAACACATGTGCACATCACACACATGTACATCATAGATATGTGTATGTAAGAAAAGACTAAAATAAAACTTGTAAAAGAATTTAAATGAGAAAATCCTTATGGACTTGGATTAAGCACCAACTTCTTTATGTACAACACCATAAAAAAACAAACACTTCATCAAACAAAAGCAAAATGGAGTCTTTACACCCACATAAGTAAATTGTATTTTTCTACTGGAAGTTCTCCAGAGGAAAAGAATGACATTGAATATAGATTAAGAAACCTATATTCACAGGCCTGAGGCTGCTTCCAGCCTGCTGTGCTGGCCACTGTCTGAAGTTCAAGTTAGTGGTTCCAGGAATTTAATCATCTGGAGGAAGAAGTAAATGGTAGTACAGAGACGTTTGCTGACTGTGCAGAAGTTACAGGTAGAGAGAGAAGAGGAGGGCTGAGGAAGAGCTAAAAGCAGACTGAAAGGAACAGGTCAGCTGAGCGAACGAGGGCAGATCACATTTTACAGGGCACAGAAAAAGGGGGCAGATAGAGAGCAAAGTGATGGACTTGGGGTTTATGTCAGTCTTGAAGGAGAAAGATTTGCTATAGGAATGAAATTAATGAAAGTATTCCAGAGAATCATCCAATTTGCAATGGACCTCAAAAGAAAGATGAAAGAGTCTACTAGGTCTTCAGAAACAGAGGAGGGACGACAGTGAAATGCTCTGTGCAACAGGCTGGGTGCACAGCAGCAGGCTTTCTCCTTGGACTCCGTGGTAACATAGGCCCCCTTCCCTCACTTGATTCTGCATTCACAAAGACGACTTTTGCAGCTCCAGAAAAATGACCCCGAGATCCATCTCAATCAAAAGTTCTCAAAGTCTGACTCCCGAGAAAGGCTGTAGCAGACTCACTTAGCAACTGTGCTGATTTCATTTCCATTGCTGTGATATAATATCCTGACAGCTCACAATCCCCAGTTACAGTCTATCATAGCAAGGAAGTCAGGACAGCAGGAAGTTAAACAGCTGGCCACACACAGCCACAGTCAAGAGCAGAGAGAAACCCTGCGTGGGAGCCTCTGCTCTACTCTTAACCTGAGCCTGTGAAATGCTTCCCACATTCAATTACCCAAGTCAATGAACTCAATTAAGAAAAATCCATCACTGGCATGTCCACAGGCTAGCCTGATCTAAAAATTCGTCATCACAGCTCTTTTCCTAGGTCATTCCAGATGGTGTCAAGCTGATACTTGAAACTAACCCTTGCAGCAACTTACTAGAGGAACACAGCATCCACCAGTCTATGCAAGGTGCAGCACTTGCAGGCTGCCCAAGTTGATGAGCACTCATGCTGAAGGCCAAGAGCCACTGGACTATGCCAGCCATGATGGCCCTGTTCCCCTGTGCAAATGCGTCTTCTTGAGACCAATAAAATACAAGAGGAAGTATGCAAAAAGATTCCAACAGAGGACCTTCAGACACAAAATGAGACTAACTTTTGCCTGTAGCTATTTGGACATGTGATGTCTGGAGCTGCAGTGGCCATATTGTAGCTATGAGGGGCAGAATAGAGGGCTGCAGAGAAAAAGAATGACATTTCGGACCAAGGAATTAACCAAGTGTAGCACTGCTTTGCTGCTAGGAAGACTGGCTATGTGAGGAGGTGAACCCAATTTTGAGTAAGGTTTGCCATTCTTCGTACCTTTGTACAGCGTCCCAAAGCATCTGTTCCTCTCCCATATGTTCCCATTATGTTATAGATAAAGCATATTTTAATGGACAATTGTTCAGAAATAGTGAAAAAAATTGAGCCATCTTTATCCTGCCTTATATATGTTTCTACAATGAATGATTTTTTTTTCTTAAAGTTATTAGCTAGGCATGTTTAATAATAGATCTAAGAACAACATGAATCCCTCCTGGGATCAATATACAATTGATCCCAGACAAGGCTCTCAGTGACCAAAGGATATTTGGGGGAATGAGGAGCTAGCTCAGTTGGTAAAGTGTATGCTCTGTAAGCATGAGGACCCAAGTTCAATTCCATGAACCCAGATAAAAAGTGAGACATGGTGACTCTAGGGTTCTAATCTGAGCACTGGGGACGTGGAGACAGGTGAATTCCTGGGGCTTGCTGGCCATCTGACCTGTATATTTAGCGAGTCCCGAGCCAATAATGAGAGATTCTGACTCAAAGAAACAAGGTGGACAAAACTTGAAGAGCATAGCTAAAGTTGTTGTTTGGCCTGTATGTGCAAAGCATGTATGTGCATGTTTACCCCCATATGTTCATGTACACATGAACATACACACACAAAGGATATTTGGGGAACAGTGTTCAGAAGAGTGGCTGGTCTTGAGCCCAGGCTTGGTACGCTGAAGTTGCACACACACTTGACCGTTCCTTAAAACTTCATTATAGCCTGTCCACTTCCTTATACACTCGGTTCCTGGCATCTTCCTCACACTGTGTGTTAAGTGACCATATGGCACCGGCATGCCTCCTCCCCGTCTCCCTTTCCTGAGAAGTGAAACACTAAAGCAGACACATGGATAGACATAGACGAGCACACAGAAAGGAGGCTGAAGGCATTCTCTGCTGTGTCTCACAGCCCAGCAACCGGCATTGCTTACTCACAAGAAAGGGCAGGAAGCTGGATAAAGAGCCAAATAGATACATCTCTTTGTGCAGCATCTTGGCTTAACTTCAGACAGCCTTTTGACCACTAAGCCCTAGAGTACTTGACTATAGAAAGCAGATGGGTTTGTCATCATGCCCTGACAGTCAGGAAGCCGGAGCTTTAAGGGACTGACAGTAGAACTCTTCCAAAATCAACGGTCCTCCGCTGAGAATTCTCCATCATCTGTCAAAGGTGGTTGTGTGCCTTGAATCCTGCCCTCAAAGCAAAAAAGAGGGAAGAGCACGCCTTGGAAAGACCGAAAGCAGACAGCAAGGATTCTGGGGATTAAGACCAATCTCTTCCTTCCACTGTGCTCAGAGCCATTAGAAAAGGCAGCAGCATATGGGTCCCAGATGTTCCCGGGCATGTTTCTGGTCTGTCCCAGAGCTCAGAGCAGGTCAGGAGAGAAGGCACCCCGTGCATCCAACCAGGAAAGGGAAATTGGCTCCTGGGAAGATCTAAAAAGCCAAGTTTCTTTAACTGGCCTTGAGTTCTGCAGTCAAGGCTTCTGTTATCCCTCAGACTTTCCTTGGGCAGCCCTTCCTTGTGATCATGGAGAAGAAAAACATGCATTTGAGTGGCGGGTGGCCCTTGAATTGCCTGTCCAATAGCTTTCCCTCATGAATGCTTTTGGGGTCCAGATGAAACCTCTGTGAGCTTGCCTTGGTCCAGATGTGAGGGCAGGATGCTTCTTTCCCTACAACTGGTTACCAGACAGTGGGAAAAGGCAGTCGGCCCCATAGTTTTAACAGCCTTGTGGCAGAGACACTATTGTGTACTTACCAAAATCTTTTCCCAGAACCCTTTGCAAGTAGGTGGGGCCATATGTCCAGGTTCTGGCCAATGAATAGAGGCACATATTGACAGCTATTGTTTCCTGCCCAAAGCAGAGTCCAGCTTTCTCACCATCTCTCTTCACTGTATACTGGTGTTATACATAGAATCCAGGTGAGTGCCCAAAGTGCCAGGTGGTGATGGAGTCCCAGGAGCAAGATGCTCAGGCCAGGAGAGTGAGATGGCCTGAAAGGGTAAAGGCGTTTGCCACCGGGCCTGAGGATCTGAGCTCAACCCCAAGGATCCACATAGTAGTCAGTAGACAGACTCCTGAAAGTTGTCATCTGACCTACATACACACACACACGCACACACACACACACACACAAATGTAATAATAATTTTTTAATTGCCCAGACTCCTGAATACTGTTCAGGAAATCCCTTGCCTGACAGGAACCACTACATTAGATTTTTTCCATTAAATGAAAGGTGAAAATTTCATCATGGGAAGGCACTCCAGAGCCTGGCTCAGTATTAAACATTACTTACCCTGTCCAATTCAGGCTCCAGATAAATCCTTGATGAAAAGCTATTGAGAGGTTATTTGGGACCTAGAGGGGAAAGAAAGGACTTCTGGTTGGCCTACACCTGGACTCAGATGTCCAGGTGGCCTACTCTTTCCTGTCCAGTGGCTTCCCTCATATGTGCACTGGTGGAGGTGATGATACCTCTGTGAGCTTGCCTGGGTTCTGCTCCCTTCTGTAGCTGCTGTCAGTCTCAGAACTGATAGACAAGGAGACGTGGTAACCAGAGTAGGGACTGTGGTATCCAGAAGAAATGGGACCAGACCCATCACCTGCGCTTCTCTCCTTTGGAGAAAAGCAACTGTGTATATGTCTCTCGAGTGCCTTTCCAGGCTGCAGGTCCACTGCTTTGGAATGACTCTGTAACTGCTTGCTGGTGAGCTAGTCAGAGCTGGAGAATACATACTAGGTTAATTTCAATTTGCACTGGCTCAGTAATTAAACTGAGACTTTTTTCCAGATTTTTTTAATATATTTTTATTTATTCTTTGAGAACTTTATGCATATACAGAGTATTTTATCATATTCATCCCAACTCGTCCCATCAGACTCCTTCCCTACCATGTGCCCTCTCAATGTCCTTTGTTAACTCACTCAGTCCCATCAGTGCTACCTATATATGCATGAATAGAGGTTACCCACTTGAGCATGGGCAGCCTACCAGGACTGGATCTCTGAAGAAAATCGACCTTCCCTCTGCTAGCTACCCAAAACTGCCAATAGCTTCTCAGTTAAGGGTGGAGCTCTGTGAGTCCCTCATCCATCCATGATGGAGTATTGGCTGGCTTGATCTTGTGCAGGTCTTACACAGGCAAGCGCAGCTGCTGTGAGTTCATGGGTGGAGTGGCCGCCATGTCCAGAAGACACAGTTTCACTCAAGTCCTCCCTAACCTATGACTTTTATAATCTTTCCACCCCCTCTTCCACTATGTTCCCTAAACCTTCAGGGGAGAGTGTGTGATATAGGTGTCTCACCTGTGGGAGCACTCTACTCCAGTTGTGAGTCTCTGTATGACTTCCTAAGAACTGTAAAAAGAGCCTTCTCTGATAAGAGTTGAGAGCTACATTAATCTATGGGCAGTTAATTTATAGGATAAGTATTTAGAAGGCAGTTTGACACTATGTCTATTTAGGGGCAAAATAAAAGATAGTAGATTCGATTTTCCCTGAAAGCCTATGAGTGCCTCAGCTGTGGGTTCTTGGCCAGGTTTACAGTACAAAGCATGAAACTGGCCTATGTAGCAGGCCTTAAATCTAATTTTGTTACCCCCATAAGATTTGTCACTATTGCACCGATGTACACATCTTGTCAAGTGAGTCACTGTTAGAGCTCACAAGATTCACAGCTGGGCAAGGCTGTTTAAGACTCCTCTTCTCCATCAGCCTGCATAGCATCTTCCAGCAGTATGCATTCTGGGATCAAACTCAGGTTACAGGCTTGTGTGGCGAGTGCCTTTATCTGCAGAGTCATCTCACCAGCCTGACAAATTATTTCTTCATTCTTTCGGGAACTTTTTATTACATGAAAAATCCATAACATGAGCTGGATATGATGATGCACACCTTTAATCCCAACACTCGGGAGGCAGAGGCAGGCAGATCTCTGGGGGTTCAAGGCCTGCCTGGTGTACATAGTAAACTCCAGGCCAGCTGGGACTAAAGGGAGACCCTGTATCAAAAAGACAAAAATAAACCCATAACACAGGGAAGGAAGGAAGGAAGGAAGGAAGGAAGGAAGGAAGGAAGGAAGGAAGAAAAAACTTATTTTTGGCTCAGTGGATAGAAGTACTTGGTATGTTGGCCTAACAACGAGTTCAATCCTGAAATTCATATTAGAGTAGAAGGAAAGAATTACACCCACAAGATTCCCTCTATGTGTGCCTCAAGGCATGTGTGTTCACCCACCTGTAATAATAAATAAAATAAAATTTAAGCCAGGTGGTATTATACATTCTTTAATCCCAATACTTGGGAGGCAAAGGCAGTTGTATCTCTGTGGTTCAAAGTCACCCTGGTCTGTATAGGAAGTTCCAGGCTAGCCAGGGCTATGTAATATGACACTCTCTCAAAAGAAATCCATAATAAAAATTTATCATTTTAACCATTTATTTCTTATTTCTCTCTCTCTCTCTTTCTCTCTCTCTCTCTCTCTCTCTCTCTCTCTCTCTCTCTCTCTCCTTCTCTCTCTTTCTCTGAGACAGGGTCTCCCTGTAGGCCCAGTGGCCTGGCACTCACTATGTATACCAGGCTGGCTTTGATCTCACAAAGATTCAATATCTCTGCCTCTTGAGTGCTAGGCCTAAAGGTGTACACACCATAGCCAGACATTTTAACCATTTCTAAGTGTGTTATTCTTTAACATTAATTATACTCATAAAGTTATGATGTTTTGCAGAACTTGCCCTTCTGTAATCCCACACAGAAACTGGACACCATCAAGCAGTAATTCCCCATCTATCTCCCTTGCTCCAACTGGTACTAACCTCTAAGCTACTTCCTGCTCATGCAAACTTGCCTATTCCTTATTCTTCCTGTAAGTGGAAGCATAAATCATTTGCTGTCTTGTATGTGGTGTATTTCGCATGGTGTTTTCAACATTTAGTCATATTGTATCATATATCAGAGCCCACTTCCCTTCTTTGGCCAAATAACACACCTTTGTGGGCATACACTACATTTGGTTTCTCTGTTCATGTGTTCATAGACCTTGACTTGTTTTCACATTTTGTTTGCTGTGAATAGTTCTCCCAAAACACCGAGGAATAGGTATGGGTATCTGTCCAGCTCCTTGCCTTGATTCTTTGGGACACATACTCAGGGGTGGAATTTCTGGATCATATACTAATTACATGTTTAGCTTTTTCAGAAGCCGCTGATTTGTATCCCATATCAAGTCTATAGAATTTTAAAACGCAGGCTGAATTAAAAACTGAATAGCTAAGCTAGAGAGATGGCTCAGAGGTTAAGAACACTGGCTGCTTTCCCAGAGGACCTGGGTTTGATTTCCAGCACCCACCAGGCAACTCACAACTTCCTTCAGATGCCCTCTTCTGGCCTTAGAGGGCACTGCATAATATGGCTGCACTCACATATACATGCAAGCAAAACACTCACACACATTACAAATAAATAAACTAAAAAAAAAAAAAAACCTGAGCAACTCTTTTTGAGCTGCAGGATGACAACTTGAGCATTGAAACCTTGTTCGTGAGTCTCTCTAGACATGAGCTCTGTCTCCTAGCTGATCTTTACAAGTCCATCCCAGAGGGCTTCCTAGACCCAGACATGAACTCCTGTGAGTTCCAGACCCTGTTTCTCCTGGCCCTCCCCAAGTCCTGTGGAGAACGCTTCTAGTACTGTCATCTGTACTTTTCAATCTTCAAAACTAACAATTTTTTTTTGTCTTTTTGAGACAGGGTCTCCCTGTCGCCCCAGCTGGCCTGGAACTCACTCTGTAGACCAGGCTGGCCTTGAACTCACAGAGATCCACCTGCTTCTGCCTCCTGAGTACTGGGATTAAAGGCATGCATCACCACTCCTGGCTTAACAAAACTAATAATTTTAAATAAACTTGTTTGGACAGTTGTCTCTCTCTCCACCCCAGCTTCCATTCTGCCTGGTCTCTCTTGTGTGGGCTTTCTTAGCGTGTGTGAGGACATTTGAGGATTTGGTAAAAAGGGAAGTTGGCTTGGTAGCATGGTTTAACTTTGGTTAGGGACTTGTATGATGCAGTGGCTGCCTTTGAGTAGAGCTAAAGTAGCATTACTCATTCTAGTACAAGAGAGCTTCCACGAACACTACCACATGACGTGACACTGTGCCATGCAGATGATGCAGGGGATCTTGACGTGCCCCAAAGGCCACGTGCTAGAAGATGGTTCCCCAGCCTGGCACAACTGGGACATTGGGGGTGGTAGAATCTTTAAAGACTAGGGCCTAATGGGAGGTTTTTGAGTTATTGGAGACATGTCCTTGAAGGGAGTTGTGGGACCTCTAGTGTCTGTCTGTCTCTCTATCTATCTTTCTCTGTCTCTATCTCTCCCTGTCTCTCTCTCTCTCTCCCTCTCTCTCTCTCTCTCCCTACCCCCCCCCCGTTTTGCTCTCCTCTGAGTTCCTGCCCTGGTGTGTGTCCCCAACTTCTTAAACAGTGAGCCAAACAAGCCTTTATCTATAGTTGATGTTAGCGGTGTTATGTACAGTGGCTGGAAGTCAACTCACACAAGGTCACACATTCTTCAGCAGGAGGAATGAAGGTTGACCGATCTGGAGCCACTAATATCTCTGTGATCATTTATGAGCTTCATCATAAGGCCTCTTCCTGTCAAGATCTGTTCTCGACCGTACAGCCTAGGCAGGTGCAGTTTGTTATTTCATAAAACAGAAATGTCAGGAAAATCTACAGTTGTAAGGCTGGTTTTCATATTAGTATTATAGTGCTATAAATAGGCCAGGAGCCTAAGTCTTGGTCTTTTTGAGGCAGGGTCTCTCTGTAGCCCCAGCTGGCCTGAAACTCCCTATGTAGACTAGGCTGGTCTTGGTCTTACATAAATCTGCCTGCCTCTGCTTGAGAGTGATGGGATTTAAGGTGAGTACCATCATGCCTGGCAAAGAAACACACATCTAATGGTTCATATATGGGAAATATTTGACAGAGGTTTTTCAAATTTTACAGAAATTTGACAGGCTATTACCAATAATGATGAGAAAATAAAAGAAACTTTTCTGTCAATTACAAAAAACCCACAATCTACTGTGCTAGAGGAAATTCCTGAATTATCTATTTCTTTTCTCTGTAGAAAACATAACAAAATAATTATAGTGAAATACAGACAGAAAACTCATGAGAAACATTAGAGGTGTTCTAGTTTGCTTCAAATCGCTGTGACAAAATACTCTGATACCAACTTGGGGAGGAAAAGGTTTATTTGGCTTACATCTCCCAAGTCACAGTTCATCAGTTAGGGAGCCCAAAGCAGGAACTCAGGGCAGGAACCCAGAGGCAGGAGCTGAAGCACAGGCCATGGAGAAATGCTGCTTCTTGGCTTGCTCCCATGGCCCATGCCCAGTCTGCTTTCTTAGAGAATACAGGACCACATGGCCAGGGGTGGCACTGCACACAGTGGGCTGGGCCCTCCCACATCATTCAACAATCAAGAAAATTCCCCACAGACATGGCCACAGGCCAGTCCAATGGAGGAAATTCCCCAATTAAAGCTCCTCAACCCAGGTGTGTCAAGTTGACATTAAAGCATCCAGGACAGTAAGATATCATCAGACAGTTCATAAAAACTTTGTATTTTAGTCAGCTTCCATCAAGATGATGAAACACCTGACATGGGCTACTTCTAAAGCAATGAGAAGTTTATTTGGGATCATCATTTAAAGAGCAAGACTAGGAAACCCATTAACCCAGCTTATGGCCACATCTTGATTTAGTAACAGAGGAATAGGAAAGGGCCAGAGAAATTACTAGGGAGGGGGTACCAGACTTCCCTCATGAGTGTGAAGACCTAAGTACAATCCTGAGTACCCACATAAAAAGCCAAGTGTAGTGGTTCACACTTGTAATCTCAGCAGTGGTGTGATGGAAGATGGAGATGGGTGGATCCCTGGAGCTCACTGGTCAGAAAGTGTAGTCTACTTGAAGTCTCAGACCAATGAGAGACTCTGTCTCAAACAAAAGGTAGAGTCTGAGAATAGTGCCCAAAGCTGACTTGTAGCCTTCACATGCATCCCCTGCAGCAGGAGCCACCAAGCATCACCCCTGCCTCGCACAGTGTCCCAGCCACCATGCCACCCCTAACCTTAGCCCAAGTAAGACTGTGCATGCCCAGGCTGGGAAACCTAGGCCCATGGTGAACGTATGCCCATGCATTTCCGGTCTCTGCCCAGGCCACTGCACATTCCCAGTGTCCACAGTTCCAGGGCACTACTCAGCTACACAGACACAATCCTGGGACCATGGGCTAGCTAAAGCCGTACCATCTGCCCATCAGCCCTGATGTGCCTCGAACACCAAGTGTTTGCTCAGCTGCACAGGTACTCCCCTGTCCAGCAGACGTAATCTCTCCATCCACTCTTAGAATCATCCTCTAGTGCAGACTCAGATCTGGAGCCACTGGAGCACACCCTGCTTTACTGGTATCTGTCTCAGTCAGGATTCTCTACAGAAACAGAACCAACAGAATATGTAACTATAGATCCATATCTAATCTATATCTATCTACGGTAATGAGTACATGATGAACACAGATAAGATAGATGATTGATAGATGAGACAGATAGATGAGATAGATAGATAGATGATAGGTAGATAGATAGATAGATAGATAGATAGATAGATAGATGATAGATAAGACAGTTTACTAGAATGGCTCACAACTAGTGGAGGCTAGGTATTCCAACAATGGCTATCTGTATGATGGAGAGGCTAAGAACTTGGTACCTGCTCTATATACAGAGGTGGTGCCTCAGCAGTTCCAGTATGGTGCTGAAGATCTACAAGGTTCCTGTAGAGGTCCTGGTCTTCAATCCATGTTGGAACTCAAAGAAGCTAGGTGTTCATATCAGTGAAGGATGCCAACAGCAAGGATGGGATCAACACATCAACCACCAAAAAGCAAAGGCAGGGGTACAAACAGCACTGTCTTTCCTCAGTCTTCTTTATACCTGGGTTGCTTCTGGAAGGTGCTGCCCTCTATAGGAGAGAATCTTCTCTCTCAGTTAACCCTTCCTGGAAATACCCCACAGAGAAATGTCTCTTCCTGGTCCAATCCAAGTTCATGATATTAAACATCACATTGTCCTGGGCCCTCCATAGGGGAGGTATCTACACCCAAGCCTGTCTGTGAATATGGAAGAGCTGATTATTCTCAGCTATCCACAACCTCAAACTGTATACCAGGCAATATGACACCAGCAAAAGAACTCCCCAGTAACCAACAAGAGGAAATGGATCCTTGTGACTTGCTGAACCAAGATTTGCAAATAATTGTTTTAAATAGTCTCAGGGAAGTAGAAGGGAGTACAGAGAACCAATTCAACCAACTCAGGAAATCAGTGCATAAACCGTACAAAAAAAAAGTTCATCAAGAAGCAAAAAGCATTAAAAAAAGATCTAATAAGAAATTTTGGAATTGAAGATCACAATAACTGAAATGAAGAATACAGTAGAGAGTTCTCTACTACAGTAAAGCATCAAACTCAATAAGCAGGACTGGGCATGGACAGCGTTTGAAATTTTGTGAACAGAGAAGGGAAAAAATGAAAAGGAATAAACATATAATTTAAGGGACACCCTCAAGAGAAACAGTATGTTTCCCGATGACATTTTCAGAAGTGGGAGAAAGAAACTAGTGGGAAGTTATTTAAATAAATGATGTCTGGGGCTGGAGAGATGGCCTAGTGGTTGACAGTGCCGACTGCTCTTGCAGAGGACCTGGGTTTGATCCCCAGCACCCACATAGTGGCTGAGAACCATCTTTGACTCCAGTTCCAGGGGAATCTGACACCCTACATGCAGACAGTACATTCATATAAATAAATAAATAAATAAATAAATAAATAAATAAATAAATAAATAAGAAATGATGTCTGAAAACTTCCCAGGTCATGAAAGGGAAAATAGCCTCTAGAATCATCTAGAAACTTGGAAATTCCCAAAGACAGATGCCCAGAAGGGGTGCTCTTGCAGAGGATTGGGGCTCAAATCCCAGCACCCACATGGCGGCTAACAACTGTCCATAACTCCAGACCCAGGGGATCCAAAATACCATCTTCTGACCTTCACCAGCATTGTGCAACACAGGTGCACTTACATACACATAGGCAATATACTCACATTAAATTAAAATGACAAATGAAATATTTATAAAAAAAATAAATGCCCAAAAGAAAACTCTGCCAAAACACACTTTAAATAAGTTGTCAAAAGCCAAGGGAAGAGACAAGGTGTTGAAAGCATCAAGAAAAAGTCAGCAGTCCAAATAAAGGGTTAAAACTAAGGTCATCTAACAACAAAGAAAAACAGACAGGACATTCAAAGTATTAAACAAAAAGAACGAGAACAAACTTTTATCCAAGAAACCATCAGCTAACAGAGGAAGAGAGTAAAAAAGGCAGAAAAAAAAAGAAGCCAGTAAAGCAAGCACTGAAGTCCAGTGCTGACAATACGGCCATAGGGAGCCTCACCAACCAATAGTGATGTGTAGCGTGGGCCACATGTGGAGGTCAGAGGACAACTTGAAGCATCCAACTTAGGTGATCAGGCTTTACCAACTGAGCCATCTTGCCAGCCCCAGTGACTCTATATAAGGCAAAGTTTATAGACTCAAGAGCACACAGCATGAACGGATAGAAAACATGCTCTATGCTAACAGCAATCAAGACAGAGAAAGATAAGTCTGTCTTCAGAAACAGAGAGGGCCATTCCAAAATGATAAAAGGATTTCAAAATGATAATTATAAATATATACACAGCAACATCTGAGTATGTTCACAGCTAAAGCAGACAGTGACAGACTGGAAGTGAGAGACTGACAGTGATGCAGCATAGGTGGAAACCTAACTATTTAACTTTCAGTACCCAGAAAGACAATCAATAAAGAAACAACCGACTTGAATAACTCAACTGGGCCAACAACATGGCTCAATGGCTAAAGGTACTTGTGGCCTGAGCTGATGACCTGAGTTCGATTCCCAAGATCCATATGATGGAAGAAGCAGCTATATTCCAGGGAAGGTCATGCAGCCCAAACTAGTCTCAGCACACTGATGAGGATCAAAGTCTATCTGAGTATTTTTAAGAACAAGATGAACTGATACATGAATAGATGTCAGTGAGAATACATAACTGACAAAGCACAGAGAACAGGGTGAAATATTCTTCACAACTGTCAGTTCAAAGAAGACATCAAAGGGAATTTTAAAATATCTTCAGACAAACAAAATGATGATGCAGTACACCAAAGCTTTGGATATGGCAAAAAGAGTTTTTTTTTAAGTGCTTCAAATAAACAACCTAACTTTACACCTCAAGGAATTAAAAAAGAACAAACTAAGCCCAAAATTCATAAAAGAAAGAAAATAATAAAAATGAGAAAGATATAAATCAAGTCGAGAATAGGAAAAGTTAGAGAAATCAACAAGGTTCAGAGCTGCATTATTGAAAAAATAGACAGCTGACAAACTCTGACTAGCTGAAACACCACTGCTATGGGTGGCTAAGACTTGGCCACTTACACAAAAGTATGCTTCCATGTTAAGTCACACACACACCCTGTTTACAGCTCAATTTAGATTAAGTGGTTGCTTTGAAGGAGAAATTGCTAAGCCAAGTTTTAAAAAATATACGGAAACAATTGTAGACCAAACTTAACTGAACAAGCTTTTTTTTGTAAAAAATGATAAACCCACAGATCAGAAAACACAAAAGATAGATAAATTTAGAGAAATATATACCCTACCATGATCAAATCCAGAAGACGTAGGAAGCCTCACTAGTCAACAACAAGCAAGGGAATTGAATCAGTAATCAATAAACTCCCAAGGAAGAGTTGTTGGTAATGGCTTCACCTATCAATTCTATCAAAACTTCAAAGAAGAACACAAATCTTAAACTCTTCAAAATGGCAGAGGCGATATTTCTAAACTCACTTTATGATCCAGCACCACTTTGTACCAGTGCTTTACAGAGATACTGCAAGGATGAAGGATCCACTCAATACCTTTCAGAAATAGATGTGAGAATCCTTAGTGCTCACAAACGAAACTGGTAACCAGTTCACCCACACATCAAAAAGAACACACCCTATGACCAGGTGGGAAGAACTCCCCTGAGAAACATGTCAATTCAGCATATGCAAATCTGTCTGATATGCCACATTAGCAGAATGAAAAAAAACCACAATAATATTTAATGTTTATAGAAAAAATCATTTGACAGAGCTCAACATTAGTTTATGATAAAAATTCTCAACCAAGTTAGTACCAAATGAACTTAACCTCAACATAGCGAAAACCACTTACAAGTAGTCCATACTAACATGGTTGGAGAATACTGCAAACTTCTCCATATGATCTGGTGCATTCTAAGGATGTCCACTCTTACCACAGAAGAATGAGACAAAAAATAATAAAAAGGTTCTAATTCAAAACAAAATAAATGAGCTCTGTTTCCAGGAAACATGACTCTATAAAGAAAACACTAAAGACTCCATTAAAAAGAAGGAGGAGGGGGCTGGAGAGATGGCCTAGTGGTTAAAGAGCACCGACCGCTCTTGCAGAGGGCCCAGGTTCGATCCCCAGCACCCACATGGTGGCCGAGAACCGTCTGAAACTCCAATTCCAGGAGAACTCCAGTTCCAGGGGAATCTGAGACCCTCTTCTGACCTCCGCGGCATTGCACGACACGGGTGCACAAACTTGCATGCAGAAAGTACATTCATACACATACAGAAATAAATTTAAAAAATTAAAAAAAAAATAAAATAAAAAAGGAGGAAGAGAAAGAGGAGGAGGAGGAGGAGGAGGAGGAGGAGGAGGAGGAGGAGGGTGCTAGAGCCACATTAGGTAAAGTTGCAAATACAAAATCAACATCCAAAAGCCAGCAGTGATTCTTTACACCAAAAATGAGCCTTCCAAAAAGGAAATCAAAGAAATCACCCTATTTATATTAGCATCTAAAAATTAATATAGGAGTAAAATTAATTGAGAAGATGAAAATTTTGTTTCACTGACAAATACAAGATACTGAAAAAGATACAATTAAATAGAAATATCAGGGCTGGAAAGATGGCTCAGTGGGGAAGAGAACTTGCTGTGTAAGCACGAGGACCTGAGTCTGAATCCTAGTGACCCCTCCCAAAATGCTGGCATGTCTGTGTGTGTCTATAACCCCAGAATTGGGGGGATGGATGGAGACAAATGGATTCCAGGAACTTACTAGCCAGGGATCTAGCCTAGTCTAAATGGGAAGCTCCTAGTTTGCTGAGACACCTTGTCTTAAGACAGTAAAGCAGAGAGTGATATAGGACAACATGCAATGTTGACCTTTGGCCTGCGTATGCACACACAGGCATGCATACACACCTACTCAAATGCATGCATCACACATAGCCACCACATACTACACACTACAGACAGAAATAAACTTTAAAAAGATATCTTTATTCTGGATCAGAAGAATTAACATTGTCAAATATCCATATTTGCTTGTACTTCATTAGTAGGATTGAAAGGTTACTCCTGGATAAACTGTCAACCCATGAAAGGAAACAGCCTGAACTGGTCAGAGTCTAAAACGACATCTCCAGAGAAAGTAGACTGTTTTGCTTCTCGTCCACCTGTGCCCCTTTTCTAACCCTAGGGAACAATCTGCGGAAGAGGTGGTGTGGAAGAATGTAAGGGCTGCGATTGGGGTGAATGGTGAAACTACAGCAATATAAACTGGATACTTATTTGATCAACATGATTGTACATAAAAGCCCCTCCAGCTGGATGGTGGGAGACTTGGGCTGTGTGGGTTTGGGCACAACTGCTTGTAAATTGGTTTTACATGAAGGATGCTTGTATTCACTACTTATTACTTATTGTTAAAAAAAATCAAATTAAAAAATTGAGGGGGCTGGAGAGATGGCCTAGCGGTTGGGAGCGCCGACCGCTCTTGCAGAGGACCCGGGTTCGATCCCCAGCACCCACATGGCGGCCGAGAACCGTCTGAAGCTCCAATTCCAGGGGAACTCCAGTTCCAGGGGAATCCGACACCCTCTTCTGACCTCCGCGGCATTGCACGACACGGGTGTGCAGACTTGCATGCAGACAGTACACTCATACACATACGGAAATAAATAAAATTAATAAAAAAATTAAAAAAAATTGAGAAAAAAATAAATAAAAATAAAAAAAGACTGAAAGATGCAGGACAGTTATGGCAGAATGCCTGAGGTGGGGTGGGGTGGGGGGAAGGGAAAGGGGAATATGCCTAAACTGAATTGAAAAATGATGTATGAAATACACAAAACATCAATAAAAAAGTGGTATAATAAAAAAACAATAAATAGTGGATACAATTCTTATTAGTTTAGTTTTATTCTTCAAAGAAATAGAAAACATAATACTAAACTTCTTATGGAACTACAAAAGACCCCAATTCTATAGTGCTGTCCTGACAAGAACACAGTTGTAGTTATCATATTTCCTAATTTCAAATTACATTCTAAAACTACAGAAAATGTAATCAGTATCTTGAAGAGATATATTCTAGCTTTTCACAATGGCTGTCATGTGGAAACAACCCATGTCTGTCAACAAATACATAGAAAAATAAATTGTGGTAACCATACAAACATATGAGTATGTATACACACATATAGTGTGATGGAATATTATAAAGCCTTTAAGAACGGAATATTTTATATGTATGTATGAAGATGAAGTACATTTTGTTAAGTGAACTGGGGCCGATACCCAAAGACAAAAATTCTCACATGGGGATTTGAAAGTCAAACTCACAGAAGCAGAGAGATTATAATAGTGGCTGCCAGGGGCTGAGTAGACAGTAGGAAATGGAGAGCATTTGTCAGAGGCCATCAATTTTCAAATATATAGTATAAATAAATTACAGGCTAATTAGCTTGACGACAATCATCTCACTACACACTTGTATAATAAAACATGAAGTCATATCTCCAAAGGTTGTTATTTAAATTTTAAAATACAAATTGTAATCCAAGTGTGGTGGTGCGTGCCTTTAATCTCAGCATTTGGGAGGCAGAAGCAGGCAGATCTCTGTCACAGTCAGGCCAGTCTGGACTCCAGATTGAGTTCCAAGCCAGCTGGGGCTAAAGAGAGACCCTGTCTAAAAATATAAAATATATAACAAAACAACTTACAAGAATGTGAATGTTTAGTACATTGCAGTTATTTTTCAACATTTAAAAAAATAAAAAGGGGGCTGGAGAGATGGCCTAGCTGTTAAGAGCACCGACCGCTCTTACAGAGGACCCGGGTTCAATCCCCAGCACCCACATGGTGGCTGAGAACCGTCTGAAACTTCAATTCCAGGAGAGCTCCAGTTCCAGGGGAATCCGACACCCTCTTCTGACCTCCTTGGCATTGCACAACAAGGGTGCACAAACCTGCATGCAGACAGTATATTCCTATACATTCAGAAATTTAAAAAAATAAAATAAAATAAAAAGGATCTTGCAGGTGAGAGATTGGCCTGGATGGTTCCAGTGAGATTTAAGTAAGCGAAGAAGTCGGAAGGACTGACTGATATGTCATATGGTGGCTGCCATATGGTAAAGCCATGGAAAACAAATATGCCCCTCACTCTCTGATTGCTGAGAGTGAGTGTCTCCCACTTGAGTCATTCTGGTTCCAATGCTATGGCCACGGTCCCCTTTGCTGGTGGCCTCCTGTGCCATTTTCCTTCTGTGACCAGAACGTGAAGCCCCTCCCCTCTTTTGGTGACTTGTGTATTGTGGTGAACAAAATACCCAGGAAACAATTCGAAGGAGAAGAGATTGGTTTGGGCTCACAGTTTCCAGGGGCTCAGCTTATGGCCGCTTGGTTTCAGGTATGTGCCACAAGAGCAGAGCAGATGCATGTGGTGGACAAGGTTCTTCACTTTGTAAGGAACACGAAGCAGAGGGAGAAAGGGTGTGGATCCTGCATCAGGTGGGAATCACCTTCAAAGGCCCATTTGCTCCAGCAAGGCCCTCTCTCCTAAAGTTCCAGTCATCTCCAGAATACTACTGGCTGGGCAAGCAATCCACACATGAGCCTGAGGAGATGATCCACAGTCAGACCATGACACCTGACCATGACATGTGACCATGACATGGTCACATGTCCTTGATATGGCCCAGTGCAAGCTGGGAGCTAGGGGGTTGGGAGGTGAAGTCCCCCCCTTTGTGCATCTTCTGGTTCCAACTCCATCTTTTCCTATAGAGTCTGGTATGGGAGCTGGGTACTTCCTCGGTTGGGTGCTTAGAGTACTGCCCAGAATAAACCGAAAGAATGACAAAGCGGAGCTCATCAAATCTCCTCAAGGGAGCATAATTTGCATTTATTTTGTCCATCTTGTCTTCCCCTCCTCCCCCCAGAAAGGGAAGTATAGATTGTTTATTCTGGAAGCCACTAGAAGAAAAGACTCTCAGCTTCTGAGTCAAGGAAGTCCCCCAAAGTTAATGAATGACTGTGCTGTCAGCTCTAGGGGATTTCAAAGATGGGTAAGAACTGTCTGCTTCCCGCAAGGAGCTGACAAAACTGGCCAGGGTGAAAAGACAGCAGGACAGGTGGTGATATTTAGGACACACAGAAGCAAGGCGTGACATGCTGAGAGGAAGGGAAGACAACGCAGAAACAGGAGCCAGCAAAGCCTGCTTGAAGAGGACCTCATTGAGGAGGGCCTGGGAGGCAGGCACTTGCCAGAGCACAGAGAGGCTTAGGATAAGGTACTGAGCACAGAATCCCAGGCTACAAGGAAACAACCCTGGAAGAAAGCTGGAGCCATATTTCGGAGTAAAAGTCAGCAAATGTCTTCTGTAAAGAACAAAATCATATTTTTAAAAAGTTATTTCTGGGCGTGGTGGTGCACGCCTTTAATCCCAGCACTCGGGAGGCAGAGGCAGGCAGATCTCTGTGAGTTCAAGGCCAGCCTGGTCTACAGAATGAGCTCCAGGCCAGCTGGGACTGAAAGAAGACCCTTTCTCAAAAAGACCCCCAAAAAAAGTTATTATATTTATTTGTATGTATGTGGTGTGTGTGTGTGTGTGTGTGTGTGTAGAGTATATGCAAGCATGCACATGCACATGATACAGGTTGTGTGTAGAAGTCACAGAGATTAACTCCAATCATTAGGGTTAGTGGCAAGCCCCTTTACCCACTGAGCCATCTCACCAGCAGTAAATATTTTAGGCAAGGATATGGTCTCTGTCACAGTAACCCCACTCTAGCACAAATGCAACCATAAGTAATCCAGAAACAATAGGCGTGACTATGTTCCAATAAAACTTTATTTATAGGAATAAGCAGTGGACCAGAACACCAACTGAGGAAACTCTGAGCCATGAAAAAAACCACTGGAGATCTCTGAGTAAAAAGATGACATTATGACATTACCGATGCTGTGTATTGGGAAAGTGAACTGGCCAAACAGTAATGGGAGAATTGGAAGATGTGGAATGGAGTGTAGAAGTCCAGCTTTGGGAAGGTGACTGAGGTATGGTACAGAAACCAGAAGTGGAGGGGCTGGAGAGATGACCTAGCGGTTAAGAGCACCGACCGCTCTTACAGAGGACCCAAGTTTGATCCCCAGCACCCACATGGCGGCTGAGAACCATCTGAAAATCCAATTCCAGGAGAACTCCAGTTCCAGGGGAATCCGACACCCTCTTCTGACCTCTGCGGCATTGCATGACACGGGTGCATAGACCTACATGCAGACAGTACGTTCATACACATACAGAAATAAATAAACAACAACAACAACAACAACAACAACAACAACAAAAGAAACCAGAAGTGGAAAGGTCAACTTTGGGGCTTGAAAGAGGATGCAGAGGGCTTAATGCAAGATGGTTTCCAATGCAGGGACCAGGATTTGAATGAGGAGAGGCTTGAGAGCAGTATAGCAGAGACTGGGTGTTGAATATATCTCTTTGGGGTACCCTCTGTACTCTAAGCACTCAATTAAACAAAGTTAGAGAAGCCAGACAGCAGCAAGACCAGGCAGCTTGTCAGGGCCCTTGGTGTCTTCTGTAGGAGTTGTCACAGCACTGGGCCTCAGGGTTGGCACCAGCTCCGGTGTGATTCCCTCCCTGGTATCTATGCAGGTGACACCTGGCTCTCTGAGACTGGCCAAGCCTGGTCCCCCAGCACAGGAGAGGTAAAGCATCAAAGCACAGGTGTCCCATGCAGCAGTCTCGCCGGCAAGAACTTCACGTGGAAAACAGGATTCTTCTGCAGCAGTATTTATTGTACACAGCTCTTTTAGGAGAAGGACCCCAAAATGGGGAAGAGGCACTGCTTACATAGCAGTCTAGAGGGTTCGGGTATGCTCTGGATTGGTGCACCATCCGATGCCTCATTTGCATGTCCAATGCATGGGCTCGTAGCGCAACAGGGGCCAATGCCTCATTAGAATATTAGGTGTGCGGGCTCAAAGTCATGCGCAGATTGCCCAATGCATAGGCAATGGCGGGAAACGGCTTGTAGTGACTCAGGAAGTCGGCGCCATCTTTAGGGCGCGGTGCGGCACACACTGTTTGTGTGGTAGGCTGCCAACACACAGGCAAAGCATAACCAAACCAGCACGATGAGAAACACAGACATTGTGTGTGTGGGGGGGGGCAAATGGCTTTATAATCACACTACTCTCCAGACAGTACAAAACCATGTCTCTGACAGCATGCATGCAGAGCCAGCTGTCCTGGAGCTCCAGGGCCAGAGACTGTGTTTCAGAAGTCGTGGGTCCCCCTGGCCTGGGACACTGGACCCTGGAGAGGAAGAAGGGAAGAATCTGTGATTCAGGGGACACTGCAGACTGTTCTAAGTCACTGTGAAAGAAAATGTGCTGCTTCCTGGAGGCTACCTCTCATTTCTCTTTGGAACTTAATTTAATATCCTCCTGGAAGTATAATATAAAGATTGGTTTTTCGCCATGTCCTGTAGCAAGCACTCTCCCTGCGGCTGCTCATGCTGAGACAATTTGCCTGAAGAGGAGCCAGCTTAGAGTTTGCCACATTTACGTTTGACAGAGAGGCGGTTTACACACTGGTTACACATTTTCTTGCTGCGATGTAAGTGTTTAGGGTTGGCAGATACTGAAGATGCTATTTTGATATTCTCTGCTCTTTCTTCAGAATCTATTTCAGAAGCATAGCAATAAGGGAAATATTCCTGATGCAGAAATATAAGTGTAATATTACCACACAATCAGAAAATGTCAGGAAATACATTCAGCAACATTTCTTTTTTCTAATTTTTATTTGTTTATTTTTTAAGGGCTTCTACAATATAAGAGCACAGTTGTTTTCAGATCACATTAACGTTGCTCAGTTTGCCATACAATTAGGTAATTGGCACTAGCATCCACAGATGAGGGATACCATTCATCTTTTGTTTTTATGGGACTGTGTTACTTCACTCAGCATGTTATCTTCTAGCTCCATCCATTTACCTGCAAAGTTCATGATGTCATCTGTCTTTTCCGCTGCATAGAACTCCATTGTGTAGATGTAGCACATTTTCTCTATCCACTCATCAGTCGAGGGGCACTTGGGTTGGTTCAAGTTCTTCGTTATTGTTTTTTGTTGTTGTTGTTGTTTTTGTATGTGTATGAATGTACTGTCTGCATGTAGGTCTGTGCACCCATGTCGTGCAATGTCGCAGAGGTCAGAAGAGGGTGTCGGATTCCCCTGCAACTGGAGTTCTCCTGGAATTGGAGTTACGGATGGTTCTTCGCCACCAGGTGGGTGCTGGGGATCAAACCTGGGTCCTCTGCAAGAGCGGTCGACACTCTTAACTGCTAGGCTATCTCTCCAGCCCCAGCTCTTCACTATTGTGAAGAGAGCTGCAATAAACATGGCTGTGCAGGTATCTCTGCGGTAAGATGAGTCTTGTGGATACATACCCAGGAGTGGTATGACTGGGTCAGGTGGCAAGTTCGTTCCAAGTCTTCCAAGGGTTCTCCACACTGCTTTCCATAGTGGCTGTACCAGTTTACATGCCCACCAGCAGTGGATGAGTCAGCAACATTTCAAACAAGACTCTAGTCCAATGGGTCAGCTTTCCACTTTCTTTGCATATTGCTATATGATCTTTTTTTTTTTTTTTTTGGTCTTTCGAGACAGGGTCTCCTTGTAGCTCCAGCTGTCCTGGAACTCACTCTGTAGACCAGACTGGCCTTGATCTCACAAAGATCCGCCTGCCTCTGCCTCTCAAGTGCTAGGATTAAAGGCGTGTGCCACCACGCCCGGCCTATATGATCTTTTAAATAGTATAATTAAAAGCATCCAAATCTAGATAATACAAATGGGAATATGGCTACCAATTTTTAAAGGAATGAAATAGCTTTAACTATGCTCAAATAAATACCAATAATGAAACCAAATACTGTCTATGAAATTAGTATGTACCACAGTTAAGATACAGCATTGATTCCAGGACTTTGGGGGTCTGAGATGAGAGGGGGTAGCTTTTCTGATATAGAGGCTACACCATATAGCAGGCTGATCTCAAACTTTCACCCCAGGCTGTCTTTAAATTCACCATGCTCCTGCCTCAGCTTCCCAACAGCTAGGATTATAGGCACATATTACTGTATCTAGGCACTTGAAGAGCATTCTGATAACTCTTCATTGATTAAGAGAAGGATGAGCCAGTTGGTTTCTGGTCTTCAGGTAGGACTCAGGCAGTCCCAGAGAGATTCCGTCCCAGCCATTCAGGTTACTACTGTATTTAAGGCTCTGTCTATGCTTTGGGGATAAATGCTTCGGAAACCACCATGAGAAAATCCAGATGTGAGGGGCGAGAGTTGGTCTTCATACAGTACTTTTTCTGGCAAGAATGTCTGCTTTCTGATTGTTCTTTCAGTCAGTTTGGTCTTTGGAGGACCTGATGGAAGGCTAGGCAGGACCAAGAGCAGATGGTCTATCAGCTTTTCCTGTCTGGAGATGGCTATAAGGGTGAAACTCCTGCGTTGTAAGAAGGCAGACTGAGCAGGGCTGAGTTGCTGTATGTGCCCCAGGAGGATGAGACTGGATCTCACAACCAAGCTGGCTGCTTCTGGCTCTGCCAAGGGTGGCCATGCAGTGCAGGGTGAGCTGAACAGGAGCCCAGTTTTTTTTTTATTTTAATTTAATTTAATTTAATTTTTTGTGTGTATGAATGTACTGTCTGCATGTAGGTTTGTGCACTCGTGTCGTGCAATGCCAGAGGTCAGAAGAGGGTGTCGGATTCCCCTGGAACCGGAGTTCTCCTGGAATTGGAGTTTCAGACGGTTCTCAGCTGCCATGTGGGTGCTGGGGATCGAACCCGGGTCCTCTGCAAGAGTGGTTGGCGCTCTTAATGGCTAGGCCATCTCTCCAGCCCCAGGAGCCCAGTTTTATGCACTGCGGGGCTGTTAGCATTGAGGGGAGAGGGTAGTTCCCTCCTCCTGAGAGGCCTCCGTTGCAGCAGCCCTGTCCAGCTGTGACGGGAGAATCATCCACCAGTAGACCAGGGAAGTGGCGGAGTGGGAGATGTCTTCATTTTCTGTGCATGACACTTTTCATGTACTATCCTCCATGTCAGGCACCTAGGGACCTTCAGCTCCAATCCACCCTCCCCTATACTACAACCAACTGCCTAGAAGGCTTCATCTCAGGCAAGAGTTCATGATCCATGGAAGTGGGAATTTTTCACTGAACACCTCGGCCATAATATTGACATTAGATGTGTATTTTGTGATAGAACTCAAGATTCAGTTCTCTGTTCAAGGATTTCAGGAAGCAGATGGACAGAGGAAGATATACGAGGGACCTGTCTTCATGCAGTTGGCTCTCCACCTCAGTCCTGCTATCTCCACATCCTGGACACAAAACTCGCAGATAGGAAAGGAACACACTGACTCTGAGAAGACAGTTGTATGGGCAACACTGGTTCGTTGGGGCTCATTTGGTATATTCTGTCATTGACATCACATCATATGTTATTCAGAAATGTAAGAGAAATGGAGCTAATGCCAGAGTCTCCATCAGTCTTATAGTATATCACAAACCCCTCTAAATAAGCTCTAATTTCCCTTTCCTTTCCCTAGCCCTACTTGACTCTGCCTGGGGTTAGATTCTGAGAAAGGAAATGACCCGCTGTGATGGGAGGTTTTCCCTGGTGACATCCGTCCAGCTGGCCGTGGCTGGGGCTGGTCTGGGGCCCATACACACAGGATGTCAGCATGTGCCAAAATCAGCAGAGATAAGATCTCAGCACAGAGTTCTCCCCTCCCAAGGGGAGGTGGGCCTGAATGACAGGTCTGAGCCCAGTGTTTGCTTGTGAGACCTCTGGGCAGTAGAGCAAATCTGCTCTTATTAAAGAGCCAGGTTGACCAGACAAGAAGAAAGAAGTCAAGGTCACAGTGGAAAACCTTTGAAGCAGTCCCATGTGCTGCCCCAGAAGGTCAAGGCATCCTGTGGCTCAGCCCCATGTGGCCAGCTTTCTGCCGGGGCCTCCACTGTGACCTGTGAGGGGCAGCTTCCCTGTGCGCAGCCACGCATATGAGCTTTAGTCCCTGCTATTTAGTCTTGAATAAATATCTCTGAAAGCAAAGCAGAAAACCAAACCTGGGTTTGATAAAATGGTGCTCCTGGCTGGCTAGAGAGCTCTGGCAACATTGTCCGGTTTCTAACACTGCTTCCGCAGCCGCAGGGGGACAGTCCCATCAGATCGACCTAAGCGAGGAACCCCGACTCCTCAGAACAGACAAAGGCAATGAAGATGGAATCTGGTGAACCCGGCAGCTTGCTTTCCCCTTGCCATTCCTAGCCTCTGTTTGCTCAGGTTTACTAAACACATGTCTCTGCCACCTCTGGAATAAGTGTTTGGCCAGAGTATAAAAGAATAGAAAGACATGGGGGCCCTGGAAGCCCCCCTCCCCCCCACAGTACAGACTTCTGCCACTGACCTTCGCTATCCACCACAGCTGGGTAGTAAAACCCTGTGGCTGAAGAGGCACACACTTTTTGGTTCCAGGACATAGAAATCAATTTGGAACGGACCCCAAATCTTCCGCCCTACTGGTCAGCTTTCACAGTGCTAGAAAGTGCTATCTATGCAGGCCGCTGGGAGAGACTCTTCCTCAGTGGTCTCACTCAGCATAGATCCTGCAGGCAACAATATTGACCTGCCAGGAAAGATACGCCCAGTGGTGCATAGTGACTGTTGAAGGAATAGCCAAATGCTTTCTGCTTGGATTTGAGGCCTGTGCTGTAGCAGGGAATCTATGCTGGCTCTGTAAAGTTAGTCAAAAGCTCATGGCTTGGGAGGTCACAGGCCCTAGAGGAACATACTACTGTTGTTTTGCTAAGTGAGTATGTTATCAAACTGCCTTCTGAATGTTTATCTTTATCTTTAAAGCTCAGTGCTCCTCTCAGCCTTGGTCAGAAAAGCTTTTTATAATGAGCACAGTTAATGTGAGACTCAGGAAAGAGCTGAGAATAGTTGACTATGAGTGCTCAGCCCTAAACACATCTATATGAACTTCCTTCCCACCTCTGCCCCAGGCTCAAGGAATACCTCAGAAGAAGGATCCTAAAGAATGGAAGAGCTATTGGACAGAGAGGAGTGCTGAGGAGTGCTGTGACATGCTGTCTTCGGGGTATGGCATGGCCACTGCTTTCCTGAACTCACAGCACCTTTGGTCACCTGCACAAGATCAAGCCAGTCAAGCTTGGATGGGGACGAGGCTTGTGAAGCTGAGGAGCTATTGACAGTTTACTTGATGGCAGCTGGGGCAAAAGAGCCATTTCTCTTTTGGAGGCATGGCCACTGGCAGCCTGCCTCACACCCATGCAAACATAGTACTAACTCTACTCAGTGAGAGGAGAAGGAGGGGGAGGAGGAGGGGGAGGGGAAAGAGTAGGGGAAGAGGAGGAGGGGGGGATGAAGGGGAGGGGAGGAGGACGGAGCAAAAAAAAAGTAGGGGGAGAAGGAGGGGAGGGGGAGGGGGAGGGGAAGAGGAGGCGAGGGAGGGGGAGGAAGGAGGAGGGGGAGGGAGGGGCGAGGAGGAGGGGGGAACGAGGAAGGGAGGAGGGAGGAAGGAGGAGGGGGGGAGAAGGGGAAGGAGAGGGGGAGGAAGGAGGCTAGGAGGGAGGAGGGAGGGGGAGGAGGAAAGAGGAGGAGGAAGAGGAGAAGGAGGAGGGGGAGGAGGGAGAGAGGAGGCATGGCGTTGAAGGGAATTAGGAGAGGTCAGAGGGGGTTGATATGATCAAATACATGAATTCAAACATAATAAGATATTTTTAAAAAAAAAAAAAAAAGTATTTTTTTTTATTATTTTGAATGTGTATGAATGAGGTTTGTGCACCACGTGCTGCAATGCGCGAGGTCACAAGAGCTGGTCTTGAATTCCAACCTGGACTTGAGTTCTCCTGCAACTGGAGTTACAGACGTTTCTCAGCGCCATGTGGGTGCTGGGGATCGAGCAGGGCACTCAACAGGTGTCTCTCAGCCAAGATTGCGTTATTGTATTGAGCTATCTCTCCACTCCCCAAAGTATCTATATTTTTTAAGCGTGGAAAAATTTCTGCTCATTTGGAGAGCCAGCCGTGCTTTCTGTTTGTGAGTATTACAGATTGCATGGTATCAGCCTCTCCTGCTTAGTGGACAGCCCTGCCCACTCCAGAAGACTGCAGACCATCAGTCCCATTAAGAAAGGGACCTTTTGGTCCTTCTCACAAGAGAGCTGTACACAATAAAGTTTGCTGCAGAAGAAAAAAAAAAAACAAAAAAACAAAAAAGAAAGTCCCTTATTCGAGAATGTCTGGCCTGCATTTCACTTCCACCTTGGCCATCTTGAAGTGGTGCCTGGGTTCAGAGGCTGTGCTGGGTCTGTTAGCTGTCAACGTTCTTCCACTATCTTCCATTAGTGCTATACAAAGTAAGGGCTGAGAGAGTTGAGAATTCAAGACTACACCTTAACCCTCACCACAGATGCCTCCGCATATCTTTTCCCCCAGGAGGAATGTAAATGCAAATTGTTCATTTGAGCAATTTCCATCCCTTTTGGATGGCCCCTATCCTCTCGCTGTGAAATGTGTTCAGCTTTTCAACAAAATTGCAGGGGATGGCTGTGAAGGGAGAAACCTAGTTTGCATACTTCAAATTAGAGGAATGCATTAAAGCATGTAGATTCAGGACTCGGGCCACCCAAGTGGCAGCAGGCTTGGACCCTTAGGGAGGGTGCTTCCTGAGGTTTAGTGGTGCTGACACCTCAAAGAGATGGAAGGAGGTCTATTGTCACCTATAAAAAGTATATAAATCATTATCTAATGTGAAATTTCCAGGTGAGCACGTTCTGTAAGCGGTGTGCTACAGGCATCCACCTCCTTCGGGGCGACTCCTGCCAATTCTTGGTTTTTAGGGAAGAGGACTTCCAATTACTCTTTCCCCATGTTGAACCACCTCTGCAGCTGGATTGCTGGTGCCCACTTCCTCGGCAAGCTCAGCTTCCCTGGAACTCCTAGGCCCGCAGAAAACTCCGGAAACTGAAACCATGGAAGCTACCAAGTTCCCAGAGGAGTTTGGACCACCCGGATCCTAAACCCAGTGATAACTGACCGAATTACAGGTCAGGAAAAATGGTCCTTGGTGAGCAAGCATTTCTGAGGTCGCAATGTGTTTTCACTTGACAGACGACATTTGGACTTGAGTTTGGGGGGTTTGCATCTGGATTGGGAAAAAATACTTGTGGTGGGATTTCTTCTCCTGGAAGACGCTGCAAAGGGACAGTGGCTATCTTGGAGCTTCAGAGAAAGCAGAGGAAGACCACTGCCCTAGCCCTGAGGTTCCCCAGATACCCACTCTTTTGGGAGTGCCAACACCAGAAGGCCATGTCACAATATTTACAGCTCTCTTTTTCCTCCTAAGACTCAATCGTGCAGACTTGTGGTGATAGGGATGTTTAATTGGACTAGTAAAGTTTCATTGTTTTTCAAAAGTCCTGAGAGCCTCTGTTTCTAATTAAAAACACATGAGCAGAAGATGGCCAGTGCCATCCCTTCACCGCTCCATAAACATGGTGGCCTAGATGGCATCTCAGTTTGCTGGGAAGTTTTTCTTTTCGTGTGTGTGTGTGTGTGTGTGTGTGTGTGTGTGTGTTGCATGCGTGTTTGCATATTTTTGTAGTGTGCGGGCACATGTTTGTGGATACGCATGCACATGCGTGTGCCTGCATGTGGAGGTCTAAGATTTATGTCAGGAATCATCTTGGATTGTTTTTCTACCTTCTTCAATGAGGCGAGGTCTCCCTCCAACCTGGAGCTTGCAGGTATGGTCAGCCTTGCCAGCCAGCTTGCTCTAGGGAATCCCGTCTCCCCTTTCTAAGGTGGTAATTACAGATGGGCCACCACACCCAGCTGGCATTTATGGAGATTTCTGAGGACCCCACCTTAGTCCTCATACACAGGTAGGAAAGCACTTTAACCACTGAGCCATCGCCACAGGCCTGCTGGGCAGTTTGAAATAGGCCACCTAATCTCTCTGCAACTTGAGAACGCACACCTCGCTGTGACCTGTGCAGTGTAGCTGTTTGCTGATACCCAGGGGTAATAAAAGCACTGGCGGAGCAAAGCTGCAGGCTGTCAGATGCCCGTCTATCACCGAATGCAAATGTATTCCATAACACTTCAGGTCTTCAGAACTAAATCGAGAGACCGCAAAAGGTCTCATGAAATAAAAGGGAGAAGGATCAAAGAATGGCTTCACGCAAATCCTGACTTAACTACCCTCGTGGGTGTTGCTTCTCTACTGGGGGTGGGGGCTGTGACTGTGAGTGAATGTGCCCCAGAGAGCACATACTGGCCTCCAAACATGTTTCTACACTCCCTAATGACTAACTATTAATTTGTTTCACAGACGTCACTTTGTGCCTATCTTCTCCTGGTCAAAATATGCATTAAATCAGAACGTATGCACACTTGATTACAATGCCTAATCGATTTCTCCAAATGAACCAAGGCGTTTAATCAGCATGTTTTCTGATCTATGGGGGAAAGCTGGCATTTACTAAGCACTTACTGTATGCCAGGCACTGTGCCAACTACCCGTGTTAGCTCATTAGACCCCCACACAGACTGGTGGGTAGGAAAGACACCCCACATCGCATCTGAGAGAAGAAACTGAGCTCTGAGAGGATTAATTTGCTCGAGGCCATGCTGCTTGTAAGTGAGAGAGCCAAGACGTGAGTGCAGCCCTCTGATTTCAGCCCACTTTTAACCATACGGTGTCCTGGCTCTGGGCTTCCGTGCTGTTCTGTGGAGGAGCACTGCCAGGCTAGAATTCTACTTCTTGCGGCATTCTCGCCTGGCAGTTGTAGTCACTTGGGTAATAATAATCCTGTTTCATTTCTTGTCCTATCTTACAGCCATAAAGGAAGCGTGTTTTACAGACTCTTCCAGGGAATAACCAATTTGAGAACTTTTGCTCTATGTTGCATGAGGATCTAATATAACAGAGCGTTTCAGTACCTCTAAATTCATGGGTTTCCACGTGCTGAAGACAGCAGTCGTGGTATTTTGGTGATGATCTTTGTCAGACTCTGAAATAGTGGTCATTCCCCCTTCAGCGTGACTAGCCAGAAAGGAGCTCAAGGCTTCTCACATTCAATACACTAGGGAAAACAGCCCATCCATTCTGCTAAGGGAAGCCCCAGGAACTATTTCCTGTGGAACCAGAACTGACTATGCTGTCGCCTCTTCCTTGGATTGGCTTAATTGTTTTTTTCTAGTGTTTTTCATCTGCTCATTTATAAACATGAACCTGGAGCTCATGCAGCTTTGCAAGTTTGTGTTTCTCTGTAGTCTGGTGCTTAGCTGTACATCTTAGAAAACCCTGGAGCAGCTGGCCGCCTCCTGTGAGAGCTATCCCAATCCCCAGGTCCCACTAGTGACTAAATCTAAGGGATGTCAGAGGCTGTGTGCACGCATGTGTTTAGATGGTTAGCATGCCTCACAAGGTCTTTGTGTGTGTGGGGGGGGTTGCTCCCACCCTCTGCCATCCAGGCAGCACACAGCCATCCACCACATCCTGACACTCCACTTCCTCTTCTCCTTTCCCAGCTCAAGAAGGCAAGATGGGAAGTCTCTCATGACCCTGTGGCTTGGCCAGGAGGAAGCCTGAACTTGATACAGCCTCTTTCCTGGGGCCTGGTAGGAGCATTTATCCCTGAGTCTGTGCTTCTCCACTTGTCTATTTTTAGACCGGTGCTACAGGCCTCTCTGAGGGCTCAGATGGACGTCTCTAGTGAGGCTACTCTGAGCCAGGGATGAGATTCAACTGACAGTAGATGTCTGCTGTACCTAAGTAGACCCAGGTGCAGTCAAATGTGGTTTGCTTTCAAGTCGAAAAGAAGAGAAATAAACAGACTTCGACAACCCGTCCACCCTGCTAGAACGTAAGTCCTCCTTCTCCCCTCCACCTCAGCAGCAAGGCCTGGAGGGTGGCTGAGGGCTTGTGATCTGGGCACACAGGAGGCAAGGGACAGAGCCTGCAACAGCTAATCAGAGCACTTGGGCCAAGCATGGACAGAGAACCTTCCCTCTGGTCTGTATTCCCACCATAGACTCCTCCCCCTCGGGAACCCTCCCTTGCCTGTCCATCCTGCTCTCTGGTCTCCAGGGTTGTGCCTCTGTCCTTCTGTGGGACTCTGTTATGGGCTCTGGGTCCCTCAAGTCATACGTCTACTGCCACCACATCATTTCCACCTCAGCACTGTTGATACCTGTCCATCACCCTCATCCGACTGGGAGAAACTGAGTCACAGAGACTGTATTTTGGTCATCTCTCTTCTCTAAATAGGCTGGAAAGGAAATGGGTAAGGAGAGTGCAGGGCACGGATAAGGCTTGATGCAAGACCATGGAACAGGGTGAGCCACAGCTGAATAAACGAACAAACAGATGACTTGAAGTTATAAGCAAAGCCAAGAAACAGGAAATAGCTCTAAGTCTCTAAGTAGAAGAGAATAAAACTATTTTGTGTACCTAGTTTTATATGTACTTATAAAGCTTATTAATTTCTGGCAGATTTCATGAATTTATCAGTTCAAGAGACTCACCATAACTAAACCTGAATTTGTTGAGTTAAATGTAATCCATGTGAAATTAAAGCATAATTGAAAAATATTGGAAAACTCTTCTCGGACTTGTCACTGTGTCAGTCATATTCAGGCACAATATCATATCTGAAGCATCAGACCTGACATTTGAAATTTAAAAGAAGAACCAGAACTCACAAGCTGACAGCAGGCACCACAGGAAGCAAGCCACTGTCACTCAAAAACGCTTTTCTGGCGAAGTGCCCACAGATGTCTGCATGGCTCACCAGAGCTCAGTCCTCCCCACGTGGCAGAGCCAACAAGCTGGATGGCTTTGGAAGCAGGGAAGGGAGCAGGGCACTTGGCTGCCAAGATGTAGAGGCAGGTGCAGGCAGGCCTAGACCTTTAACTGTTCCACTAGGGCCTTTTCTTATCTGAGGACCCTTGACAAGGCCTATCAACTCCTCCCTGACTGGAACCTTCTGCAATAGGGAAGAAAAGTTCTCTGGGACACAGGTCTGCATTCTCCTTCTCTATCTAGCCTTTTCGGGTGCTGAGGCTTCTTACACATCTCTTCTTAGGACACAAGACCCTCCCTATGGGTGCTGTCCGCTCTGTCAGATGCAGATACCCCAGTTCACAGGAGAATGTCCAGCTCAGCTGAGGTGCTCAGGGGTCCCCACAGAAAGGGAATCAGTCGGGTGTGAGGTGTGTCTGTGGCAGAAGAAACCAGCCACGTTTACTTAGGGGGTGGGTAACCAGGCAAAGGGGGTGTAGAAGGAGGGGCTTGGGGCAATACAGTAAAGAGTGGGGACTCAGAGCTGACATGAGAGGAGATGGCCTGGGAACTGACCCTGCTGCCGTGAAGCGAGTAGGTGGTCATGTGCATGAGCCCAGAATTACTGCTGACCAAGGCTTGGCTGGAGAGGGATCAGAGCTGTGGTAAGCCACAGAAGGGGCTGAGTTCTAGGAAAATTCTAGAACCAGGAGATCACCAGAACTACTCCAGAGAGTTTTTGTTGATATTACCTAGTCTACATGTTGAAAGCTTGCTCTGAATCTGAGGGTTGGGGTGGGCAGCCCTGGCACTTGAGTATGCTGCCCACCTTGGTCAGATATAACTGCCTGACACTCCCTGCTGCAGGGTGGGGACCATCTGGGGTGAGTGTGTGATTCTGAGGTCACAAAGCAGGTGTCCCACTCACGCTTGGCACTCTTCCCCACGCAGAATGTAACAAACAGAAATGAAACATCATGCATAAACAATACATAAACATGCATTTGTAGTGTATATTAAGTATAAACATAACATAAATTATATATGTAGACATCTAAATTGTAATATTAAATATATTTAATATATGTGAATAAATATTTTATATATTATAAATATTTTAATATATTTGTAATCATGTCTACTGAATGAATTGAATGAATGAGTGGACTTTCTATGAATTGATTGCTTGACTGGATTAAAATTAAATAACCAATAATCAACTAATTATTAATTAGTTAATAAGTCAATGAACAAGGGAAAAAAATGGATGTTCAGGACTGAAAGAATGGGGGACCAGAAGGTAGAAGGTAGAAGAAAAACTAAGCTTTCCTATGATGGATTTTAAGTCCAGGCATAAGCAAGCCTTCCAGTCACAGCAGATGTTAAATATGAAACCAATTCATATTTTATCAACGAGTGTGGCTGTGCACTATTTGGTGTTACCGCATGAAACAAGGATTTGTGTTAACATCGCCAATGAGAATGCAAAATGAGCCCAGGCGTTCCGCAGAACTCACAATTAATTATATAATCTGAGACTTAACTGTGGTTTTGGAAACAATGAGACCCATAATTACATGTCCAAAGCCCAAAATGGAATCCCGCAAGTGTTTGACAAGTGGAACATAAGGATGATGGAGTGGCTCACCCATCAGCGTGACCACGGGGCAGCCCTGGTGCGTCATGATTCCAGGTCATGGAGTTTTCATTACCCTCTTTCCTCTGCGGTGAGTACACTGGGTTGGGGCCACTTGATGGATGTGAATCGGTTTCTGAATTCAGGCTGGCCTGCTGGCTTCCAAGCTCCAACTTGTATATAGAATAGCCATGCAAATTAGCGTGGGCCTAGGGCCAGACAGATTAATCCAGGTCTAAAAGCAATCAAGTAAAAGGTGTCAAAGGGCAAAAGAAGAGGAAAGTGTGGCTGGAAGCAGTGAGCCCCAGTTTCGAGTTTCTGTAATCCCCACCTTCTGATGTACTTTTTTTCTTCGCTCATGAGAAAAGTTACACATGTAGGAAGAGGTGGTAGAGATCTATCCAAATATTTATGGGATGGAAAAGAAAAGTTTACAAATGAATGAAAAGGTTCAGGGAGGTGGTCCTTGACATCAGATCTGAAGTGGTCTGTGCAGTGGCCCTGTCCCAGGACCCTGCTGTTCCTGGGGGCTGCTTGCCATGGTGGGCCAGTCTACTCATTCATTTTATGTTTATCTATTTACTGCACTGCAAGTTCTCTAGGCTAAGAATAATGTCTGTCTTGCCCACTTCTGAGTCCTGACATGTGGCACCCATGCTTGGTAAAAGCTCACTGGCACGGTGAGGTGAGTGGGTGTTGACTGGTGATCTGAGAAGCAGTCTTCTGTGGGAAAAGCCACCACAGGACTGCCATGTGTCTCTGCTACAATGGGCAGTGAGCTGACCCTTCCCAAAGCTGACTGCTCTTACCTCAAAAGAAATAATGAACATATGAAAAGATATTCGAGCTCAATATTAAATATACAAACTAGACAATAAAGCAAGTGTGTGTTTGTGCATCAGCTACAAGAACAAAGAGAATGCAGCGTTCTAGTGTTGGCCGTGTGGGAAAATGGGTCTTCTTACATGGTGGTATCGGGAATGTAAACCGGTGTAACTTTTCTTGAGGGAAGTTAGGGAATATATAATAAAACTTCAGATGCCCACAGGTACCTTTCACCCAGTAAGTCCACTTCAGATCATTCAGTTATATTTTTAGTATAGTGAACCTTTAAACTTTATTCTAAAATTGACCATTTTATTTATATATTTTTTTGGTCTTTTCGAGACAGGGTCTCCCTGTGGCCCCAGCTGTCCTGGAACTCACTCTGTAGACCAAGCCGGCCTTGAACTCACAAAGATCCTCCTGCCTCTGCCTCCCAAGTGCTAGGATTAAAGGTGTGCGCCACCACACCTGGCCTAAAATTGATCATTTTAACAGGCATGCATACACGACTTAATTCTAGTGTCTGTACATGAACATACCTGTAAACAATTCCATCTCAAACATCTGTTCTAAATAAGTTAACATAGCTTCAGTTTTACATGTTCAAAATGTGAGACAATTAACATGCACATCATTTGAAAAATGCAGTTCAGTGGGACAAAGTAGATTCCCATTGCTGTACAACCATCACCACCACCCAGGTCCTACATCAACTTCCCCCACTGAAATTTTGTCCTCATTAAGAACAAACTCCCCAGACTCCATCCTCTTTCCAAGCCCTGCCAAGTGCCATTCTATTTTCTGCCTGTATAAATTTAACTATTCCAAATATTTATTTTAAGGAGATAAGAGTACAAGAGTAAAATAGGCATGCTCGAACATAGTCATTGAAACAACTCCAATCATGTACCATGCCATAAATAAGAGAGGTGGGCCTGCTTGTCCCCCACACAGGTAGTGAGGGGGTGAACTGTAAACAAAGATGGAAGCAATAGATATAAGGTAAGGATAAGTTGCTTGTTTGTCTGTGTGCAGGTGTGAGTGTGCATTCATGTGTGTAAGCTCAGATGCCAACGTGCACAGTGTGCATGTGGAAGTCAGAAAGTAAGTATCGGTGTTGGTCTTCCAGCTTATTGCTCCCTGCTGAGTAGGACAGGCTAGCTAGCCCTTAGACTTCCAGGCATTCTGCTGTCTCCACCGCCATTTCACTGCAGGAGCACTGGGATTATAGAAGTGCACTCCTGAAGTCAGCTTTTCATGGGTTCTGGGGAGCAAACTCAGGTCCTCATACTTGCATGGCAAGTGCTTCATCCACTGAGCCATCTCCCTAGCCTGGGATAAGTCTTACCTAGAAAATAAGTAGATCAATATGATAGTGACTTATGTGTCACTATTTTCTAGGGGGGGATGTCTTTAGATTGAACAATGAGAAAAGGTTCTCTCAAATACTGTTTGTTGTAGTGAATTAGAACAAAACTTGATGTGTGAACAACACATATCCCTTCTAAGGCGTAGAGCCCACCTGGGCAGCCAGCAGTGCAGGGCAGCTCATGGCAAAGAATAAATGCCCTTTCCAGAACTGGCTCCATCAATTCAGTGTGGAGCATTTTCCTGGAGCCAAAGATTTTCTAGCCTTTTCGGGTAGAAAATAATTTCAAGGTGCACGTGCCAATGCTCCTTCATTCTGAGAAGGAATGTGCAGATGACAGTTGTGTTTGATGTCCAACCCTCCCAAACTGTAAAAGAGCAGCAGCGTGATCGTGGGCTGATCTAAATCTTTCTGTGGTTTTAGTTTTGTTCTGGCAGACCAAGCAACACTGGGAACAAAATTACAAAGTATTCATGGGAAACATATTCTTCCCTCCCTGACTAACTGACTCGCTGGGGAGCAGCAAGGGCGGTGACTAAGCCGAGATAGAGCCTGAATACATGGAAAAACTTAAATAGCATCCAGGGCCTGGCCTGCCCTTACCCTAGGCAGGAAATTCAAGGGTAATATAACACTTTGCTGTTAAGTAATGCCATTGGAAGAAAGGCATGTTCAGGATGACTTTTGGCTTAAACTGGGAATTTCTGTTTCATTTGCTTCCAAAAAGAACTTTTTTTTTCCCTCCCTAAAGTTCTTAACTGGTATTTCAAAAGTCCTTGTAGCTATATATATATATATATATATATATATATGCGATCTGGTATTAAATAAAAACTGTATTTTGAAAAGCAAATTCAGGACCTGAGTTTTATTCACAGAGCCCATGACAGGAGCTTTTATTACACGTACAGCATGAAGCGGTTTAGAGATCTGCTGCTACCTGTGGCTGTGTGCCTTTGTATGGGTTTATTTGACCTCTGAGCTTGTAAAAGGTGACTAACAATAATACCTACTCAGTGGAGTTTTGTGAAGACAAAAGTCACGACTGTGAAAACCCAGCACACAGTAAGACTTTTTCCTTCATTTCTATGGTCCATAACTGGATTCGTTTGATACTCCTGACTCAGGGGAAAGGATTAATGTGGAAAACCAAAATTGAGTTCCGTCTGAATAACTCAAATGAGATCTCAACCATTTCTCTTGTTGGTTGAAAGCCATGTCCTCTCCTGCTCCTGGGAACCTGAGCTTCAGCATGAGCTGAGTTACTGCCTTCAGTTTCAAAGGGACTCCTGTAGGCCAGGGCATCCTACACACCCCAGAGGAGGAGGAGACAGATGTGCAAGAAACCGGCTGATGGATCTGCAGATGTTTAGTTAGGAGAAGACACTGTAGGGACAATGGAACTGTCTCCAAATATTTGAATGTCATATGGAAGAGAAATTAATTTACTCTGTATGGCTCCATGAGTGGAGACAGATTCCATTTTTATACATAGAAAACTTTTATAAAAGAAATAAGACAATTATAGAACAATACTGTTTTCTGAGGCAGGGAGGGTCCTAGCTTTGTGGGATTCTATCAAAAAACAGCTGTCCTCTCTCTGCAAGTAATACAGGATATTCTGTACCAGGAAAGGTACAAGAGGTGGTGGCCTCTTGGATTTTCTTTTCAGGTCAGTGAGGATGCACGTGAGATGTCTTCAAACATGTAACGATTTGCTATAGAAACCTAAGGAAGAACAGCTGTGAAGAGGTGCAAGGCACACACAAGAGCACAAGGGTTGTGCAAATGTATTAACTGTGACCTTTGATAACAAAAGAATGTCATGCCACATTTAAGGGGGGGTACTAGAAATTAAAGCACTGATACTTCACTGTCTGGGGTTTTATAGGTATTTGCAGACATGGGGGCCAGGTGAAAGTGAACCGAGATCTTAAGCATTAGGTTACATTTTAATTTCGGCCACTTCTCATCTTTCTTACTCCCTCCATCCCCTTTCAATATTCACTTGCAGACCTCAGCTGATTGTTTCGCAGTTTGGGTCAACTGCTTCTAACAGCCTAATGTTAAAGTCTCAGAGCACATAAATAGGAAGCTGGTATTTAGGTGGGAGTTCCCAGGAATTTTATACCACTGACCACAGAGGCCAAGACGGAAAGGAAATAGGAAAAACAGTGTAAATACCTGGGTGACTAATGATTGTGCAGCTCAGCTGGTTTTTCTGAGCGCTTAATGGGAAGTCTCTTGCTGAAGGAAACATCCTTAAATGTTTCAGGACATCGCATGGCACTGAGGGGCCAGATAGGGGTGTTTACTCCTTCCTTGTACCCGGTTTCCTGGAGCCGCTACCACCAGGCAGAAAGCCTCTCCAGAGGTGGAGTGATTACATTTGCATGCGCGCTGCAGCCTCTTTCCCCGACACCGAGGTTCCCAGGCCTCTCCAGGCCTCGGATTGTTCCTGATCATAAGGCCACCCCTCTCCTTGTTCACACGGAGGGCGCCTAAGAAGATTTAGAATCAAGTGTGTGCATTTGCACCGCCTGGCTCTGAAGAGGCAGCTGGAGCGCGGGCTGGCCGGCGCAGCCCTCCGCAGGTCCCCGAGGACCCCATTGTCCTCCAAGGGGCCGCGGCAGGGTTCCATTGTGCGCGCCAGCGGCCTTTCTCTCCTACCCTCCGGCTCCACGGCCTGCTGGCCGCCCCCGCTCCAGACTGTCCTCTGCAGCCGGATTTCCAATGCAGAGGGGCGCGCGGCTCTGGGCTGGCCATCTGCACGCTGAGATTGACAGCAGCCCCGAGGTCAGCGCCTCCATTTCGCTCTGAACAGCAGGCCACCCAGGCCTCGCGAGCAAAACAGGGACATCTGCTCCCCTTAATTTAGAGCATCGGTTCTCATTTCACCAGAGTCCCCCCTTGCCGTCGGGTTCCGGGGGAGGGGGACCACGAGGCCCCACCACCACTCGCAGCAGAAGGCCGTCTGTCCACTGTCTCCTGGGGGATGGAGGGGGAAGCAGCTGAGGGGGCGGGGCATGATCACTCACGTGAGCCTGATGACATCGTGAGGTGAGGGGCAGAGTGGGACTGCCAGACCCCCCTTTCCCGCATGCCCCCCTCCAAGCCTGTGATTTCCTCTGCCAGGCTAGGGAGGGCTGGCAGGGCTGGGTGTGGGGACGTCCCTCTGCCCTAAGGGGTGGCCTGTGGCGCTCCCTGCTTGAGAGGGAAGAACAAGTGAATGTGTGGAAGAGAGTTTCAAGTATAGCAGAGATCCAGTTCTACCCTTTTCACAAGCAGGCTGGTGGTTGTGAAGACAGCCTTGTGGTCAAGGATAAAATTCTGCTTGGACAGTTCACATCAAAAGCCAAGTTTCGGAAATGCAATTTAAAACCAAATTTACATCCATCTCACCCCAGTCAGAAGCCCTATTGTTAATATATCAACAACAAATGCTGGTGGGAATGTTAGTCCAGCCACTATGGAAATTAGAGTAAATCCTTCAAAACCACTGAAAGCAAAGACTGTGAGCTCCATCTCTGTACTAAGCTGAGGTAAATACCAGAAGGACTCCTCATCAGCCTGCCACAGACATTGCATACTCCTGTTAGTGCAGCACTGTCTGGAATACCCAAGATAGGGATTCAACATAGATCCCCATCCACAGACGGATGGGTAAAAGAAACAAGTCCATACACAGGCGATTGGTTTCACTCAGCCACAAAGGCATTTGTAGGAAAATGGATAGAACCGGAGAACATCAGAGAGCATTGTGCTAAGCACAATGAGCCACACTCAGACAGACACAGCATGCTTTCTCTCAAGTGCAGACTCTGGATTAAAAAAAAAAAAAAAAAAGACAGGGTCTGGAGAGATGGCTCTGCAATTGAGTGTTTGCTGCTCTTACAGAGCGGCTGGGATTCAATTCCCAGCACTCACATCCAGTTTCAACTGTTCCAGAGGATCTGACACCCTCTTCAGGCCTCTGTGGGCACTTGCATACATGTGATGCACATAGACAAGCATTCTACACACACACACACACACACACACACACACACTTTTCTAAGACTTAAAAACAGAGGGAAGTAGAAAGGACCAGCAAGGAGAGTAAGGACTAAGACCAAAGAACATGCTACACACGAAAAAATGATATGTCAAAACTTTTTTTTTGTACAACAAATATACACTGATAAAATTTCTAGTGTCTTGGGGAGAGGCTCAGTTAGTGAAGTTCTTACCACACAAGCATGAGAACCTGAGTTTTAATTCCACATAAAGCCAGGCATTGGGTGGGTGGCAGGCATCTTGCAGCCCCAGTGCTGCTATGGCACAATGGGAGGGAGATACAGGAGAATTCTGGGACATTAAGAGGCCATCTAGCCTAGAATACACAGCAGGTGAACAACAGGGACCCTGCCTCATATAAAGTTGAAGGTAAGGACTGATACCCACTGTTGTCCTCTGACTGCCCCCACCATGTACTGTGGCACATGCATCCACCTACATACACACACACACACACACACACACACACACACACACACACATATATATATATATATATATGTATATATATATATATCATGTACACATAACACAAAGATAAGGTAAAAAAATTACCATTTCCAGTATGTGCAGCTCCATGGTAGTGATGGTTGGCATGTGCAAGGTCCCTCCTGGTTTCATCCCTGGCACTGGAAGACAAATCCATCCCATTTCATATGGGGAAAGGGTGGCATGGGGACCACTGACTGTAACACTCTCCTTTTCTGTGTAATAGAAAACAAGACCCTGGGGAAAATGTGCCCACTTTTCTCATGTCCCCTGTCCTCCCTGTGTCCCCTGCATAGGCATCACTGTGCGCCTCCACACGCCCAGAGAACAGACTTTGGATTAAGGGGAGACTCGGGTCTTCACATTACTCTTCACCTTGTGAGGGGTGCTGTGTACACATGTTAGCAGGATTCAGAGTGATGCATAAGTGCAACAGATGGATGGTCTTAAACTGGCTGCTAGAAGAGGAACTGTCTAAGCGGAGGCTGGAGGGTGAGGACAAACTTAACCCAAGTTAACTTTGCACACAGGTCTGTCTGCCTGAACCACACCCTGCATGTCATCCAACTGTACATTTCACCTCTTGCTCATCTTCTGGATCTCAGGTGAAGTGCAGTCCCCTGCTGTCTTGACTAGATGAGGTTCTTCTGTGAACAACTCTGTGGCCCTTCCATCTTCTCTTATGCAATATTTGCCTCACATACAGATTCATCACCCTCATCTCACTACAAACATTTCAAGGCTATAATCTGCCATTCTGTTTATAGACAGAATCAGCACACCTCACACAGGACCTTGCCCATTCTGTTCGCTACTATCTGTTGAGCTGATCAATAATCAGACTTTTCTTGAGCTAATGAGAGCTGTTGGCACAGTCAGGGTTCTGACTGTGACTGCTCTACTCTGGGTACTAGCAGGTACTGTTCTGCAGCTTGGAGACTTGACTACTCCAGAATGAACTTGAGTCTGGTGGTCCTCATAAAGGGACACCCTGGCAAACAAGTTTCTCAGCTGCAGATGCCACCTAGGCTTCAATGAGCTCAGGTTGAGCAGGGTCATACACAGGCTGTGTTCCAAGGGCATCTTTAAAATTCTGCATCTGGGAACAAGGATAACACTGCACCCTGAAGTTGCCTCTTGCTTCTCCAGTCCCTGGAAGGAGGACGGAGCTGGCAGGGGAAAGCTGGACAAAAATCATTTGCTTCTTCCCCCTGGTTTCCTTATCATATGGTGTAACAGGTTTGTTTCTGTGTTTGTTAACAAAGTGGTCCCTTTTTTTCCACATGGGCTATAGGCCAAGCCCCCCATGGACACTTGAAGCTTCAGTTAGTACCAAATCTTAGATATACTAGGATGTTTCCTATACACATTTATCTGTGATAATTCAGAAATTAGGCATTGTAAGAGTTTAGCAATGAGTCATAATAAAATATAATAATTATAATGTTATGAATGCTATTTAAAACTCATGCCTGGGTTGGAGAAAAAGCTCAGCCCATAAACTGCTTATAGCAAGCACAAGCATGATGATATGAATTTGACCCCCCAGAAACCATGCTTCAAAGAAAATGTTCACATTCATAATCCCAGTGCTAGTAAGGCAGAGATGGGAGAATCTCTGGGCCTCTAACCCATTGAGAGATTCTGTCTCCAAAAAGCAAAATGCCATAAGGGGAACTGTAGGGCAGTTCTTCTTGAGTTTGAATCAACTTTACCATTTCTTGGCTGTGTGGTTTTAGCAGAATTCCTTAGCCTCTCTGGAACGCAGGTGTGCTCTTTGTGAAAATAAACGAGAGGGTCTTGGGCTGAGCATGGAATGCAGTGGTAGGGAGCTTGCCCAACCTGGACATCCTCAACACAGAAGAAAGTCATGGAAGATATTGGGAGATGACAGTGTTAATTTTTAAAGGGTCTGGAGAGATGGCTCAGTGGTAAGAGCACTGGTTGCTCTTACAGAGGACCCAGGATCTACACAGCAGCCAACAACCATTGGTAACTAAAGTTCCAGGGTATCTGATGCCCTTTTCTGGCTTCCATGGGTATTGGAGGACACAGGTGCACTTATAAACACATAGGCAAAACACTCATAGACATAAACAAATTAAACTAATTTTAAAGTTCTCATATATTTACAATTCTCATAATAATTATAAATATTTCAATGCTAATAATAATTGATTATAATTTAAAGTTCAATGTTCATCTACCTCGTTACCCCTGGCAAAGGTGGCAAGGGGCCATATCTGGTTCTTGGTCTGAGATCTCACATCTCTCTCCTTTAAGCTCCAGTGAGGTATGTGGTCCTGACTCATCATTCTTCTAGCTGGAAGACTGGCTTCTTCTTTAACCACTTTCCTGAATGTTTCCTCCACATGCAGGTTATGATTTCTTTATACTTTATTCTTCAAGAGAGAAGTAGAGCAGCTATAGATCAAGATTTAGAAAATAGCCTACTATCAATCTTGCCAGGACTGTTCAGGAGCTCGCAGTTGCTTCCCTGCAACAAACTTACGATCTGGGACTGGAGGAATGACTTTTTCAAATTTTTATTTATTTTTTTAAGGGATTCACAATATAAGAGCACAGTTGTTTTCAGATCACATTAATGTTAGTCAGTTTGCCATACAATTAGGTAATTGGCTCTAGCATCCACAGATGAGGGATACCATTCATCATTTGTTTTTCTGGGACTGTGTTACTTCACTTAGCATGATATCTTCTAGCTCCATCCATTTACCTGCAAAGCTCATGATGTTATCTTTCTTTATTGCTGCCTAGAACATAATTGCATAGATGTACCACATTTTCTCTATCCACCCTTCAGTTGAGGAGCATTTGGGTTGGTTCCAGCTCCTTGCTATTGTGAAGAGAGCTGCAATAAACATGGCTGTGCATGTATCTCTGTGGTAAGATGAGTCTTGAGGGTACATGCCCAGGAGTGGTATGACTGGGTCAGGTGGCAAGTTCATTCCAAGTCTTCAAAGGGTTCTCCACACTGCTTTCCAGAGTGGTTGTACTAATTTACATTCCCTCCAGCAGTGGATGAGTGTTTCCCTCTCCCCACAACCTCTCTAGCACTTGGTATCATTTGTTTTCTTGATCCTAGCCAGTCTTACCGGAGTGAGATGATATCTTAAAGTGGTTTTAATTTGCATTTCCTTAATTATTAGCGACATTCAACACTTTTTAAGATGTTTCTCAGCCATCTCTAATTCCTCACTTGTGAAGTCTCTGTTCAGCTCTTTGCTCCATCTTTTGAGTGGGTCATTTGTTTTCTTTCTTGTTTTTTGAGTAGTTTATATATTCTGGAATGACTTTTATAATATGGACATATTACCTAACCTTCCAATCAAAACATTAATCTTCTAAGCATGTTTGTATTGTAAACGAGGACATTGAGCCATGTGTTCCTCTTGTGACCCACACATATGACCTTTATTCCTCATGAGCCTTCTTTGCCCTTCACCCAAGGTAGTGTATGAATCTGTATATGTATGTTTTACACATCAAAGACTGTTTATCCTGTTGCAAATAATGAGAGAAGTTGATGACATCTGTTTATGATTGTGTGTGTGTGTTGGCCTAGGCCTGGGGATCAGAAGGGACGTAATCCTTAGTTAAGTGTCCAACTTCTACTTCCCCAGTTCATGGATATACTGTCTCAATAAAACAAAGAGTGGGCCCTTGTTCTGGAACACAGTTCCAAGAGAACTCCAAAGGAAAAGGTTCTCAGCAGTTCAGGCCACTCTGGGCCTTAAAATGGATACTGAACTAGGCTGGTTTTTATTTATTTATTTTTTATTTATTTATTTATTTATTTTTATTTTTTTTTTTTTTTGGTCTTTTTGAGACCGGGTCCTCCTGTAGCCCAGCTGTCCTGGAACTCACTCTGTAGACCAGGCTGGGCCTTGAACTCAACAAAGATCTGCTTGCCCTCTGCCTCCCAAGTGCTAGGATTAAAGGCGTGCGCCACCACGCCCGGCTAGGCTGGTTTTTATTAAGGCATTAGCTGTAGTGTGGTGTTAACACTGCATGGGACAGTGTTACATTCAACAGTAAAGATATGCTTTCAATGAAAGAGTAAATAAGATTTTACCTTGTAGTGCAATTTAGTTTAATCATTATAAAAAAAACAATATTTTGGGGGCTGGAGAGATGGCCTAGTGGTTAAGAGCACCAACTGCTCTTTCAGAGGACCCAGGTTCCATCCCCAGCATCCACATGGCAGCTGAGAACCGTCCATAACTCCAATTCCAAGAGAACTCCAGTTCCAGGGGAATCCGACACCCTCTTCTGACCTCTGCGGCATTCACAACATGGGTGCACAAACCTCCATGCAGACAGTGTATTCATACACATAAAAAATAAATAGAAATTAAAAAATCATTAAAAAAAAAACATTTTTGGTGGCGCACGCCTTTATCCCTAGCACTCAGAAGGCAGAGGCAGGGATCTTTGTGAGTTCAAGGCCAGCCTGGTCTACAGAGTGAATTCCAGGCAGCTGGGGCTACAGGGAAACCCTGTCTCGAAAAAAAACAAAAAAAAAAAAAAAAAAAGAAATTAGATTCATAGAGAAAAAGAAAATTCCAGGTGTCCCCAGAAAGTCCATGGTCTAAAAATCTACATTTTTTAAAAATTGTACCTAAAGGCCTTTGCCTAGAAGAAACTCTTCTAGAGTCCAAGGGTGCCCTGAAAAATGAATATGGAAATGTGTTTAGATTGAACAGATTCATTCCCTAAACTCTTTTATTTCCTGTGCAAGGAGTTAACAGGGAGCTAAACTCCATGCTTGGAGTAAATCTTTCCAGACCTGCTCTCTGATTCAAACCTTAACACAAGAACCAAATGATGCACCTTTCAAATGTTGCCTGTATTCCTGGGTAAACGTTGTTGAGCACAGAGCTTGGCACAAGAGTAGTGACATCACTTTACTTTTACAGGAGATCCCAGTTTGCTAATGTGCTAAAAGGTTCTACAGTACGCTTTCAGAGAAATGACTGGTTTTCCATCAGGAGCGTGTGTACTGGGAACCTCTTGGGTACCGTGTCCATGTGTTTGGCATCTCCTGTCCCTTCTGGCTTCCGGCACCTGCAGCCTTCTGGGTCATCACCCTGTGTCCTCCTGTATTAGAGCTCCTAGAGTCCTCACCGGAGCTGTCCTGAGCCTTATGAGGCCTGTGCATTGTTCATTCCAGAGTGTGGGAGAGAACATTTTGGAGGCAAACTGGGCAATGCAGCACCAGTGTTGCTGGGTAAATGCTTCCTTTCTTACCACAGACAGTCCCAAAGCATCTTTCATACAATCCCTCAGGCAGCTTTCAAAGAGCCAGGAGCTCCAGCCAACTTCACAACTCATCCTCTATTGATTCTCCAGCCTTCAGTGCTCTTCCATCTTGTCTCTGACTCCTTTCTGGACCACACTTTCCAATAAACATTTGCACTCAAGCCTTCGTCTCTGCATCTGCTGTCTACAGGGAGGCTAGGCTAGTCGCCTCAGGGCATTTTTTTTTTTACTTTATTTTGTAAATAACAGCAATCATAGTGTCTGTCTTCATACCCTCTCATCTAAGTCAGTTTAATAAATGCAAAAGAGGGGCTGGAGAGATGGCCTAGCGGTTAAGAGCGCCGACCGCTCTTGCAGAGGACCCGGGTTCGATCCCCAGCACCCACATGGCGGCCGAGAACCGTCTGAAACTCCAATTCCAGGAGAACTCCAGTTCCAGGGGAATCCGACACCCTCTTCTGACCTCCGCGGCATTGCACCACACGGGTGCACACACTTGCATGCAGACAGTACATTCATACACATACAGAAATAAAAAAAATTAAAAAAAAATTATAAAAAAAAATAAAAATAAATAAATAAATGCAAAAGAGTTCCTTCTTTTCACCATGTATCTCCATCCAGTTATGAGTGAAATAATTCCAGGGTCGGGAGAGTAGCCTTCTGTTACTATAACATAATGTCAGAGACAATTAACTTACAGGAGAAAATGTCCATTGGGGCTCAAGGTTTCGGAGGTTGCAGTCCATGATCAGGCAGGCTCCATTCTTGCAGGCCTGTGGCAAGGCAGTGGCGGAAGCACATGGCAGAGCAATGTCACTTCGCTGATGGCCAGGAAGCAAAAGAAGTGGACCCTTCCAGCCTTCATGGTCCCCTTTGAGAACATGTAAATGACCTAAAGACTGCCTACTAGGACCTGCCTCTTAAAGGCTCTACTTGCCCCTCCCCACGCCCCCTACCCCGATTTCCCTGAGATCAGACCTTTGTAGCATGGGCCTTGAGGGCAGTCATGATCTGGCCCATCTCTTTGCTTTTAGGTCTTGGTGAGAGGGGTGAACGATGGTGTCTTTCCTCCCAGTCACAGTGGCATCCAGGTCTTCAGTGTCGATCTCGAGGCTGGATGGGAACTTTGGCCCTGTGCTTCGTTTACCAACTTTGACCTGGCTCTGCTTTTTCCCCTCCATTTTCTCATATGTTTATGCTTTTTTAAAGTTTTTATTTGTTCATTTTATCCTGCTCTATTTACAGATTTGAAGGGTGTAAAAACATCAAGATTGGTGTAAATAGGCTTTATAGTTTTTCCTATGTCTCTGTGTGCAGTAGCACATGGGTGAAGGTCAGAGGACAACGGGTAGGAGCCGGTTCTCTTTCTATCATGTGGGTCCCAGGAACTGAACGGGTCCTCAAGCATGCTGGCAAGCACTTTTACTTGCTGAGCCATGTCACTGGACCTATAAACCTATTTCTTAATGATACATAAGTAAGTAGGCCTTTTAAATACATGATGCTGTTCACTTGTCCCAAAGTCATATGTAATTCTTCACTATGTGACAAAGCCTTTAAAAATGGTCTGACAATTATGGTTTAAGATAAATACAGTATAAAAATCTTTATTATTTTCATTTGGGAACCAGTTGTTGAATTTGAATAAACACTGGGAATCCTATGAATTCCTATCTGCCTGAGAAGTCATGATTATTTTGTTAATACTAAAGAGGTAGCCAGGAATGAGGAAGAAAATCAAAACCCAAACCTAGGTAGTGTACTATAATCTACAGTTGGATTATAAACTGGTAACTTTATCTATCCTCTTCCTCCTCCTCCCTCTCCTCTTCCTCCTCCTCTTCCTCCTCCTCTTTTCCCCCCTCCTCCTACTTCCTCTTCTTCTTCATCTCAATATAGAGTGCTGGGCTGGGGATATAGCTCAGTGGTAGAGAACGAGCTTAACATGCACAAGGGATCCATCTCAGCTTCACTGAAGTAAACAAATAAATGCACACATAAAGGAAAGACTGCTGTTTTTGCTCTGTACAGTGTTCTCTATAATCAAGGCAGACATCTTTGGATTCTAGGGTATGCCATCTGCAGCAGAAAGTTCTACCACATCGAACCACAGCTCTGATATGCTATGGGACCTCACAGACACTAAGTACAGGACACCAGGAAGCTAGGTGGCCAGAGCAGCCCATCACTGGGTTCACAGGTCTGGGAGTCAGTCACAGCCAGATCTTGTTTATTGCAAGCACTACAGGAGCTTATAAAGGCAAAAACCACAAGGGAACGTCCTTCCTTAAACACGTTTCCTTAAAAAAATTTTTTTTGGTCTTTTCAAGACAGGGTCTCCCTGTAGCCTCAGCTGTCCTGGAACTCACTGTGTAGACCAGGCTGGCCTTGAACTCACAGAGATTGGCCTGCCTCTGCCTCCCGAGTGCTAAGATTAAAGGCATGCACCACCATGCCCAGCTAAAAATTTTCATTGCATTTTATTTATCTTTTGTTCAAGTGGGAGCTGGGAATATGTGTGCCATGGTGTGCCTGTGGAAGTTAGAACACCCCTTACAGGAGTTGGTATTCTCTTTCCACTATGTGGGTCCCAGAGATGGAACTTGGGTTGTTATCAGGCTTGGCAGCAAGTCTCTTTATCCACTGAGCCATCTTGCTAGTCCCCCCATAGCACTTCTAAAAAACTGCTCCCTGGGATCATGATCCACAACAGCCAATAAAATGTAAGTCATTAGTGAATGAGATAATGTTCCCAGGCTGATAAAATCTAGAAAAAAATCATTGTCTATATAAAAGTTCATTTGATTAATACCAAAATATATGCTTATGAAGGTCTTGCTAGCTGTCAATGGTTCTGATCAAGCACACATAAAAAATGAATTCTTCACAAGAACTGACTGCATCCAGCCTGGGCACATCCCTCACCAGATACCATATTTCCATTCCTGATTTCCATCCTCACTTTGGCCTCAGCCATTTCATAAGAGAGAAGACACTTTCACAGAGCCAAGTAGATGCAAATATCCCTTGGCGTTTTGACACATGGGCAGAAACTTTATGAGAATTTGCGGATTCATAGTTTCATTTCCAGAATCTTAAAGTTTCTTGCCTCCTTTCTATGCCCAGCTTGCTTTTCAGCCAAATCAGTTTGAAACTGAACTGTACTGGTCCAGCAAATGTTTAATAATTCACATAGATATGAAAGTCCTCATTGTATAGGCAATTGCAAAAACTACAAACATGATTTATTTTTATGTAACTTGATGAGTCTTTTATTAAACCATGACCTCATTTCTACCCAATAACAGTTCTTTTAGGCTCAGAAAAAGATATATGAAGAAACTTTATGGATATCCACTAGTTTGTAAGCTAATTAAAATATAATATTAAAAAGAGTTTGAACAGAAGTGCCTTCATGGATGGGCAATGTTGTTCTCAGAATATATGAATTGTGAGATGAAAATCTCAGTGCAAGCATGGGCTACTTTCCAAAAATAATTGGTCAGGGAGGTCCCAAACACAGTCAAAGCAACACCGACTATTGCTAAGTTACTGATATAAGGCAGTAGTTTGTCAGCCTTTTCCAGTGAGTTTGTACAAAGTCTCCAGGTACAGAGTACAGTGGAATTTGGGCAGGTGCACCTTGTCTTTTGTTTTTATGTGATGTGAAGTAGCTTCCCCAGTACAGCTCAAGCTCCTTAGCTCATTTGTACATTCTACCACTGGTCATCGCACACTTCCTGCTGTTTTCATTTCCTCTCCAAGCTCCACCCTTTGCAGCTTGGGTGATCCCGTCCACTGGAGTAGTCCCTGGCTTTAAAGACTAGCAAGACAAACCTCCTCTTTCCCAGCCACTGATGTGGGGACATGCACACCATGTTCCTGCCTTAGTGATGAAGGGCCACAGAGTTGGAGCATGGGGGATTGGCATGGAGGCATCAAGAACCAGGCAGCCAGGGAAAAGATTCAGCGAAGTCCTGTGAGAGCCCTCAGACAGCATGTCTCCTGGGCCATCTACTTTCTCAATTATGTTAGGCCTTCTCCCTCAGGCTGCCTTCACAATTGATTTAGCCAGTGCCAGCCAGTGCCGGGAGCCCTGGTCTGTGAGAATTCTGCTAGACTTTGCGTTTGTCTTATCAACACACATTTGGACATCAGAACATTTACAGGAGTGTGTTTTTCCTTTTCCCTTGCAAAACATTCAGAATTTCCTCCTAGACTTTTCTATTGAAAAGGCTACCGTTTAAAATATTTTAAGTCAATTTCTCCAGTCCAGGGCAACTGTCTTAGTCTATTTTCTGTTGCTGTAACTGAATGCCTGCAGCTGAGTAACATATAAGGAATAGAAGTTTATTTCTCATAATTCTTATAGCTGAGAAGTCTAAAAGCTGACACTGGCCTATGGCAAGGGCATCCTGCAGTTACAGAATGGTGGAGGGGACACCGGGCAGGGAAGAAAACTGGGTTAAGCCTGTGCTTCTATCTAGAGCCCATTCCTGATAACTAACCCAACCCTTCAGTTACAGCCCGAGGCCACTCAAGGTCCTATTCCTTAAATTCAGCATTGGTTTATTCAAATCAAACCACAGCAGCAACGTTGTCATTGTCAGCTGACTAGCGTCTAATGGCTAATGGTCAATGTTTTGGACTCCCCTCCTGTCATATCTGGCTGAGTGCCTGGTGTGTTTGTAGATGGAGTAATGAGTGATCCTAGGCTGAAGGCTCTGATTTGAATGGCAGGTTTTTCTCTCCATCCTTCGTACATGTCCTTCATACATGCTTTGTAAGAACCTAGAATGCCCTCCCCCTCTAATGCTAGGCCCATGTGACCATGAGCATGCTCTTTCTTTTCAGTACTCCTTCTGTAACCTCTGGGACAATACTGACACAGGGCTGACCCTTTGTTCTGTTGGCACCTAAGTGATTGCTGCCTCAGGCTCTGTGCTAGGCTCTGAGCCTATACGAATACATCACTCTAGGCCAGAGTGCCGATTAGGACCCCAGAGTCAAGGATGCAGGAATTTCTGTTGAACCACATCATTTCTGAACTACATGGAGATGTTGCTGAGGTATGTGTCAGGATCAGGGAAAACAATCCAGAGATGGTGGCTATGTAGTCTTGACAGTAGGAATTTACCAACACATCTTCACTTCTCAAGCTAATAGCAGGACCATTTGCCAGCCGCGGCCATATTCTTTTAACCTGAGTTCTCCTGACTCCCCAGTCTACCAGGCCTTCTGTTCCAGGAAAGTTAAACTGCTTTCTGTAACCCCCAAGGACTTGCTGCATAGCGCCTGGCCCCTTTTGGTCCATGCCAGCCCATCTCTGTGAATACATGCTCAGTGAATCTCCAAAGCTTTTGCTCAGACTCATGGGATCCAGTCAGTTTCCCTAATGAATCGTCTTCGGGTTCCTTTATTTCTCTCCTACTCACAGCAGGAGCTTTTAGAGTGTGATAAATCAAGCTGGCATAGACAATGGTTTGGGTGTCTATAAGTAAAAAATAATACAAAGAAAGGTGCCATTATTCTCCTTATGTAGCTCCCTAAAAATGGGAAACAGCTAGCTCACAGCATTATATGTCAATGGGAGAAATCACTCCAGAAGTGTCCACCTGCTTTGTCCAAGAACTCTTACTGCCTCTACTGAAGATAGGAAGGCTTGCTTGGAAGGAGGAGAAAATGAGCTTATTCACTGCTGTTAGATTTTTCTATTTTCGTACTATGGGAATATGTCCATCTTCATATGTCAATAGAAGGGTAGTTAAGGAGGGCTAGGGAGAAGGCTCAGGGGGTGACAGGGTCTGCTTGGCAAGCATGGGGAGCTCAGCTTAAATTCCCAGCACCCATGGAAAAGCCTTGCATACCTTGCGCCCCAGAGTTGGGGGGACAGAGACCAGAGGATCCCAGGAGCGCACTAGCCAACCAGACTGGCTAAAAAGTGAGCTTCTAGTTCAGTGAGAAACACGGTCTCAAGGGAATAAGGCAGAGAGTGAGAGAGCAAGAAACCTTGTGTCCTGCTCTGAACACCACACACACACATGTGTGCACACATATGCCCACATCCAGAATTAGTTAAGCAAGCAAAATAATAATAATTTTACCACTGAATATAAATGCCATCTCTTTTGAGTCACTTTCCTGAGCCCTTAATAGAGTTGCTGTTGCTTTGGTTTGTGCGGAATGCATCTTACCATGCCTCCAGTGCAATGCAGTATACTCACACGGTATGTAGAACAGAAGTACAGTGCGGTGAACCCACAAAGTACTGTGGTATGGGGGTGCAGGGCAGCACATCCACCAAGTATGTGGTCCAGAGTGCATCTCTGATTCCCATCCTGGAAGAATCTCTCAAGGACAGAGAGCTTGGCTTCTTCTATGATTTGCCTCACCACAGAGCTCAATGCACTTTAAAAATATTCAAATGAGACATGTTTCTGTACTATTTGACAAAACCTTGTTACATTACTGCTTTATTATGACAAAGAAAAATTAAAGCAGATAAATCTTGCTAACAATTGGAAAATATTTACAAAAGAAAGTTTAAAATTATGGATGAAACTTTCTAAATTTTCTTTAGAAGTCTTTTATCCCTAAAATAGATGATAAGAAATAGAAGGTCCTTGTATAAGTTTGGGCCAACACTTTTGCAAAGCCATGAAATTGATTAATTCCTGCCTTTTCATAAGAGTTTGAGAAGAAGTGATGTTCCCAGATTGAGAGAAGTGTGGAGCAAATGGTTACTGTGTGAATTCTGGAGCATTAGGTAATTCTCCTAGCATATTCTTCCTCATGCTTCAAAGTTCATCTCTGTGCTATGCACTGTAATAATAGATCCGATTGAAAAAGTATTTCTGGCACTAATGCATAAAATATGTGCATGCAAGCTGAAGGCTGAGAAACAGATCATTCTTTGGGGAAAAAGAGTGTTCTGTGAGTTCCTGCCAGTCTAGGAGAACAGAGCATGATTATCTGCAGGGTTAGCTGATTTTAAATACTGATTGCCAAACTATTCAATAAAATATGAACACTTATTATGTCCATTCATATCACACACTACATATCCTATTCCAGGGGCTGGGGGTGCCTTCTTAAAGAAACACACTAACTAGATAATGTCAAACATTATAAAGTGAGTGGAAATTGAGATTGAAGGGTTCCTTCCTTATTGGTTACTAAACTAGACTTTACCCTCTACGAAAAGAACAAAATGATAAACAAAACTTGGTATCCACGGTAACATGCATAAGAAGGTAATTATTTTTTTCTTTACATTTTCAAATTTCAGAGTTTAATAGCATACTATATACATTGCCTCAGGCCCACAATTCCTGCAGTTGGTCATTAAGTAACAGAAAATGCCCTCTCTACCAGTCATTAGTTCTTAAATAAAACCCCACTTACAAGTCACCTGAACAAGAGCTATAGTCGGTGGAAGGCAAGAAGATATGTCTTGACTATTGTCATCCGGTGACAAACACAGTAAGGACCCAGAGTATCTGGCCTAGAAGCCAGACCTATGCCTTGAGAGCTACATTCACCAGGAAGCCTTTTCACTAATGGTTAATTCAATCCAAAAAACAGCTCTGCTCTTCAGGTGGAACAGACCAGAAGAGGAAAAATAAAAATAAAATAAAACCTAAGCCATGTCTATAGGAATTCTGCAGGAGCAAAGAGTTCTGGGTAAATCCAGCATTTGTTAATTCCAATTTACTACAGAGGATTACTCTCTGGTATAACAATTTAGGAATCTTTGTACTTTTTTCTTCAAGAAAGACTCATAGCAAATTGGATGATTGTAAAAGGGCAGTGTTTTAACAGCAACCCAGAAAACTGAGTCTAGTTGAAACTGGAATCCTTTCTCTGGCTACACAAGTTTTTCTTTCCCGACCCTGGTCCACCTAGGTGGCTCGCACCAGACAGGTGCTAGCCTCAGGATTTCATCCTCCCTGTCAAAATAACCCTGTCCCCAGATGACTTGTGCAAGCAAAAGGAGAAATACGGACTAAAAACTAGAGCTCATCTAGGAAGTTCTAAATTTAGACTAGGTTTTTATTCCAAGAGAGAGAATTTGTTTGTAAATCAGTCTTTGGAAGATTAGAGCAAACATTTGCCCATAGAAACACTAACAAATATGGCTGTATGGGTTTAACCCTATCAACAACCCAATGCTCTACCTCGGCAAAACCACCTTCATGATGGGTCAACTTCCTCTGCCGTTGCTCAGCTACCCTGGGGGCTAGACGAGATCCCCTAGGCTGGTTGGGGAGTTGGAGCATCGTGTGCAATGCTTGCTCTGGGAAAATAGTCACGTTTGGAAGTTTAATGGGAGGACTACCCAGCTGCCAAAGCTGCGTGGAAAACAGAGACTCCCTTGACATGTGCGATGCTGTGCTTGAGGGCGAGAAGCACCACAAGGCCAGCTTTTTCTGTGTAAAGGACACGCATAAATTTGGTGTTGGTACTGTGGGAATTTCCAGCACTGAGTTTAGAAAGTATGATGACTCTAATAGGCGAAAGGTGAAATTCTATACAGTTTAGACCAGAAGTTAAATAACAAAACATAAACAGCAAAGCAAAATTAGAACAGAGATTTACACAGAGATTAGATCCTGGGACTAGCACTGGTTGTGAGCAAGAACAATCTTTTCAACCCCCAAACAAGGCAGTGCAAATGACTAGAAAAATAAAGGAATTCAGGGCAGAGAAGCAGACCATTGATGGCCGTTACAAGAACCTTCTATGAACCACATCCTAGCTACTTGACTCCCCCAGTTCTCTCTCTCTCTCTCTCTCTCTCTCTCTCTCTCTCTCTCTCTCTCTGCCCTTTCTTTTCTACCTCCCCCCTCTTTACCCACAAAGTAAGTTCTAACAATAGTTCTCCTTTCTAGGCAAATCCTACTTCTTTTTGGTAACAGAGAGAACTTCCAGCCAAGATGAGGGATGATAGAGGAGAAGGCAAGAAAAGTAGAAGATGGAGCCATGAGCCCTGAGGAAAAGCAGGACTGGTTTCAGGGATCGTTGGAGGGAGGAATCCTTTGGCAGAGAAGGAAAGTATAAGTGTAAGTCATGATTCTTGGAGAAAGAAATTAGAACATAGGGTCAAGAGGAAGATAGTGACATGAGAAAGATAGATACAAGAAAGAATACTTGGAATCTTCCAGAAAAAATAGTACCAGGAAGTGAAAATGTATGCAAGCAAATCAAGTCTATATTATTGAAGCAGGAACAGTAACTGCAGGGCTGATCAAGGACTTCTTCAAATTGCAAACAGTGGGAGTCTGTGCCCCATTTGTCTGATGTCTCAAGCCCAGGGATATCTCTACCACTCCACAACCTGTGCAGGAGTCTTTGATTTTCTGTTCCTCTCCCTCACCTTCCCATTTGAGAACCGTCAGAGAGCTTGGGTTTCTGTTCTTTCTGCTCTGGTTCTGACCTTGAAGAATATTACTGCCTGTTCTTTTTATTTGGGGGGGGGGTTTGGCAGTTCCCAATCTCCTTTTATTCTGAAACTGAAGAGTAAATCTAATACTCTCTCCTCATCTCCTTCTACCATTTGAGGTAAAGTTGCTCTGTTTGCTACAACACAAACAAAATGGCAGAAGGGAGGGATTTTTCTAAGCTGCACAGAAGCATTTTTCAGGATCAGCTAAGAAAAGGCACCACGTTATAAGTTGTTATTTTTACTGCACCAAGACAAGAAAGCTACGGGTTGCAGAGATGCTGGTGAAAGAGAAGAAACAGCAAGTTAATGGTGGGGGAGATGGAAAAAGTCCACTGTCCCAGGGCTGGGATTTTGGACATACACAGACCTATTCTCTATCTCACTTCTCTGTGCTCTGCAGAAAGACTCAGCTGTCTCTAGTACATTCCTTTCAGAAAGTAAAGCTGCATGCTGCTTAGTTCAACAACCCCTTCTTGGATGGAATGAATGAAGAGGAGCAGGAAAAACAAATTGAAAACAAGATGCGTTCCAATGTAATGAGATTATTGGACATGGGATTTCTGGGAAAACCTACCCTCTGGGATGCCTGCCACGGTAGCCAGGTCCCGGTGACATAGTTACTTCTTAGTTCATGATGTTTGGAAAGTGTGGTATGGACAACATGGAATGAAGATTATATATATATATATATATTATATATATTAATATATATTATATTATTATTATAATAATCTTATTATATATTATATATATATAAGAATATATATAATCTGTAATATAATCTATTATATAATATTATATATTTATAATATGAAATTAAATAATATATAATATATATATATAATATTATAATATTAATATAATATATTATATATATATATATAAATTATATCTATATATTATCATATAATATTATCATATAGTATAATATATATAATATTATTTATAAATATGTAATTATATATATAATAAAATATATATAATATAATATAATATAAATAATATACATATATAATTATATATATATTATATATATATATATATAATCTTCAGCCTCTGTAATGCTCAGCCTGGAGAGTTTCTGCACAGATGGATGCTGTACAGGACCTATCAAAGGTTTGTGCTTTTGTCTTATCTGTTTAATTCCTTGGCTCATTTCAAAGGAGGATTTGAGATGCAAGAAAATCAAGGTATAAGTTATCTTTCACTGTCTTTATTAACGTAAAGTACCAGAGTAGCTTTTACAAAGCCTTGTTGATCTGCACAGGGAAGGAAGGCCATTCTGAGTCAGTGCATGTCTGGATTCTGAGAGAGTTTTGAGCAAACATAAGGTTGATTCGATGAAATGGTTTCCCTGACACTTTGTAAGACTTGAATTTAGAATCCATCCAGGGAACGACTTCAGCACAGTACAAGTGATATGCCTTAGGCAATCCCCCATGCCCTTCCATTCCACATCAGCCTCTGCAGTGGGCTGAGCAGTGTTTCTCCATTCACTCCCATTCCATGTCAGCCTCTACAGCTTCTGCATCCCCCCATTTGCTCCTCTTCCAACTTAATATATTCCATGTTCCTGTTATTCACTTCCACTCTGTGTCAGCCTCTGCAGTAGGCTAACAGTACCCCCATTCCCTTCCATTCCACTTCAGCCTCTGCAGTGTGCTGAGCAATGTTGCTCCATTCCCTGCCACTCTGCATTTAGCCTCTGCAGTGGGTTGAATAATGTTCTCGCTATTTGCTTCCATGCCAGGTCAGCCTCTGCAAAGGAGTAACATTCCTTTATTGGCTTCTCTTCTATATGAGCCTCTGCAGTGGGCTGAATTGTGCACCCCCACTTTCTTCCATTCCACACCAGCCTCTGCAGTGGACTAATATTGCCTCTGAGAATCCCAGACCAGCAAAAGAATGGGTCCTCTCAGTCAAAGCAACTTAGCAAACTTCTGTAAAATATTAGTAGTAAATACTTGAGCAGCCTTTGCAGGCTCTATGGTCTCTGTCAGTTACTTAACATGACTGTTTGAGCCCATAAGCTGCTGTAGATTATGCAGAAGTGAGTAAGTGTGCTGTGTGCCAATAAAACTTTATGAACAAAATCAGGCTACAGGCTGAAATTGGCCCACCAGGCTGTAGTTTGCCAACTTCTAGTCCAACTTCCTTATTTCACAGATATGGAAAAATAAGCCTAGAAAGAGTGGAAAACTTTGGCCATCACCAAAGCCCAATCTCCCTGATAGAATCGGAATCTAGGATCCAGCTTCATTTCCGCCACACCACACTGGTTCCATCAGAGTCCATAAAGGTTCTTCTATCCTGGCTGTGACACAAGTGAGTCAGAAAATAAGATGTCAGGAAATTACACTCCTGGGTTATTCAGCTCCTTCATACAAAGCACTTCAAAGAAGAAGTTTTATAGAAAAATCACCACTATTTTCCTTACTCCCTTCACCATTGTTGCTTCAAGATGACATCAAGAGGGTAGAAGTTGAAATTATGGTTATACCATACTCTCATTTTTAAACTTTATTTGAATAAAGCAAGTGAGGTAATTCCATCAAAGAACCATTAGCTTCTAAGCTGAGGTTCTTAGCATGGGAGTCTGGGGTTAATGGGTTCCCGAAGCTTTACAGAATGCTCCGTGGGAGCACATTTTCCCTCCTGAAAGAACACACATGGTTCACAAGATCCCCAAAGGGATTCATGACCTCTAAAGCTACAAGGTTCTTTATTGCCTGTGAAATAGCCCATTTCCAGCCCGGCTGCCTGAAGAGGAAGGAAAGAAGAAGTTCCAAGTGACAAAGTCCCTTTTCTCACATGATTTCTGTGTCTGGCTCTCCACGGGGTAATTGGTTGGGCACCAGCCACCGTGAGGCAAAGGAAAGCAGTCGTAACTTGGGTGACGCAGAAACACAGCATAACCCTTGGGGTAAGTTCAGCATCCGAAGGGCAGGAGCAAGCAGTACTGGAGGTCAAATTCAGCCACCAGCAGCAAAGCATGGGTCTGACATCTGGAAGCTTGGTGACCTATTGCTACGGTCATGGAGAAAAATGCTTGGATGAAGAAAAATGGGAAAAAGAAAAACAGTTTGTGGTTGCAATGGCTGTTGTTTGAATACAAACTGGAATTCAGACGGAAGGAATGGAAACTCCCACAAAGCAGAAGCAAAGAGTGAACTCTAATAAGAGTGGGCAGTTTGAAGTGATGCCACAATGACCCAGGAAGCTGACACCTAGACTTTTGGTTCCCACACACAGATTAAAAGCCTAGCCTTGAGTGCACTCTAGCAAGAAATGAGAAAGAACTCAGACTAAACGCCAAACCCTGACCAGACTGCTGGCCCACAAGAAGAGGTCTAGAAACCTCTATCCAGCAGCCTTGATACGTTTTAAGGAAAGTTACTGCATGGCCCAGGGCCCCCGAGAAGGAAAAAATGAGGTGTGGCTTCCCTTCTCCCCAGCTTGAGTCCCATCCCGGGGCCTCTGCTTCCTTGCTGGCCCCAGTCCTGGCTTAGCCATGCCCTGGGAACCACCTTTTCACAGTCAAGTAGGACCTTTATGGAAGGGAACCCTTCCCACTCCCAGTCCCCCAGTCTGACTCTGAGGATGCTGTACCATGCAGGTGAGTGGCAGGGGAAGCTTACTTGACACAGGGGTCCTGGAACAATTTGATGGAGAGGCTGGAGATAAACGTTCACGGGGCCCATTACTCCGAGAACCCCAGAGAGCTGCAGTTTTCAGAATCTTGAAGAAATGTGCGTAGTGTACACTAGATGCATCGACTCAAATGGTATGACTGCACTCCATCAGACTGGATTCCCACTGAACCCAACCACCAGGAGAGGCTAAAATACCCTCTGTCTCCCTTGCTTGTCTAGCATACACCAGACCCAAAGCTGAATCAGCAGGGTGTTCCAGCCATGGGACAAAGTGAGGACTTTTGTCACCTTAAGTGATGTGTGTCATCTAACTGCCTCTATAAAGCATAATACCACTTAATAAAATAACCTTGATTTCCATAAGCATCCAGTCCATCATCACAGTGAGGATCTCGTTAACCACTAGAAGGTCCCTCGGAGAATTTTCAGTGATTGGCACCAGTTTAGGAGCAGAAAGCTGAGTGTCCACTTTTCTACCAGAAACTACAAGCTTGTCTCTGGATACCTAAAGAGACCTTTATCAAATGGCATCTGAAGGTCAAATTTGTCATCAAGATGTGTTTTATTATAATCCAAAATTAAAGCTCAGAGAATGTCCCTGCAGAAAGTGCTTCTTCCAGCAAAGGCTTGTGGGAGCAAAATGGCTTGGGGTTTGCTCTCATGAGAAAAGTCACAGTAGGACAGTGACATGCTTCAGCTTTCTTCTCATGCACCCCAGAAAGAAGACCTGCTATATTTTGGGTCTGACGTACAGTTTTTATTTTATTTTATTTTATTTATTTTCTATGTGTACGAATGCACTGTCTGCATGTAGGCCTATGCACCCGTGTTGTGCAATGCCGCGGAGGTCAGAAGAGGGTGTCGGATTCCCCTGGACCTGGAGTTCTCCTGGAATTGGAGTTACAGACGGCTCTCAGCCGCCATGTGGGTGCTGGGGATCGAACCCGGGTCCTCTGCAAGAGTAGTCAGTGCTCTTAACTGCTAGGCTATCTCTCCAGCCCCCTGACATACAGTTTTAACATGTTCATAGAACACGTGTTCTGAGACCTTTCGAAAGCCTGGACCATTAAGAAGCTGGGAGGTTACTGGGAGTACAAAGCCCTCCCCTTCTATGGAGGCAGAGTCCGTAGGGGTAGTGAAGAGCTGAATCCCAGATCGTCCATTTATCAGCTGTGTGATTTGGGGCATATCACTTAACTTTTCTATGCCCCAGACTCCTCTTATGTAAATGAAGATAACAGGCTCTCTCACTGAGTATTCCTGAGGATAGATATAATCTATAAGAGCTGTACTTACCTTGTAACAAACTAAGATTTAGCTACAGAAACTTCCCCTGTCTCCAGAGCCAGTACGCAATATTAAACATCTGAGAGAAGAGTCTCTGCTAAATTCCTAATGCACCATATCCTTTTAAAGCTTTGTGGATTCCCAAGAATATGTGAGCATTTGTAACCTAAAGAACATATTTTTTTATGAAATAAGAATGAAAATCTGGGGCTGTAGCTCAGTGGGAAAGCACTTTCCTGGCATATGCAAGGCCTAGCACTCAACCCTTAGCACTGCCAAGCAAAAAGCACTAAACAAACAGGACTTGGGGAGGTTAGGGCCTCAGAGTATTGACAGGGACCCCTCTGTCACTCTCATGTTGCTTAAAAGTAGAATTAGCACCTACCTCAGAGTCACTGGAAAATTCCATAAAATGACTCATGTAAAAGCCACTTGCACAGCACGTGGCACAAGGGAAGAAGTCAAGGTGTGTTTGCCTCATGGGTTCTGAAGCTCTCAAGCACAGCGTCCTGTCTCCCACCCACTCTGATCCACCGCAGAGTGTGTTTTCATAGTGAAGAATCAGGAACAATTAAACCTGAGCTGTCAGTGCTGAAGCTGCCGTTGGAGCTGGAGCCTGGCGAGGGAGCACCAAGGCCCTGCTCTGCAAAGCAAGCCATTCTGCCCCTCTCAGCCTGGAACTTTGAGAGCAATGAGGACCTCTCCACCTGTTCATAGGACTTGAACACCCTACCATGTCAGGACTTTTGCCCCCTCAGTGAGTAAGCCTGCCAGTACCCACCCAAATGATGCCTTCTTCAGTACTTTATTGATACTGGCCAAGGGGGTGGCATGGGCTTATTGTTAGGGGGCTCTTGATGAGGGAGAGCTGTTTCAAAATCCTATAGTATGTTAGTCCGCCAAAATGTCACCTCCTCCAAGCACGCCATGATCAGGCAGAAAATCTACTCTTCTTATAAATGCTTGTTTTCCACTGTGTGTGGTGTGTATGTGTGTGTGTGTGTGTGTGTGTGTGTGCGTGTGTGCGTGTGTGTGTGTGTGTGTGTGTGCACGCGCTGCAGAACAATCTTGGGTATTGGTCCTCCTCTCCCACCTTGTTTGAGGCAGAGTCTCTCTTTTCCTGTCTGTCTGCTCTGTACACTATGCTAGCTTGCCCACATGCTTCCAGGGATTCTGTCTGCCTCCCATCTCCCTGTAGGAGCTGGGATTGTAGACACATGTGCTACTGTGTCTGCTTTCATATGGGTTCTGGGGAATTGAATACAGGTCCTCATGCTTGCATAGCAAGAACTCTACTCACTGAGCCATCTCCCCAGACCCTTATAATGTGTTCTTAAATGCACTAATTAGTGAGCCAACCACTATTCTGCAATAAAGGCCTATAAAACCCCACCAAACAGTCATTTTATAGCACTGTTTATTCAGGCTTTAACTTGAGTTTTCTCTTCCTTTCTCTCCCTGGATTCTAGTCTGTGGAATTCATTACCCTCGTCCATCACTGCTGTGACCGGTGACTCAGTGCTTCTCACTTAAGGTTACTAAACACCTCAGTGAACAGAATGATCCAGAAACCTGGCTTTCTTACATTCTGTTTTTGTTTATTCTGAGCCCCAACTGACCTGGAACTTGCTATGTAGACCAGGCTGTTCTCTACCTCAGAGATCTGTCTGCCACTGCCTCCAGGACACTGGATTAAAGGGATGCTCTATTATGCAGCCTTGCATTTTTTCCAATATGTATTTTTATTGAATTTTTGGGTTTCATATAAGTTAATCATATTTATACCCTCTCCCCTATCTGCACCTCCCCATAGATCATTCGCTAGATTTCATGCCTTCCATCATATATACTAAGGCCTATGAAATCAAGTTTGTGTCCCCAGAACTCTCTGTGTGAGTTCATCCACTGTAGCCTGGTCAGCCTATCTAGCATCACTCACTTAAAGAACACCAACTCTCCCTCACTCTCACTCAGCAGTGATCAGCTGCCAATAGTTCCTCAGCTAGGCTGGGGCCTCCTGGCCATTTCCCCAAGTCTATGCTAAGTCTTTAAGCTTGCATGGGTCTTGTGCATGCTGTCACCATTGCCGTAAGTTCATATGCGCAAATTCCCAGAAGCCTGGAAGAGTCTGTTTCCTTATGGCCACGTACCACTCCTGACTCTTACAATCTTTCTACCCCCTCTTCCATAATGGTCCCTGAGCCATGGATGGGTGGGATTTAATAGAGTAGTACTGGGGCTGGAGAGATGGTTCAGGAGATAAGAGCACTGACTGCTCTTGCAGAGGACCTGGGTTCAATTCCCGGCACCCACATGGTGGCTAACAACGAACTGTAACTCCATTTCCAGGGGAATCTGACATGGGTGGGCATTGTATAACACAGGTACCCTTACAAACATACAGACAATACATTCATACACATAAAAAATAAAAATAATAGTATAATAGCTATTTATAGTAAATAATAAAATACAATAGTACTCTCCAAGGACATGCACCCTGCAGTCTCTTATCTACATTTTGGTCAGTTGTGCCCTTCTGTGTTAATTGCCCTCTGTGGCATAAAGTTTCACTGGCCAGAGTTGAGAGACTTGAATTTTTTTAATTTTATTTATTGTGTATGAATGTATTGTCTGCATGTAGGTCTGTGCACCCATGTCGTGCAACACAGCGGAGATCAGAAGAGGGTGTCGGATTCCCCTGGAACTGGAGTTCTCCTGGAATTGGAGTTATAGACGGTTCTCAGCCACCATGTGGGTGCTGGGGATCAAACCCATGTCCTCTGCAAGAGCAGTCGGTGCTCTTAACCCCTAGGCCATCTCTCCAGCCCCGAGAGACTTGAATTTTTAAAACAAGTTAAAATACTTATTTAAAACAAGTTAAAATATTTATTATTTTATGTATGAATGTTTTGCCTGCATGTTTGTAAGTTCACCCATGTTGTGCAATGCCCGAGGAAGTTGAAAGGCATTGGATATTCTGGAACTGGAGTTATGGACAGTTGTTAGATGTTATGTGGGTGTTGAGAACTGAACCCAGGTCCTCTGCAAGAGCAGCCAGTTTTCTTAACTGCTGAGCCATCTCTCCAGACCTCAGACTTGCATTTTTAAAAAACAGAAACAAACTAACAAAAAGGAAAGAAAGAAAGAAAGAAAGAAAGAAAGAAAGAAAGAAAGAAAGAAAGAAAGAAAAAGAAAATGAAGAAGAAAAGGGTGGGAGGTCCATAAAATGCCTGATATTTAATGTGTTCTTGGCTCTTGGAATTTCAGGAAGAAATGCTGAAAAGGGTTCAAGGTCATAACTGTATATACAGAGGGATCAGCTTTTGGACATCACATTGCCCTAGACAGTTAGCACAGGATTTTCTGATCCACATGATTTTACCGAACCTCGTGAAGCAGTAGGGCATTTCTCAAGCCAGGAAAGTGAATTGTTAAGTGACTGAATGGTTAAGTGACTGTCCTGAGCTCACAGAGCCCAGTGAATTTTCTGACTTTGGGCCCAGGGCCCACTGTGCTACATGCCACTCAGTGTCCCCGCAGATGGTGGAAAATGCAGCTAGCCACAGGTCCAGCAGCCCCAGGAGAGCTGCTGCAGGATTCTGGGCAGACTCCTAGGACAATCATTGCAACAGCTTGATGAGATTTAATCTGGAACGTATTCAATGCAGTATTTCCAAGTGAGGAAAGAGTATGAGAGACTGTTTTCCCAGCTAATGATGCTACCTTAATTTTGGAAAGTGTTTTCATGTTTATAAAGCATGTCAGCAATTTTCTTACCTGATCCCGGACAGTCTGGAACTCCTATGAAAGGTTGTGCTTTCCCTCACAAGGGCAATAAGAGATAGGCTTGGCACATGCTTATAGTTGCAGCCCTTAGGAAGCAGAGGCAGGAGGATCATGAGTTTAAGGCCAGCCTGGGCTACATATCAAGACCCTGCCAGAAAGAAAGAAATGAGGGGGAGGAGGGACTCAGAAGGAATTTGTTGGAGAGGATAACAGCCAGGTTTTCTTGCACCATCTTCTTTCCTGTCACCCCTGCAACCCCTGGTCCCCTGCGTCCTGTGTGCTGGGACCCCCTCCCAACTCCCTGACTCAGGCTCTCTATGCCCTTTAGGCAAAATCCATTAGCCTTTCTTGCCAAGTGAGCTTTCTGACCTCAGAGGGACACACCTTTTACTGCCTGCAAGGGTGTTTTACTGACATGAGTTCATGTCTGTGGGGACTTGTTGGAGCATAAGCTCACTGTAAGCCAAGCAGCACAGATGCAATGGCTGAGATTCAGACCTAAGAAAGCATTTCAGGCCTGCACCGACATTAAGGAGCAGTGCTGGGCCTGTCCCTTGCTGCAGAACTAAACACCCCCCAGGTGAAAATCAAGCAAACTGATCAAAAAAGCATCTCTCATGAAGGACATATGCTCTGCCAGGCCAACAATGGGAAGAGATGAATCCAGGATAACTGTTCAAAGAAGGATGGAAACTCAGGGGTCACTTAGTGGTGAGAATTAGCACTTTGCCTCTGGGCTTCTTTAGTTGTTTGTTTGTTTGTTTGTTTGTTTGTTTGTTTGGTTGGTTGGTTGGTTGATTAGTTGGTTGGTTGGTTGGTTGGTTGGTTGGTTGGTTGATTGGTTGGTTGGTTGATTAGTTGGTTGGTTGGTTGATTAGTTGGTTGGTTGGTTGGTTGGTTGATTAGTTGGTTGGTTGGTTGGTTGATTTGTTGGTTGGTTGGTTAGTTGGTTGGTTGGTTGATTAGTTGGTTGGTTGGTTGGTTGTTCACAACAGGTCTCCCTGTAGCCCCAGCTGTCCTGAAACTATGAAGACCAGGCTGGCCTTGAGCTCACAGAGATCTGCCTGCCTCTGCCTCTGCCTCCTGAGTGCTGGGATCTAAGGTGTGCACCATCATGCCTGGCTTGCCTCTGGGTTTTCACGTGATGTTCTGAGTGCTTCCTCCACTCCTCACCCTTCAACCTTTCCCCTTTGCTCTCTGCAGCATGTCCTAACAGACCCTGCCATGCTCAGAAGGCTTCTGTGTCACTCGGTGCAAACCAAGTCTCTCAAGTTCCCATAGGATTGCCGTCCTGCTGGCCCCACCTCCCACCAGCTTCTTCCTGCTTCAGCCAGACAGCCCTCTAGCAGCCAGCCTGTGCTCAGCCCTGGGGTTTGACCGACACTCATTGCAGGTCTTGTATCCTAAGCTCCTTGCGATCTTGAATCAAATTCCCTTTCTTAATGCAACCCACATATTTGCTCACTTATTGCTTTTACTATTTTGTTCACTGGTGTGGACTCAGTGTACCTAGAGTGTGCATGGCCCACGGCTTAGGCCCAGTGTACATGGCTGAGTTAGTGGGGACTCCAAGGGGTCTTGTTCTTGTAGGCTGGGGTAGAGCAGTGGCCCCAGTTCCAGGCTGTGTCTGCTCTGGGGACCCAGTGTCTCCTTCATGTTCACTGTCAGGCTCTTGGAAAGGGGAAGAAAGTACAGACAGGGAGTCTGGCTAAGGTCATGTCAATTCAGAAGGCTTTTCCTTAGCAAGCTCAAGGCAAAAGCCGTACCTGAGGTTGGCTGCAACAGAGGTACCAGGGGATAATAGTCAGCAGCAGCCTGGACATGGCGCAGCAAGGCTGCTATTAAATCCCTCTGCTGCCTGTAACAGGGGACTTCCCAGCTCAGTAGCCCTCAGCAAGACTGGCTCTAGTAACTCAGCAAATTGCTTCAGGCAGAAGTCTTCGGGGACAGGCCTGAATCAGAAACATCATCTATGGGACCTGGTGCAAAAGGAAAATATAGGATCCCTTGCTCGTTCATGGGTTATTAACGATTCAAAATGGCAATAATGGAGTCTGAAAGCCAGCAAGGGGCTTGTGTGACTGCACAGGCCACATACTCAGGAAGCCAGCCATAGCCAGGACTGTCCATCCATAAGGGATTCCACAGATGCTCCTGCCAAGAATAACAAATACAGGTCACTTTCTGCCAAAGTGGATAGCAAGTTTCCTCTCAGGAAGAAGGCCTCAGGTAGTGCAGGAAGATGAGCCTATGGACAACCTAAAGGCTGCTGGGAGTAGCGCACATATCTGTAATCACAACACTCAGAAGGTGGAAGCAGGAGTTCAAGTCTAGCCTAGGTTATGTGAGATCCTGTCTCAACAACAACAAACCCTAAAGACACCAGACTGTATCCTTGCCACTAGTAAGGATGACATATTGCAGGATAGGGTGGCGGTGGCAGGACAGGTAACATCAAAAGACCGAAGGTGACATTTGTAGGCAGTCTAGGTCAGAGTCCCTGGTCATGAGCAGCCAGACTCTGATGTCATCTCCATTTGGAAAGGTGGTCAGTGATCATCAGGAGGCAAGGACAGAGAAGAGGAAGCTTCTAGACCCTGCAGCAGACAGGCTGAGGTTGAGTGGTGTAGTCGTGGCTGTGGTGCCCAGAGGCCCAGAGCCTTTCCCCATGAGTCATCAAATGGGGGCATGTGGTTACTTTACTGACAACTCTTGGCAGTTGTCCATGGATACCAAGGTGCTTTTTCCTTGGATAACATGTTACAGTGCAGGAGCGCATCCTCTCAGTAAACTTGGAAGGTTAGCAGAATGTCCCCAGACAGGTTGACGGCCTTGTCCATAGCTGACAGAAGTCCATTCTCCAGTCTTTGAATCCAGAAGAATTTGGACTCAAATTCTGGAGATGTCTTTTTCACCATGATGCTCTGATTACCATCACCTTGGCTACCATCACCCTAGAGCGGACAACCTGGTGCAGATGGGTGTATCACCACAGATGCCAAATGGAGGAATTACTTCCAACATTCCACTGTTCTGCTAGCATTGTAGAAGAAGTTCCAGATGCTAGGGATGCTAGGGATGCAGGGAGCAAGTGCTTCCTTGGGAAAGGATGTGCGGCGCGCACACGTGTGTGTGTGTGTGTGTGTGTGTGTGTGTGTGTGTGCTGTGGTGGTCGTGGTGGTGGGCAGGGGTTGGATAGGTATAAGGTTGCTTCCACTACAATCATCACATTACTATTTAGGGGGTCATCAGGAATGGAAGCTACAGGAAAACAAAAGATGAACCCCCAACGCTTGTCTTTAGTGTGTATGTGTCTTGAAATGGCCCGTTGACCTCTTATCAGGATTCCTTTGAAGTGTTATTGTTTATTGCACTAAAATGTGTGTGATTTGCCAAATTGCATTGCTATGCCCAGCTAACTGCTCTGCACAAACTGGTACCTGCAGATGCAGCCAGTGGGTCTGATTTAAAGACCTCAGTAATTAACATTGTCTCTAAAAATGACCTAGAGCAATTAGCTTATATTAATGAAATAATCTGTTGAGGAGTTCATTTCTATGAAAAAAAAAAAGAGGAGAGAATGTGTCTTAAAGTCATCTCCATTTGAGCACAAACACATGTTAAAAACAGCTGAACTTATTTTTTCCCCTCCTCAAATTCTGCAAAATCCCCTCCCAGGTTTACTTGCCATGCCAAGTTTTAGAGCCAAGCAAATTTTTATGGTCTAGTTATAAACCCTAGAAAAACAAGGTTCATAGGAAATGTTGACACAATCGTAACTAAAGTGGTGCTAGCTGACACCTCTCTATTTTCAATTTGGGGATTTCTACTGAGAAAATATAAACGCTAGTTCAGCAAAGGAAACCAACAATAATAAAAATGCTGTAGTCTTCCTGTTCACCCCATGAAGGTCTGTTTCAAAAGATGCCCGCGCAAAGTGGAGTCCGAACGAGAATGTTCAATGAGGGCCACCTGCAAACCGCCCAGCAGCGGGTTACCTATAAACGCAGCCCAGGAATGCATGCTGTCATTGTGAGTCAGGATGTCCTCTACACTCCAGCCAGACGCTGGAAGATTCCAGGTCCCTGCACCAAACTGTCTCCCAAGCACTCCCTGCACACTACGCCAACTCTACCCAGGTAGACATAAAAGCAGAGTTTTCACAGACTGGTAGAGAATTCAACAAAAACCATGGGGACCGGAAGAGGAAAGATCTGTCGCACAGTACAGAGGCCAACTGAACCCAGGGGCTTGGGTGGCTCAGGTCACAGCCAGAGACTTCATAGGACCCTGGAAAAGTGTCACGGGACACGGGGAGAAAGGCCACGCCTCATCCCCCAACCTTCTGAAAGGCCTGATGACAAGCACGTGTGCTCCAGTTTTAGGCTCTGACTTTCCTCTCCTGAAATGGGAGGTGGGAGAACGGTAGAGCCTGATTCAGGTCCAGCGATAAAGACTGACACTCACAAATGGATCCTAATGGGGGGCGAAGCGGGTTAAGCTGAAGTAAATGTTTGAAAATCCACAGCTCCATAGACTAAACAGCCTTGCCTCCCTCGGAGCCGGGAGACCAGCTGTCTCTCCAGGCAGCCCACTTAGGACACGCCACTCAGGCGGGCTGCACAGCCTCCCTGGGGCCTGTTGCTAAGTCGTCCAGTCACGTGGAGGCCTGCCTGGTGGTGAGGATTGTATGGAGCTAAGTCCCCCAAAGTGCCTGGTGAACTAGAAACTACATGACAAATTGAGGGCTATTTTGTAGTAAGTTTCTACTTTGGACTTTGGAAAGGTACTTCAGAATATGGAAATCTTTTTCAATTAAAGGACAAATCCATTCCCCTAAAGGGATTAATAATGAAAATGATAAAGTCCTCCCTAGCATATATGTCACGGCTTTTAGAGCCTCCTAAACTGACTAGGAAGGGAAAACATTGCTGACAGCTTTGCTTTTGGGTTAAGTCTAAGAGCCTACTAAAAAGGCCATTTGGGTTACACCTCAATTTCCATCACATGAGTCTGACCTGCCCCAGGCTCAAGGGACCACTAAGTTGCATGTCTTCACAAGCAGAAAGTATTCCACGTGATTTTTTTTTCCCTCCCAGGCCTCTAAGTCCATTGGCAGCATTTTCCCAAAGCCTTTTCAAATGCTTTCACAGGATAGTCTCATAATTTTGGAAGGGAAAAAAAAAAAAAAAACAAATATAAAACAAAACATGAAGCATGCTTTACAGCTAAGCTTCTGCAGACCCTGAAGTGGTTTTTTTTGGGGGGGGGGGTTGAAAAGAAGACAGTGAGTTTCTGCATGTACCTGTCAAGGCTAAATGATTGTTCATTTCCTGTGATTTGGGAGTAACGTAATAGTGTGCAGCTGGGGAACGGGGCTGTTCCTTGCTTTTTCCTCTTCCAGGAGCCTGGTCCCTTACCAGCTGGGAAATATTACCACATGTGTGTACTGAAAAATTTAGGGGAAATGAAAGGAACAACATTGTAGATGTCAGCAATTGCTCCCACAGCCCTGCCCCTACCAACCTGATAATATTCTAATAGCAAATGTATACAAATATTCATTTAATTTAAAAGAAGGTTTTTTTTTAAACAAGGAAAGGTTTACAAAGGCTCAGAAACGCTCCATAGAACTGAGCTGATTAGATGTACTCTGCTGAGATTATGTATGCTAATGAGTGGGTGAGTTTGAAAGAAACAATTAAGAATAATAAAGTATTTTCCCCCAAAGAGAATTTGTGTTAGGTTGTCTATGCCATGCTAATGCAGCCATTACTTGGAACAAAAAAGAAAGCACAACTTCAATACTGATTTTAAAATTAGAATTCAGCAGAATGCAATCCCAGGCACTTATTTTAAATGCATGCTTGTATCGTTCAGTATAATAAATTTTGCTCCACTTTTCATTAACCATTACACTGTACATTGCGATGGCATCAGATCTGTCCAGAGCTGCAGCCAAGCTTTCACATCAGGTGGGTCCCATTCCAACCCATCTTCATAATTCATTAGAGAGGAGGTGGGGAGGAAGTGACGCTTGCATGCTCAGGTCTTCTGCATCTCCTAGCAAGAAGAAGAAGAAAAGGAGAGACCAAGGCAGTGGACAGGAGGACTCTTACACTGTGTTGCCCCCTTGATCCTGACCTGTGCCCTGGGGGACAGGAAGCCTGGGCTCTAAAGGAGTAAAGAGATAACACAGCTACCCTGCATCACTTTGTGTCTGTGGTCCACAACCAGCCTGGGCACTAGAATTCCTGATAGGATTTAGAAACTACAAACCACCGGGCCTGGTGGTGCACGCATTTAATCCTAGCACTTGGGAGGCAGAGGCAGGCAGATCTTTGTGAGTTCAAGGCCAGCCTGGTCTACAGAGCGAGTTCCAGGATAGCTGGGGCTACAAGGAGACCCTGTCTCGAGAAGACCAAAAAAAAAAGAAACTACAAACCAAGCCCCATCAAACCTGGGTTAAGGATTGAACAATTGAAAACTAAACAAACAAAACTAAAATTACAATTGTTATCCTGAGTCAGATGGAACTGCAGAGTAGTTTTAGTTGGAAATGAACTAACAGGTAAGATTGTGAGATCTTATCTGTATCTCTCTGGCAAGCCTCTTCTAGATCTCAGATCTCAGGCTGTCCGGCTTAGAAGCGAGTGCCTTTGTCCACTCAAATACCTTGCCAGTCTCTATGCGCATATCTTTAAAAAGAATATTGCCATAAAACACATTTCTTGATTTCTGGATCCTTGTATCCAGAGAATTCTAGTGACTGAGTGATAAGAAATCTTCTAATAAAAATTCAGAATGTATTAGTTATCATCTCAGAGATGTGAACAGTTACATCTGGATCCAGCAACAGTGTGCTCTAGATTTGTTTTCCAAGAGTTTAGTCACTCATAGTCAACTTCAGTTGAAAAAGCACTGACAAGTTCTAGCATTTAGAGAAATGAGGTGACATCTGATGCCCACTTGATCTATCATATCTAGGATATGGATAGCCTCCATCCTGATGTCTGCCATATCTATACTCTACACACTACCTACCGTTCCTCCATCCTGATGTCTGCCCTGTCATCTATACTCTACACATCCTGATGTCTTCTGTATCTATACAGTACACATCCTGATGTCTGCCGTATCTATACACATCCTGATGTCTGCTGTATCATCTATACTCTATGCACTATCTACTGTTCCTCCATCCTGATGTCTGCTGTATCTATACTCTACACACTACCTACCGTTCCTCCATCCTGATGTCTGCCGTAACATCTATACTCTACACATCCTGATGTCTTCTGTATCTATACTCTACACATCCTGATGTCTGCAGTATCTATACTCTACACATCCTGATGTCTTCTGTATCTATACTCTACACATCCTGATGTCTGCAGTATCTATACTCTACACATCCTGATGTCTTCTGTATCTATACTCTACACACTACCTACCATTCCTCCATCCTGATGTCTGCCGTAACATCTATACTCTACACATCCTGATGTCTGCCGTATCTATACTCTACACATCCTGATGTCTGCTGTATCTATACTCTGCACACTACCCACTGTTCCTCTGTAAGCATGTTGGTTATCAGATCAAATGTGGTGATATGACAGTGCTGATACATAGGATTCAATGTCCTCTGTGATTTCAGCATCTATTAGGGAGTCTTCCTCCAGGAATATGGAGGTAATAATGTAATAAAATTATTTACTTATGTTTGCTTTTTGTGGTTATTTGAAGAGAAATGTCCCTGCTCTAGTTTCTCTTCCATTGCTGTGACAAAACACTCTGACTGACACCAATTTCGGGAGGAACGGGTTTATTCAGCTCACATCTCCTGGGTCATAGTTCATCACTCAGGTAGGAACTCAGGGCAGGAACCTGGAGGCAGGAGCTGGGGCACAGGCCATGGAGGAATACTGCTTACTGGCTTGCTCCTCTGGCCCATCCCCAGCCTGCTTTCTTATCCTGTACACAACAACCTGCCCAGGGGTGGCACCACCCATAGTGGGCTGGGCAATCAAGACAGTACTCCACAGATGTGGCCATAGGCCAGCCCAATGGAGCCAATTCCCCAGTTGAGGCTCCCTCAACCCAGGTGTGTCAAGTTGACACTAAAGCTATCCAGCACAGTCCCCCATAGGCTCAAGTATTTTAATACTTTGTTCCCAGTTGCTGGCACTGTTTGGGAGGTCATGGAATCCAGGAGCTATAGCCTTGCTGGAGGAAGTGGGTCACTGGGGTGGGCTTTGAGAGTTCAGAGCCTTGCCTTGCTTCCAGTTTGCTTTCTGTTTTGTGTGTGTGGATGGAGATGTGAACTCTGTGTCCAGCTCCTGCTACTGCTTGCTGCCCTGCCTCCTCGCCATGACGGACTCATTTCCATCTGGAACTGTGAGCCAAAATAAACTCTTCATTCTTTAAAAAATATAAATGAAAATAAATAACCCAGTCATATGACCCCAGTCCTAAAGAAACAGAGACAGATGGATCCCTGGAGCTCCCTAGCCAGCCAGTCTAGCTGAACTAGAGAGCTCCAGGTTCTGTGATAGACCTCGTCTTAAAAATAAGCTGGAGAGGGCTGGAGAGATGGCCTAGCAGTTAAGAGTGCTGACTGCTCTTGAAGAGGACTCGGGTTCGGTTCCCTAGCACCCACATGGCAGCTGACAACCATCTTTAACTCCAGTTCCAGGGGAAATCCGACACTCTCTTCTGACCTCCACGGCATTGCACGACACGGGTGCACAAACCTACATGCAGACAGTACATTCATACACATAAAAATAAATTAAAAAATTAAAAAAGTAAGCTGGACACACCCAATGTGACCCTCGAGAGCATGCGTGCATGCGCACACACGCACACACACACACACACACACACACACACACACACACACACAAAGCATGCTACATCCTTTCAAATCCCCTAACAGTTGGAACTGGTGGGATCATCCACACCTTACAAATTCTTTCCCCCAAAGCAATTCCTCACACCTGGTAGCTATCCCTGCAGCATGCTGAGGCCAGGAAGCTGGGGATTCTGCCTCCGTGGATTTTATGCTCATGCAGTAGAAGAGAGAGAACCCGGCACTTAGCTCTCAAGTTGGCTGCAAAGGAGATGAGGTCTGGGCTTTGTTTTAGACCAGAGATGGTTTACATCCTGGTCTGAATGCTGGATCAATGGGCTTTCCATAGTATGTGAGTCCTTTTCCGAAGTTACCACACCATGTCTCCTTCATCTGGATGCTGCCTCCCAGGACTCCACAGAGAAGAGAGAGAGCAGAGAGCAGAGTGGCTGCCCTCTTCAGCAGGCTTCTTGGAGTGAGCAACAGGGAAGGCATTTCCCCACTGCCTCTTTCACTTTACAGAGAGCAAATGGTGCCCAGATTAAGGATGAAGGAGGAGCTAAGAAATCTTCTAGTCACACCCAGGTTTCTTTCTTTGCCATCTAAATAAATATTTGGTAACATCAATGTGAAAAGGAGCCAACTGTTAGGATGGAAGGAAGTAATGGTCACAGCAGTTGAAGCTAGCAACTGTCACACTTTGCTGGAGGAAGACCTTGTTCAGGAAAGACCTTGACAGAAGGATATTGAAAAACCTGGAACTGGAATTCATGCTTCTGAAGATATAACCTGCCTAACTAGTAAAGCGTGAAATTGCTTCACATTTCATGTTAACTTTAAAAGCAAAATATCCTGGGGCTAGAGACATGGCTAAGTTGTTAAGGGCTAATACTGCTCTTCCAAGGGACCCGAGTTCTATTCTAGCACCCAGACCAAGTAGCTCACACTGGCCTGTCACTTCAGCTCCAGAGGATCTGATACCCTCTTCTGGCTTCTGTGGGCACCTGCATTCATGTGCACATACCCACCCATATAAAGACACACACACACACACACACACACACACATAATTTGAAATCAAGGGGGCTGGAGAGATGGCCTAGCAGTTAAGAGCGCCGACCACTCTTGCAGAGGACCCGGGTTCGATCCCCAGCACCCACATGGGGCCGAGAACCATCTGAAACTCCAGTTCCAGGAGAACTCCAGTTCCAGGGGAATCCGACACCCTCCTGACCTCCACAGCATTGCACAACACGGATGCACAGACTTGCGTGCAGACAGTACATTCATACACATACAGAAATAAAAAAAATAAAAAAAAAGAAATCAATAAAAATATTTTTTAAATTTCCTAGATAAAATTATTTTTGAAGCCATGCGTTTCATAGTAGGCACCACTATTGCCCAAAGTACAGTGTTAAAGTTCAATGAATTGCTTTCCTTTCAGATGAAGACTGTAGGGTTTTTTAAGTGTGTGTGTGTGTGTGTGTGTGTGTGTGTGTGTGTGTGTGTGTATTTGCGTGTGCTTATGGAGACCAGAGGTGTCAGGTCCCCTGGAACCGGAGTTACAAGCAGTTGTGTGCCACCTGTCATGGGTGCTGGGAACCAAACTCAGGTCTTCTGAAAGAGCTGCAAGTATTCTTAATGGCTTCATCATCTCTCCATCCCTTCCTCTGGAATGTATAAAACTGATAGTACCTTTCTTTGATTTACCCATCACACACAAAAAAAGTGTATTTGAAAAGTGCCTCAGATTTTTATAATTCACTAATCTACCATTTTCTCATGCATTATCGCAGATGAGACTTTAATGCTGATGCTGTTTAGGCCATATTAAATCCACATCTGGCTTCATAATAATCAACTGAGAGACCTATCTTGAGAGTAGTAAAAGGTATTGTGAAGAGCTTCTTTCTGTACCAGAAGGGCACTTGCTACCAGCCAGTGTGGTCTGAGCTGTCATTGAGACTATGCTGAGATGGATTAGTCTGCCATGCAAAGACAAAGGCCTAGTGACTCGTGTGTCATTTACCTCCTCTGTTGTTGGAGGAAAAGGGAACTGCTAGGGGACCCATGTCTTAGTAAGAGCAAAGACTGTTGATATGTGTGACTAATTCCTTTGATGGTATAGATTTTTATTCTTATTGCATTCATTCATTCATTCATTCATTCATTCATTCATTTAATGTGTGTGTGCACACATGCCTTGGTGCATGAGTAGAGGCCAGAGGACAGCTTGCTGGAGTCAGTTCTCCCCTTTTACCATGTGGATCCCAAGGATCGAACTCAGGTTTGACAGCAAGTACCTTTACCCACTCAACGATCTCGATAGCCTGATGCCATAGTTTTTGGCAAAGGAAAGACCTACTTAGCTGATAATTTCAAATAGTCGTGGACTATAGAACATTATTTAAAATGTTTGATGCAGGGGCTGGAGAGATGCCTCATCAGTTAAAAGCACTGGCTATTCTTGCAGAAGACCCAGGTTCGATTCCTAACACCCATATGGCAGCTACTAACCATCCCTAACTCCAGTTCCAGGGGATATGATGCCTTCTCCTGACTCTGTGGGCATTGCATGACTCGGGTGCACTACATACATGCAGGTATAACATTCATACACATAAAATGATTAAATAAAATATTTTTAAATGTTTGATGTCCATGGGGTGTGAAAGGAGGAAGACTCAGTCATTTTTCTTTTTTTTTTTTAATTTTATTTATTTCTGTATGTGTATCAATGTACTGTCTGCATGCAAGTCTGTGCACCCGTGTCGTGCAATGCCACGGAGGTCAAAAGAGGGCGTCGGATTCCCCTGGAACTGGAGTTCTCCTGGAATTGGAGTTTCAGACGGTTCTCGGCCGCCATGTGGGTGCTGGGGATCGAACCCGGGTCCTCTGTAAGAGCGGTTGGCGCTCTCAACCGCTAGGCCATCTCTCCAGCCCAGACTCAGTCATTTTTCTCAACAGGCTTGCTTATTCTGTTATTGGAACTCTGGACTTGAGTCTGCCATTGTTATGGTCGTCAACATCAGTCAGGATCATCCAGTTATGCAAGCTGTTCTTAAAGGCTTTTTCCTTGCATTCCATAAGCATTTCAGCACACATCGGCCCAGCCATTTCCAATGATTTAGCCTTCATGTAGCATTGTATGCACTGGCGAGTACGCATCCCTGGGGCACATCGATAGCTGCCCATGTCTCTAAGGAACATGTGGGAAACTTAATGTGCCTAAAACTCCAGGAGAGGCGTTCACTTCATACTAGATGGAGTGAGTTCTATGAAATGGCAAAGTTTAACTTCAGTTAAGAGAAATCATTTCTCGATTATGGCATGTTGTCAATAAAGGCATATTAAGACACACAGTTTTTGCTTGAGGGTACCAAGGAATTTCACTGGGGATTCAGCTAAGGATGACTGCTCCTCTTGTTTTCAAATGGATGGACATTTTTCATTATCTATGGATCGAATACTAGAAGACACAGATTAAACAGGAAGGGCTTGCGTTTTGGTTTTGTTTCTTTACAGTGAAGCCAGTGAGTAGTCATGAATGAAACCCTTCAAGAATCTGCTACTTATTTCTCTTACCTCGCACATCCATTCTCTGGGACCCTCAGCCTATCCAGTTTCAAATTTCCAACTGCTGACTAAACGCGATGCCTCTAGTTTTCCTGAGTCCCCCAAACCCACGTGATTCCTACCTGCAGCCTCTCTTTATCTTTACTTTTTCCAGAGACAGGGTTTCGCTAGGTAGCGCAGACAGACCTTGAAGTTGCAATCCCCTGGGCTCACAGGTGAGCGAGCACACCACAGTCAGGCTGGGAAGCCCCTGCAGCAGGAACTCTTCTCCCTCAGTTAGGCATACTGTACACTGGTTGGATTTTGTTGTCCCTTGCTTGTTTTTTATCTGGTTTTTGCTTTTGCTCTAAATTATGAAATCAGCATGCCTGAACGGCAGGAGCAAGCAGGATGTGACTGAATTCCTACATTGCCCTTGTGAAGGGACACGTTATCTCTCCCGCTTCCATATGGCATTCGTCTTTGCTTAGCTTATCTCTGGAGCAGAAAGTTGGCGCCCTGCCTGAGCCTTGTGGGAGCTGGGCAGTCTCTCTTTTGGGGTCATCATTTAGAGTTAGTTGTAGTCACCAAAGTGGAAAATTGATCCAAACATATGTACTGCAGAAAGTCCAGGAGAGTGACTGGGGATGGGGAGGGGGGAGAGGGAGGGGGAGGCAGAGGGGGAGGGAGACGTTATTCAGTTCTAGAAAGCAGCAGAGCAGATCCCTCAATTCCTTTGCAGGGAGGTCTGCTGAGCTGAGTGCTGGTGACCACAGTCCTCACTGCAGCACCTTTTAAATCTCTGGCAAGAATGGTCTGTGTTGTATCCATTTACCTTCGTTACCAGCAATTTCCCCAGAAAAAGGACTTCATTGCCCAGGCTCCTTTGCAGATGAGAAAGGCAGAAGGATGTTAGATGTCAGCCCATATCACCACCAGGTAGAATTTGACACACCCGTTGTTCTTGGGCCACCTCAAGGAAGAGATTTCATCTTTCATCCCCTGTCCATTGGCAGCTGACCCCTTTCAAACTAGACTTCTTTGCCCTAGTAGTGGGCAGTCTGACACAGCTTATTAGGATATATAAAAGCAAAACTATTCACGTTAACATAGCAGTATATAAAGCAAACACGGAAAGATGGCACTGAGATGGAATTAAGTCTAACTACAGCTCACATTGTCTTGAAAGAATAGCTGTGATAAACTTGTACGAAGGCAGACTTCACCATCATCCACATTAACAAGCATAGATTTGTTATTTTAATAAACAATGGAAGTGCTTCATAATTACTAGCAATAGTGCTAGGATTGGAAAGATATTAAACAAAAGAGATGTGGTCCTTGCTGAGCATGGCAGCACAGGCCTGTAATCCTAGGTCTTGAGACATGGAGGTGGGCAAGCCTGAGCTAAATATCAAGACTCTTCTCTCACTCATATTCTTTCTCTCTTTCTCCCCCCTACTCTCCTTCCCTCACTTCTTTCCTCTTCCTCTCTTGGGAGATGGAGAGGGAAAGAAGGAGGGAGGAAGGGAGATAGAGAAAGAGAACCAGTTTTTTGGAGTAGATGACCTAAAAAGGAAAATGCAGAGTAAGATGTCAGGATAGATAGATGCAGCAACGCAGGCTATGCACTGCCCAACTTCAGGGCCTGTTATCCATATAGACTGTGCTATAAATGGTGCCTCGCTTCCAGATGTGGCCTGTATTACTGCATAGTGGTATCCTATGACACCGTTTTTTGAAACCATGTAAGTGACTATAGGAGGTGGGCTACATGGGAACACAGAGCAATGCCACCTGGCCTAGCCTGTGAGGTGGTTTCTCAAAGGAAATGACTATAGCTGAGATTTGATCATCAGCCTGAGTTATTGAGCTAGGTGAAGAGAAGAGTCATCCAAGGAAAGGGAGTTCCATGTTACAAGGACAAGGACAAGGGGTTCTGAAGCTGAGTTAAGCAAAGAATGAATCTAAGGGGCCTTGGAGGACTGTGCTGGCCTCCTGGGACATTTGTTTCCCTAGCTTTATAAGCCCAGGTCAGCTGCACTCAAGTCTTATATTCTCAAGCTGCTTTCTAAGTAGCCCCCGGCAACATCTGCTCATCTGGAGCATTTGATTCAAAAGCTCCAGCTAAATGTGATTCTTGGAGAAGATTCTCATCTTCAGACAGATGGCTCCAAATGTCGGGCTCCTATTTCTGCCACCTGTTCAACTCAATCAAATGTCAAACATTTTGATCCAGACAAAAATCAATCTGATTATGATACATGTCTATGTAAAGCCTTTTCATATAATACCTTAGGGATGAAAAAGAAACAAAACACAATACAGTGTTTTTTTTTAGATAAAATTAAACTTCTTTGCATGGATCATAAAGTACAGTAATCTTCCAGAAGGTAACGCTATTTCTATACTATCACTGAGTGCAATGACTTACACAGAGTAGAATAATGTTATGGAGGGATGCATGGATGGGTGGATGGATGGATAAAGGGATGGATGTATAGATGGTGTAAATTATAGTTACCTTTCTGTTGCTATTATTACATACCCTGAGAAAAACAGTTTACTTTGGTTTAGAGATCCAGAGGGAGAGTCCATATGGTCAGGAAGGCATGGCAGCAGATGGCTGGATCAAGAAGTTGAACACATTTTTCATCCACACACAGGAAGCAGGGCGAGAAAACAGGAAGTGGGCAAGGCTACAAATCTTCCAAGCTTGCTGCTAGTGATGCTCTTCCTCCAACAAGGCTCCACCTCTTAAAGGCTCTATAACCTCCCCAAATGGCACCAAGATCAAGTGTTCAAATACATGTACTTGTGACAGACAATTCTCTTTCAAACTACCACAGATAGGTAAAGAGATAGAAGGCTGGCTGACTGACAGACTGACTGGATGGCAGGCTGGCTGGTGGATAGATGAATAGATAAATGGATGGATAGATGCATAACATGATAGATGAATGAGCAAAGATATGGATGAAAGGATGGGTGGGAAAAGGATAAATAGATGGGCTGATAAAGGGATGATGGATGAATGGCTAAAGAGATTAATGGGAAAAGGGACTGAAAGATATAAAGGTGGATGGATAAAGGGATGAATGAGTAAAGAGACAAATGAAGGGATAGGTGGATGAATGGATGGACGGTTAGATGATTAAGTAAAAGGATGGATGAAGGGACGGATGGTTAAGGGGACAAATGGGATAGAGGAAGGATGGATTGAAAGATGATGAAGGGATGTATGGATGAGTGAAGAGATAGATGAATGGGTAAACAGATGGATGGATGATGAGGGATGGATGATATATGATTGGGTTGTTAAATAAAGGATATGGATGGGTAAAGAACAGATGGATGTACAAGTGGTCAGATGCAGGATATATGTATGTATGAATGAAGGAATGGATGGGTGGGTGGAGGGATGAATGGATAGATGAATAGTTTAGTGGAAGAGTGTATGGATGAGTGATAAGCCAGTGGGTAGTTGGTGGGGCCTGTCAACATCTTTCCCTTTAGTATGTAAAATGGCTGGCTTCTAGGTAGGACAAGCTCCATCAGCTTCCTCAGATTTCCACAAAGAATTGTGACCTTTCCCAAAGCTCACTGGCTATTAAAAGTTTTGGTATCTGGCAAGCTGAAATGGTCACATTGTGAGAACAAACATCCATGGTGTATTCTTTCAAATCACTGCAACTTAGAAGCAAATTTTGGGTTGTTTTCTGAAGGAAAAAAATCACACACATGTGAAAAGATATACACACAAGACCATTTGATACAATGTTGTATACACTATGAAGAACTTCAGGGACCCGAGGGTCCATTTCTAGAATGCACCCTCATGAAAGAAAAAAAACAAACATAATGAAGTGGTGGGGATATTGCTGACAGGTCTTCAGATTTAGTCTTACTCCTGAATGCACAGTGGTTCAGACTCATGGATGCTCAGGCTGTTCTTGTTAGTGAATGTTAGTTATACTGAGTAATGTTCTTCATTGTGAATATCGTGGATGTACATAGCACACCTGATCGCAGTTCCCCCTTTGTTCCCTCTCTTATCCTCCTTTCTCCCTCTTTCTTATTCTTTTCTAATGGTGCCCCTTCCACTTTCATGCCCCTGCCCACTAGATTCTACATAGACTAAGAGGAAACGTGTGATACTTGTGAGTCTGGCTTATTTTACTTAACAAGATGATCTCTACTTCTATCCACTTTCCAGAAAATGACATGCCCATTTCTGTTGTTCTTAATGGCTGGATAATACTCCATTGTGTATATGTGCCCCATTTTCCTGATCCATTTCTCCACTGATGGTCACCTTGGCTGATGCCATATCTTGGCTATTATTAAAGTGCCTCAATTACAGTCACCCTAAGGATATAGGTAACCTCTGTATGCTCCATTTTCTTTGAATATATATCCAGGAGTAGATATATAGCTGGGTCATATAATAGTTCTAATTTTTGTTTCTGAAGAACTTCCATGCTTATTTCTGAAAAGGTTACACTAATTTATACTCCACCAACAGTGTATAAGGATTCCTTCTGCTATCTTTCACATCCTTGCCAGCATTTGTTTGTTTTCTTGATGATGGCTGTTTTGAGTGGGGTGAGATGGAATCTACGTGTAATTTTGATTTGCAGTTCCTTAATGGCTAAGGATATTCAACGTTTTCTCATGTGTTTATTTGGCCATTTGTACTTCTTTTGGGATGTATCTGTTCTTTTTATTTGTCCATTTGCTGATTGGGTTATCTGTGAGGTCTGGGTGTTTAATCTTTTGAGTTCTCTTAGCTCTGTAGAAGCCTTTTAAATTTCATGTAGTCCCATGCATGTTCATCCATTTCTGTGCAGTATTGTCCTCAGAGCCTTAATGAGTGAGGTGCCACCCCTAATTACATATGAAATAGAAAGGCCCGCTACTGGGGGCTGGATTTGCACTGGCTGACACTGAACTGCTCTCGGCACACTGATAAACCACTTCTGATTCACTTCTAGTAAACTATCCCCAGAGTCCTTTCTCACTAATTTTGTCCCTCAGTGCTAAAAGAAAACCCACCTCTTGCTCATAGGTTTTCTTCCATGCTATCCACACCTCTCTATCCACGTGGGTGTGAATACGCTGCAGTGGCCTTTGCCTGACCACCCTTCTCTGCATGGATTCTAACAGCTTGGTGCCAAGAGTGCAGAAGGTTTAAAAAAGAAAACAAAAAATGAAAATCAATTAAATTCCAGAAGGTGTTAAGGAGTGATAAAAAGCAAGTTTCATAATCATGTGGAGTAAATACTTTTATACAAGGGGTTAATTAAAGTATATTCTCACATATATTCCTATCAGTATGAAATATATAAACATAACTTGGAGAGATGTTCACTCAAATGTTTTCAATGATTAGCTCTAGGTATTTTGTTTCCTTTCCATTTTTCTGTGTATCTAGTGCTCTTTCTCATGATAAAGGTGTATCATGTTTTCAAGTGCACTGAACATTTTTAAAAGGTGTGAAATATAGTGTTTATGGAAAATTGGGCAAACTAAGCATTCCATTTATATCTCTCCATCTGTAGCCAATGGATCAATTTAAAGAGGTGCGTAAAGCTCTGAAAATACAACTATCCTTTCAGTTTCCCTATCACATTAAGCATAGAATGTGGCTTTCTTTGTAGGATCCATGCAGTTCTCCCTGCCCCCTCATCTTCCCCTGGCTAGTGTGCACCTGACACTTGGATGTCAGGTTAATAAACCACAGCCCTAAACAGAATTCCCTCTCTTTCCTTCAGAGCCCTAATGTCTTTGGGAACCCATCTCAGTCGAGCATTGCTGCCTCATCTATGCACCGTCCTCCACGGGAGCAAGATTTCTAGCTGTCATGGAAACCCATCATCCTGTGCAGGTTAGTTTGCATCTTTGGAAAAGCAGGTGCCAAAATGGAATTAGATTCAAAAGAGATGTCTTGGAAGGAAGACCTGTGAGGAACCACTAGGAACAGCAAGAGGCAGGGAGATCTTTGGGATAGGGTGGGCTGCACCCAAAGAAAGGACCAAAGGGCCAAGAGCAGTACAGCGTGTACAGCTCAGAGTTGGCTGACACAGGTCCTTGGTCCAGAGCTGCTCACTCTGCCGTTTTTAGTCATCCTCTGGGATGCTCTCTAGCTCAGGAGTCATGACGTTAGTGGATCTTGAAGTGGTGGTCTGGGGCTCCCGCTGCAGACCTGAGCAGTGTACTTCCATGCTTTTCACAGCAGGGAACAGAATGAAATGCAAATATATATTTTAATGAATGATTGGAAATATTTCCAACATAGCTCACAATTCAAAAAAGTTCTGTTGATCTAAAACGTTTTCCAGGGTGTTATCCACCCATACCACATGGCGTTTTCTTTCTTTCTTTCTTTCTTTCTTTCTTTCTTTCTTTCTTTCTTTCTTTCTTTTTTCTTTCTTTCTTTCTTTCTTTCTTTCCATGAGTTCCTTTTACTGAATTCAGTGAAAGTATTTTGACTTCAGCCTCCTTTGACTACTGATCTTGAGAAACATCTGAAAAAAATGCCCTTTGCTTTCAAAATGCTATCAAGATACTTGTCACTGTACCATTCTATGCTGCTTTATGAATGGGGGGGGGGGATTCTCCCAGTTCCGGTCCTGAGGAGAGGAATGCTTTGCTGAACCACACCAGGCTGGTTACTTACACAACTGATAGTATAAGCAGAGTTGGAAGAGGCTTGGACCCAAACTTGCAGCCCATTCTTAGGCAATTTTCACATATATTTTTGTGTATCATTTCAATAAATATTGACTTTAGAATATTTTATTTTATGTGTATGAGTGTACTGCCTGCATGCACGTAAGTGCACCATGTCATGCAATGCCTGTGGAGGTCAGAGGAGGGTGTTGGGTCCCTTGGAACTGGAGTTATAGACAACTTTTAGCTCCCCTGAGTGCTGGGAGTAGAACCTGGGTCTTCTGTAAGAGCGGCCAGTGCTCTTAACTGCTGTGCTATCTCTCCAGTCTCCAAATATTGACTTTAGACCAATCTTATTCATGCTTTAATCTTATTTTACTTATAATTAATTCTCTTGTCTGGAATTCTGCCATGCTTGCTTTGCTTTTCTTTACTACATATATTTTAACAAGACTATATAGAGTTTGAAATACAGTGGGACGTAAATAAATTGGTGCTTGTTTCACTGAATGCTAAGCATGTTAAGAACCATCATTTAGCTCCAGCCTTCATGCTGTCATTCCAGCCAGTCCTCCAGCCCTGGTCTTTGTTTCCTTCTTAATTGTCCACCAGAGTCCTTAGGACATTTTATGACAAAGGTTTGCTTAAGGGCTTTGCTAACCCCCGGCTGATCACTGTGATGTGGCCCCATTCATGCAGGTATAATTAATCACTCTTCATAGCCAAATACGGTGCTCGGCCAAACTCCTCCCTGACTCCATCTCCAACATCCTCCACTTTCATTTTCTACTTCATTTATTTCTAAATTGCTTGTAATTTTACAGACGCAGTCCTCTTATCATCAGGGGGGAGAAAGGATAAAGATATATTGAAGTCTGTACCTGGGTTAATCTCCAAGAGAATTTTTCAGTCTTTTCCTCCCAACCAGCAGTTTAATGGAGATTTAAAATATGAGCCAAGATGAATGTACACAACAGAGAATACAGAAGAATGGTTAGAATTTATTTTACTCGAGGGCCGAGGATAGAAGATCCCATTATAGACACACACACAAAAAGTATCTCCTCATTCTGATACCCTGTATATATTTAATCAATCAGGGAAACCAAGTCAGAAAGAATACTAAAAAAGCAAAAATGTTCAGATCAAAAATAGAATGGTTTCCATTACTGAACAACTAAATTGGTTTATTTCTAAAAAGTAAATGCATTTGGCCACTGTAGCATTAAGGAGGAATTCAGAGAATCTGAGGTGTGGACCATTCAGGATCATGTGAAATTAGAACAAGCAAACATCTTATTTAGAATGATTGATGGCCCCTGCTGAGCAGAGCAAGTGTGGAAAACATATGCCGCCTGGTTTTGTGTTTTGGCTGCCAGATGGTGCCTCACCCCACCCAGCCCTGGGCTGTCCCTCCCTCCTACCTTTATCAGTCCCTTCCTTGTCCCAGTCCCTCTCCATTACCTATAAGGCACTTTCTTCTGGGGCTGGGGATGTGTGAGGCCCAGGTATATTTTGCATATTATTAGATAAAATAAAGGCTTAGATTAGAATGTTTTGTTTTCTAAGACATTGTTAATTACACTTATTGTGTATGTGGGTGTATGTGCGTGTCTGTGTCTGGTCCACTTACCATAGTGCATGTGATGTGTGGAGGTCAGGGAACAATTTGTGGGAGTTTATTCTGTACACCCACCATGTGGGTCCCAGGGATTGAACTCAGGCTAGCTGGCAAGTGCCCTTACTCACTGATCCATTTCATCAGCCCCCAGGACAGACGTTGACAGCATCTAAATGTCTTATACTAGAAGCTCATCTTTCTGTCTCCATTGCCAAGACGTTTCCTGGACACAGCAGTCATGTAACAAGTGCTTGTTGTATGAATGATTGTTGTAAAAACGTGAAGATCTGATCCGTTCACACAACAACCCAGGAAGAAAAGGCAATGAAGTGAACTTGGGACAGTGTGGTTGCTGTGAACAAGTTTGAGCACAGACTGCAATAGAAAGTCCTGAAGACCCACATCCATCTTGGTTCTGATACCTCTGTGTGTCTCCCTTCTCTCTTCATGGACAGTGGAACATCGGCGGGTCAGCCTTGTCTCTTGAGTCTGCTTCTCTTCTTCCCAAAAGTTATGCCAGTGGAATTGTGCTCACATTTTGTAATCATTTCCTATCACTCAGATTAAAATTCACCTGATCTGATATGCCAGACTT
>VZQC01003512.1:1453513-1509321 GCA_009823505.1 Rhizomys pruinosus
TCATTAATATCTCTTTTCCTATTGTCTAACCTCTAATTTTAGACAAGAGGATGGAGATCTCATCGGGAGGATGGGGACACCATTATTGTAACTGCACTATCCCTGCATCCAAGAACAGTGCTTAGTTTACTTCCTCTAGGTCTTTTTTTTTAATCTTCTTAGGACTGGAATTCGCTATATAGACTAGGCTGGCCTTGAAGCTCCACCAAGATCCACCTCGCCTTTGTCCCTGCATGCTGGGATAAGATGTACTACCACTGGAGTCTGGGCTACTTTCTAACTTCTTGATTTATGTTGGTTGACTAAAGTCAAGGTTTGGTGGTACACATCTGTAATTTCAGCATTTTCCAGCGAAGGTGCCTAAGGCAGTGAAAGATCTCAGGAGTTTGAGGCCAGCTTGGCTACATTGACAAGTGTGACTGTGTATTAGCTTTAGATTTGTACCCGTTGAATACCTTGCACACCTGGGTAGAGGGAGACCCTTAATTGGGAGAATATCTCATCTATTGGCCACTGGACTGGATGGCCATGTCATTGAGGTACTTTTCTTGACCTTGTTGAGTAATTTGTGGGATAGAGGTCCCCAGTCACCGACGTGGGCGGTTCCACTCTGGGCAGTTGGTTCCTTAATTGCATAAGAAAGCGGCTGAGTTAATGGGCCAGGAGCAAGGCCAGTAAGGCAGCATTCCCTTCAATAAAATCTGTGCTTCAGCTCTTCCTTGTCTCAGGTTCCTGCTCTCTGAAGTTTTCTACCTTGCGATTTCTTAAGTGTATATAGAGCTGTGACTAGGAGACTGTGTATGTCGAGAGATAAACCTTTTTCCTCCCTACGATGGTATGAGAGGTCACTGAAGTGCTTTGTTCAATGCATAAAGATTGACAGAGTGACCAAATAGATAGCAAGACACACCTCAAAATATCAACTACGTCGTATCGTTGGTGCACATTTATCTTTTGTAAGTTCTCAAACGAAAGGCTCAGCCTGGCTCCAATAACGAGGTGAGGTTCCAGGCCAGCAGGGTTGAGACCTTTGTCTCTAAATATAACTAATAAATGCAATAAAATAACGAATAAATGCTGGAGCTGGCGTAGCCGTGGCATGCCTTTAATTGCAGGACTTGGGAGACAGGCAGGTAGTGGAGGGGTGGAGTTGTCTGTGGAGCCTGAGGCCGACCTTGGAGAGGATAACGATTTGATTTGACTTATGTCTCCGAGTACAGTTCGTCAAGAGAAGGACACAAGGTAGGAGCTTTCCGTGCAGAAACCTCGGAGGCAGGAGCTGAAGAAAAGGCCATGGAGGAATGCTACTTGTCCTCGCATTGTCTCTTCTGGCCCAGGCTACATTTTCTCTTATACAACACAGGACTAACTCCCAGGGGTTGGCACTGCCACAGTGGGCTGGGCCCTCTCATATCAATTAATAATCAAGAAAAATGCCCCATAGACATGAACATAGGCTAGTCCAGTGGAAGGAATTCCCCAAAAGAGGCTCCTGCTACCCAGTTAGGTCTACACAATTGAGTTCTAAGCCTGCTAAAGTTGGGCTATATAAATTCAAGTAAGAAAAAAAAAAAATTCCCCCCGTAGGCCCTCGGCCCTGCAAAATAACTAGAGACACTAAACTAAAATTCTGCTTTACTGAATAAACTAGAATTATATGCAGTCCCATTTAAAAGAACTAGAGTTGAAAATCTATGGTGTGTACTAAAAAAGATTCATTAAGGGGCTGGAGAGATCGATCAGCAATTAAGAGCCCTGGACGCTCTAGCAGAGGACAGGGTTTGATTACCAGTACCCACACAGAGGCTAACAAACACCCTTAACTCCAGTTCCAAAAGAACCAATGCCCTCTTCTGAAATCCAAAGGCACTGAAGGACACAGGTGCAATTACACACAAGCAAGCAATACACCCATACAAATAAAAAAAAAAAAAAAAAAAAAAAATAAATAAAACGTTTTTTTTTAAAGCTGGTTCACTATGAGGCGAATTCACGCTCTCAAATGATAATGATTACAAAACTATCCCAAATATGATTGTTCATGGTGACAGTGGATATTATGCCTAGCTCACTGACTGGTAATACCATGAATGTATAGTTAAGAGATTCGGTTGCAAGATGACATCTGGAAGAAATGTTGTGATAAGAGAGGATCTACGGTGAGTGCATTTGCAGCTGTTAGATTAAGTGTGGCATTGTGATTCTCTGTGTGATTCAAGGAAATGGCTTTGCTGGATCCTAGGTACATAAAGGTGACACACTGACAGAGTGATCATGCCAGTGACGACTCAAGGTCATGATGCAGGGACATCCTGGCGCACAATATGATGAACTGTCCCGTCAGAGAACAAGCAGTTGTGGTGAGAAAGTGGTGCAGATCTTAGGGACAGAGTGACCAATAGCTGGCCTTACATTGCAGGTCTTGTGCTTGGTAGATGAAGAGACAAACATCAACCAACGAGAGACAGATGAATGCATTCCATCAGGTGACTATATTACTGCCCCGGTGCTTCCTTGGGTACATGTTCGCGTTGCCCTAGCGTCAAAAAGGCTACCGACTTGTTCATTCAGGGGCCTGACGGGGTCAGCTGGAGCTTCTGACAGATGGAGGTCTTGCCTGTCAGACCAGCACTGGATTGATGGGCATCGGGTCAGCCTACCTGGCAGCTGATATCATTTGGGACTTCAAATGCCTGAGGCCTCGTGCTTGAGGAGACCTTAACACACGCTAAACCTGACCAAGATCACTGAGTGTTCAGGCAGACTGTAAAGCATGAAGCCAGATTAGAAGGAGTGGGGGATGATGATGAGGGGTTCTGGGGTTGTGGAAGCAAGGTGCAGTTTGGGTGGCATCGGCAGAAATAGACTGTCACAGTTCTGGGGGCTAAAGTGGTTAGGACCTGGTCAAGAGTGTCTTTCAGTAGGGATTTAATACATACCATTCATGTTTGATTGACTTTATGAATGAGGTGGATGTTGTGGTGACTCGTAGTCCCCCACTAGACCGTACCACGGTTCCCAGTTCCTCCCCATTATGGAGTTAGGACACTTCATTTAAACTGATCATACTAACATGTTCCCCTTTCAGGGCTGGTGTGCCGATGAGCTCTCAGCGGTCAAGAGCAACTGGCTTGCTCTGCAGAAGAAGACCCGGGTTCGATTTTCACCATCGATATGGCAGCTAATAACTGTCTGTAACTTCCAGTTTCAAGGGATTTCTGAATGCTTCTTCTGACCTCCACAGGGTAATTGATTGCAGTCGCCAACCTAGCTTGCGGTTGCACTTAGTACATAGCATAGCATGACGAGATAGTGACCAGAAGGTTCTGCGTATTCACATACTCACTTACACTCGAAATATTATAAAAATGAAAGCATCTAAAATTAAAATTAAGCCGATATACAAAGACCTCGCCGTTCCTTCCCCCTTTTCCTATTACTGTTATTTTATTGAGATAGCATGGGGTCTACGTGCTTTATGACCTAGAGCAGACCTAGCCATTTCCAACTTTGCAGCCGATTTCGGCGCTGACACAATCAAGCCTCATACAGTGCATTAGTGAATACATCAGATTGTGGAATACCATGCCTCCTAGCTTAAGGACCACATATCTAAACAAATAATGCCCCAGTTTTAGGATTTCAATATCTTTCAGGGAGTTATGCTTCAATTCCTAATCAGAAGAGGGAGAGAGAGTAGGGGAGTATGTAGCAAAAGAAGAACATGAGAAGATGTGAAAGAGAGAGAAGGCAGAGAGGAGGAGAGAGGAGAAAGGGGACAGAGTGGGGAGGTAGTGGAGGCTTTTGAGCACAGCTGGACCAGAGCAGAGCGTAGCCCAGGGGCTTTTTATAGGGCCTCTGCAATTCCAGCAAGGGAGCTGCTCAGCTTGGCCGTATGCCAGTAATAAAACAAAACTTGAAAGCCTCTTGAAGCAGCCGAAACATCTTGGGAAGCAGGTTTATTTCTGGTGAGGAAAAAAAAGAGAGATGTCAGATGTGGGGCAGGTACCTCAGCCCATTATAATGTGGTTGGTGGAATTTTGAGAGAAGGCTTGGGAAACAACTATGTGAGGGGTCTTACCCTGATAGAGTAGGGTTAAGTAAGTTGCCCAGGCCTTCACAAGATCCAGTCACTCCAATACAAGTTCCCTTTAGTACTGAGGCTGCTTTGGAGATGAAATCCTTGAATAATATAGTTCACTGTCCTGGTTCCTCTTGAGCACGTCTTACAGGTATTTCCTTTATTCTAGTTTTAGGCAATGGGGACTACCGGTGGGAAGGAAGTCCAGAGAGTGATTGTCTGATGGAGACTCAACTGTAAATAGAGATGAGGCAATGAGATTCCGGGTACTTTTCTAAGCTGGACCACGAAGCCAAGACTGCAGTTTCATCTGTAGTATTCCCTGTTCCGGGTGTTCGCTTCAGTGAAAGACTAGTGATCTCTAGGAGACAGGCTCTTTATGGTCGTCTGAAGGAATGTTTGCATTGTTTCATAGTCTGATGTTGTAAGGTATCCGCAGATGATATACACTTATGGTACTTCGATTTTGCAGTTGTTACATAAAACACTTGTCAACCTAGATATTACGATGCAAACGATATACTGTCATCCTTTATATGCACTCATAAATTCTTTCCTGCACTTGGAAAGCGGTGAAGGATATGGAGATACATGAACGATGAGGTGTACAGAGAGAACCAGAGCGCGTCGTGGGGGGTATACAAAGTGAGAAGTTCTACAGACTAGGATCATGGTCTACAGTGTGAGCTTGGATCAGAGAAAGCCAGACTCCTGTCTCAAAGACAGAACCAAAGTTGTAGTGTTGAGCAAATGAGAGCAAAAAAATAATATACGAAAAGCTAAAATTCCAAGAGACTGTGAGTACTAAGCAAGCAGAAATACTCACCTGACTAGCATGTAGAATGCCTTGGGTTTAATCCCAAGCAATGCCAACAGCGACAACCCCTTAAGAACCTACTCCCTCTCTCTCCTCCATCTCTCCTGAGTGCGCCTCCACCTTCGTTCCTTGTCTCTCTTCGTCTCTACCGCCTCTGCCAAGCCTGTTTTCAGGTTTTGCATATCTGTCTGTCTCTGGCTACCATTCTCCTTATCATCCCTCTGTGGCCTGGAACCTCTCTCTCTCTCTGTCTGCTCTCTCTCTCCCACACAAGAGCACTCCTCCCTCTAATCCAGCCACCCACCTACACATCATCCACCAGTAATGTTTTCTACCACTCGACCCTGCCTGTCCTATCAAAGACCGCCTAGCGTTTACTTTGAGAGGGATTCATCTCTCATGGAAATGACAGTGGGCAGAAGACTCGAGAGTTGTCAGTGACCTAGTGTTTGGACTCATCGCCGGTGATAAGATTTGAGTGTTCACTCACAATGACCATAAGCTTTAGTTTAAAATCATTTTATTGAATTGGTATATCTTAACTAATAATTAATAAATTTAGTGTGTGTGTGTGTGTGTGTGTGTGTGTTCTGTGTGTTATGCCTGTGTTTGTGTATGCTCAGAGCGAGAAGTCGCCTTTGTCTGTTGAGTTAACTACCCTGTTCGGACCTAATATTCCGCTCTAGTAGACAGGACCTCTCACAGAATGAATCCTGAAGGCTCCAGGCTCTTGCTTCAGTTATTTCAGCACTAATGCTCAACTGCTCTACCAATTTCCCACAGTAATTGATTAAGTTGTTTGAGGCATTGTGACACACTGAGCTATTTATGACATTTTTTTGGTGTGATCTTGTGGGGGGGGTCACATTAGTCCTCATGTGCTCCTTTTTTGGCAGGGAGAACTAGATGACATTCCTTGGCTAAGTCAGCTGGTCTGGAGCTCATATGTAATAGGCTGGCCTTCTTTTTTTTTTCTGTCTTTTTTGAGAATAGGTCTCCCTGAGCCCCAGCTATTTCTGGAACTCACCAGGGTAGCTTTGAACTCACAGAGATCCGTCTGCCTCTGCTCCAAGTGCTAGAACCGTGATTAAGAGTGAAGTGCATCTTGTCGTTGCCGGCTATCTCCAGCACCCTTCAGCCAAGTAGCTACTCGCAGTCTTACTGAGACCTGGGTCAGAGCTGATAAAGCGTATCGTAGCGCACTGTCTCAGAAAAAGAAGTGGGGGGGTGTTGTTGTGCTAGTGAGATGGCTCAGTGGTTTAACCGAGCTACTGGTGCTCTTGCAGAAGGACCCAGGTTTGATTCCTGCACCCACCTGGTGGCTAACAGTGGTCCATAATTCCAGTTTAGGGGATCTAAGCCCCTCTTCTGACCTCTGAGAGCATTGCATAACACATTCGCACGTACAAGTACGCAGGCAATACGCTTATACAAAAAGACACTAAAACAACAAAAGGAGGGGATGGTGGATGGGAGATCGTCAGCTCAGTGAAATTCTTGCTGTAATCAAGCATGAAACCAAGTCCAAGAACTCATAATATAAACTTCCAATCATCGAAAGGAAGCCAGTCATTTGGTGGGTTTGCTTGCTTAAAATTCCTCCCTGTGCATCTTTTTTGGTATTGGGTCGGAGGTAAAGAAAGGGACGGGGAGCTCTCAGCGACTCAACCTGGTCACAGCGCAGCTTTTAGTGTAAATTGGCAACCCCAGCAGCAGTTCGCCTCCGCCAATGTGACAGATCCGAAACTTTTTCCAAAAATAATGTAGCATAGCTCCTGAGGAAGGACAACTGAGGTTGATCTCTGGCTTAGTGATACAACACACACCACACACAACACACGAGCCAGCAGCTTGTCAAAGATCTGCCTTATTCTGCCTTCCTGAGTGCTGGATTGGCGTGCCACACACCTTAACGCCATAGGCACACGCATAAGCACATTGCACGCAGACGCCGATGTACACTATTTCTACACCATAATCAATACTACCATACACTAATACACACATAGCTACCACATCATGATTAAGCCATGTCACCAGAGTTCTGTCTCTTTCTCAGGTGAACCTGGAGTCTTCAAATCCCTGTCAACTTACCCGCTCTTTTTCCCAGTCCATACCTCTTCCCAAGCCACTGGCCTGAAACATTTGCTTCACAACACAGGAAGCAAACTTAGTAATCCAGAAGAAAACTTCTCCAGGTACTGCTGCATCTGTGTTTCCCCACCCAATCATTGATGGAGGAAGAGACAACGGTACCCCGAAAAGAAAAGTAGTCTGAGAATTTGCCTCTACGGCCATTCCAGCAAGAGCATACCCCGGTTCATTTTCTAGCACCGAAATTACATCGGAGTGAATCTGTTTCCCTGATTCTTGCCATTTCTGAGAAAGAAAGTTCACCATATTTGGTGGATTTTGATTGTCTAATTGGCTGCGATATCAGGCTTTCTTCTCATACTGGATAGCTTTACATTTGCCACTTCATCCTAAGAAGGTTTCTCCCTACAGAACTGGGCCCTAAATAACAACCTTCTCTGGGTTCTCTGTGTCATATGTACCCTTGAGACTCTGCATGCCAGTCCCGCCTGAGCGGACACACAGTTTAATACCCCACTCATGCTCTTGGCCTGCCTCGCTGAGGGTCACATTCCAGTTCATAAATAGCATCAAAGAGAAGTCATTTGGGGGTGAGAGAGTCTTGTAAGTAGAAGTCCAGGACTCCAAGCAATGACTATTAAGGTAGACAGGGTTCTCTTTGTCCCTTGTTAAAGTGAGAATGAATAGACCCCCGGCCTCCCATCTGCCTCTACACAGAGAAGGAGGGCCTGGGAAGAGAAGCTTCCTGGCTGTCTTGTGCCTCCTGCACTTTCCCCCTAATACCACTGTCTTCACCAGGCGTATAGAAGATTCGGCATACTTGTCCAGAGGCCGAATTCTTAAACCGGACTAAGGTCGAGAGCACCTTCGCCTTGACAAAAATCTGAGGTGTTGGCTGTGGTGAGTGTTTGAAGAAATGTCCCAATAGCCCGTGAGTTAGAGAGACCTTCGGTCAAGTTCTGTCTTAGATTCCAGATAGCAAATGTGCCACCATGCCGTGTTGACTTGTGATCTGGGCTCTGATTTCCTTGCCTGATAGATGAGGGTGTTCAACCCTCGTGAGGTTCGACATGAAATGACAGCGTCTTGTCGCCATGGGCTGATATACTGATGAGCCTGGATAATAGGCATAGTAAATTGAATGTTACCGTTCCTCGTTCCCAGATCCTTGAAAGCAATGTCTTTTTTTTTTCTTTTCTTTTTAATCAGGGAAGTCACATTAGTGTTAGGTATACATATTACTTCATTTGTTTTTGTCGAAAAAGAGTCACAGGGTTTCTCCATGTAAGCTCAGGCCTACGCCCCTGGATTTTAAACAATTCACAATATAAGAGCAAAGATGAGATTTGGTATGTCTTACATGCCTTATCTGTCTCCACCCTTTGTTAGAGGCAACATAAACTTATTCTGGAAAGGGATGGACCATAGAGTTAAGAGCATGAACTTATCACAGGGTGGACTCAATAACAATAAAGCTGGGGATATTCAGAGTGGAGATGCCCTCCATGCATATACCAAATCCCAGCACTGAAGGGTGCGAACAGGAAGGTTCTTTTAGGTTGAATGTACCTTATGGGACTGGCTATCTAGGGGAGTATCTAAACTAAAAGTTTCATGAAATTAAAAAAAGAAGAAAGTAGAAAAAGAAAATGGTGAATAAACATTTGGAGCGAAGTTACACTTCCTTGTTTCAGGGTATAAGACAAATGTTCATATTTAGCTTTCAAGGCGTGCATTTGATCGTCATATTCATCCTCATATTCCTTACTGGAGATTTTCTGCGGATGTTGGTCAAGCCTAATTATTGTACAGAGTATTGATCTCACGTAGTGTATCTATATTTAGGCCTCCTTCCCAGTAATGTCTTTGTTGTTCTATATGGATACTTCTCCTATAAGATCAGTGCAACCGACCAGGATGACTTTATATATCATGTTGCCTGAGCCATACTCCTACCTGGCTACTGTGAGGGATGGGACTGTAGATGTTTGCCCTCACTAGTCCGTCTCACAAGGTATCGTGCTATTCCTCTCTTGGACAAGAAATTCCTTATTGTGGAATAAAGAAGAATATTCCGAAACCTAAATTGCTTATGCGAATTCTTTCATAGAAAAAACTGAGGTGACTTTGGTATTGAAGGTAATAAAACTTGGCTAATTAGACATTTAACAAGTGTGTCTTAATTTTTACAAAATAATTCATTTTAGATAATTAGCACCTAAAAAAGTTGTACCATTGAGAAATTAATATGATTATTCTGTGTGTGTGGTGTTTGTGTGTGTAGTTTGCCTGCATGCAAAATATTAAGTGTATTTTGTGACTAGAGAAATAAATGTCTGAATAACCAAAATCCATCTCATTATTCAGTCAAATGGCCTAGATAAACCTGTGGGTCATACCCACTGGGACTAGACTATAGCTCATGACATTAGTGAATTATTTTGTTTTTAGTTGCTCTTTTAACTAATTAAGGTGAATCATCATACCACTAGAAGGCTAAGCTTTGTCACAATAGTATACCCATGGACTGGTTCGAGGAATTATATTGTGAGATATTTAATACTTTTTCGAATATCTCCTCCTCTTGTTAATGAGGACTTGATCACATTGGAATTAAAACCCATCCTAAACACCATGCTTCAATGTTACTACCTGAGTCATTTTCTCATATTCAACCGCCCTAACTAATTAAAGGTAACATCTCCTGCTTGGATTGGGGGGCGGGTGGCATATTTCTGTGATCCCAGAACTCAGATATGGCTGTAATGGGCGAGAGGAATTGGCGACTTAGAGAGTAGTAGGGAGGGGGGCCTCAAGACCTCGGGTAGCTAAAGCACATAGCCTGAGACTCCTTGTCCACATGCTCCTATCAGCAGAGAGACTGGGCAATGTAGACTCCCGGAGGGTTCAGTTCTCAGCAGGCACTAGAGTCCCTCAGCAGGACACTGAAGATCTCGCGAGGTTTTGGGATGCGCACGGGTCTTTACTAACTCCAGTCTACTCAAGAGGCGGAAAAGAGTTGTGATCCGGCACATGCCATACCAACTCTCCAACAGGTTGGCATAAGAAGTCTCAGGATCACTCTTTTTGTGACTCTTTTTGGAGCGCCTCAAGGCACTGGGACAGATGGGAACCTTCGATAACTCAAACAACAAGAACAGAAGGAAAGATCTTCAAATATAGCTACATTCTGACGTGACTGTGGCTTTAAGGACTTCACATGGAATTCTAGGGAGGAGCCGGGAAACAGTGTTTCTTGCCCTGCAACATGGTGTTGACCATACCTTTAAATGATATCGTTCATGCTAAACAGCACATGGTTTTACTAATTTTTGTCTCTTTTTAGAGTATCAGGGTCTCCCTGCACTCGCCAGCTGTCCTGGACTCCCTATGTAGACCAGGCTGTCCTTTGAACTCAACCCCATAAAGTACCACAACTCTGGCTCTGCCTCCACTAAGATAGAAAGTGTCTTGGGATTTTTATATATGCATATTCATCTCATCTATGTCACATACATCCACTTGTCATTTATTTTTGGCCTTTCTTATGTGGACTAGTTTCTTCTCATAAATAATTTCCTCCTATTCAGCCTTCATGGGGGATATCTTTGAAGGAGGGCTGCATGATTGAGGAAAGTATCCATCACGGTATAATGGAGAATGTTCGAAAATATGACATAATATAGTGGGTCAGTTGATGTGAAAGATATTAACTATTTAAGGACTGATAAATAACTTGGTCTTATATAGACTCAGATATATAGTGTTGAGAAATCACACTAACTCAGTTTATTACATTTGTTGTAGGAGTGGTTTCTCGTGTAGTGCAACATTATCGTGGGGAAATTAAATGTCCCTCTCCAAGAGCACATAATTGTAATAGTGCACACCGTCTTAAGAACGTTCTTTAAATTTTCTATGGGAGGTGAATTGTAGCCTACATTTCTCCAGCCACTCTGGTATTGAATGAGGGAGGCAGATGTCTTTACTACATTAATAGGCTCCGACAAGCAGGCCAACCAGCAGATTATCAAGTTAGAGCACCCTATATTTTATCTTCTAATTCTGATATTCACATCTATCCTTAAAATATACCCATGGAGACTCACTTTTGTTAAGATTTAATTAATTAATTAATTTAATTTAATTATTTTTTTTTTTTTTTTTTTTTATTATTTTTTTTTCTAGTGCTGGCAGTCAAACCCATTGCATTCAGTAAGTGCTATAACACTGAGCTATGTCCTTATGTCCATTTGTCACAGATTTTCAGTGTACAGTTAACTAGCACTGCTCCTAAGGATGATTTACTCTTGCATATGTATGTGTGTGTAGACAGAGAGGCCAGATGAGGATGTTGGATCCACTGGGAGCTGGAGTTATAGATAGTTTGTAAGTCTTGTGATATGTGATACTTGTATGGAATTGATGCCAACACTGCGCTCTTCTGCAAGAGATCTTTGCTTGTCCTTTAATTATGCCTTACCCAAAGGTATTCAATATAAGAAATTTGATAACTGGTATTTGGGTTCAGAGCTAGAGATGGGAGGAAGGAATATCTTAGAAGACATCAGTGCTTGGTCTTGGAGCATCTTGTAGTAGCTAGAGAATTTGAGTCCCCTTTAATATGCTAGAGGAAAAAATAACAAAAAGTCACATTTTAAGATGAAATGTAAAAAGGATTACTTTTTGAACAATTCAAAGTGTCCTCTACTACCCTGAAACGTATTGATAATACAACAATTCACTCATTTTTAAATTTCTCCTTCCATCTGATATGTATCAACTATCTGTCATATGTCAGGCATTGTCCTAGGAGGTGGATTGTGGGACAGCCACTGAGCTCTCTGGATTTCGGCCCTGGTTGTATCTTCGTGCATCCTGAGGGCTGGGATTAAGGGCTGCATCACACACCAGCATTCGGACTAATTTTTAAAAAGGTTACTATCCAAGATTTATTAATGGATGGAAGCCTTGGTCAGATGTCTGCAATCTTAGCTCTCAGGAGTCTGAGGCAGGAGGGACTACAGTACAAGGCCTTGCCTTTGCTAACAACATGAGTTCAAGGTAGCTTGGACATTTAGTAGACCTGTCCTCAAAATAAAAAAGAAGACTAGGGATGTGGCAGAGTATTGCTAGCTTTATGTGAGGTCTGACAAGCACAGTCTGCTTTGCACACTGAGGCCCATGCTTAGTACAGGAATATGTCCTTGTCACCCGTCTAGTACTGTGCTTGGCGCCATGGAGGCCGAAAACTTTGTCATATGTTTGTCACACCTACCAATCCTTTCTGGGTACACCCCATAGGCTGGAATGATGCTTGATTGTGTGGAGGTCTAGGATTGGTTGCCGGGAGGTGGGGCCATATGGACTTGATAAGTACCACTTTATACGTGTTTGCAAAGAAATGCAGACACAGTCCCTGCCTAGGGCCACAGAACCATGGACAAGCCCTGCTTGCTCTACACTGATCATGAGACTGTGCTGACCTTTGCTGAAGAATAACCACAGGATCCTCGTTAACCACAGGATTGTCTTTGTAACAAGACCAGAGGATATGCTCTACATTAAACTCAAACATAGGATGTTCCAGCCCATGGGACATTCCAAGCTTATCTTGAAAAAACACGTTTTGCAAGTCCTCCAGACCACCCCTGCTCTAATTAATACCCACAGCTTCCCCCCCTCACTATCCTGCCTTCTCTGATCCTTCTCCCCACGTCCTCAGCTTCCTGCCTTTCTGCAGGGTATATAAGTAACTACTTTTGTTCCAATAAACGAGACCTTGACAACTCTCCTTGGTCTCCATCTCTATCTATCTTTGCCCATTATATTTTCAGGATGTTGGGGTTCCCCTCGAAACCCACTAAATAACTGAGTCCCACAGGCTTAACGGTAATGGGACAAAGTGGCGCCAATTGCCCCGTGGGGCTCAAGATCGGTCGCAGACCCATCCACTGGCTGAAAGAACATTCAAGAAGCTTTGGGGTGAGCAGCTGCATTGTAAAAAACTTTGAGGACTCGTCCGGTCTACTCTAATTCTTTCGGAAAAGCTTCGGCCTTAGATCCGAAAGTTTAAGTCCATAAATGACTTATCGAGGACTTCTCCATAGCCCCGTCCAGTGGTGGATACGCTAGGCCTCTAGAATTGAAAAGGTGAGTACTTTATCATCAATACACAATAATGGGAACGTCAATTTAAGCAAAGAAGAGAAGTTATCTCTACTTTTTATATTCTCCTCTTCAGGGAGAAAGAGTGAAGGAGTCGGGGGAGTTAAAAAAAAGATGGATCAGTACAACACTATTTTGTTTTTTATTGGAGACGCCTGTCCTCGATGATAATTAAGGACGGCCCCCATCCAATTCATCCCAAAATATGGGACAAGGTGCGGCTGGAAATTAATCCGCCCCAGGCACATTAAGAGGACAGTTAAGTGAAAGAAGACACCGTTTTATTGTCTTTTACTTTCAAGAAGTTCGTGATCGGGAAAAAGAGAGTTAGGGGTAATGATAGAAACAAGGAGTTTGGTCAAAGTTTCTTATACTTGCTAGTGGAGCACCTCTCCTGTATCCGGGTTTTGAGAGAGAAGTTGGGAATCGGGCCCTCCATTCATCATACCCCAAAAATATGGGACAAGGTGGGTAAGGAACTTAATGCCCACATTAAGGAAAAACCAGAGACATCTTCTCAGATTATATTTACCAAAGTCCATGATGTCCAAACCTTGTCAAGCTCTCCTCTGGGCCTTAACTGTTCTCTCTTGTGTCTGAGATTTGTGTCAAGTGTGTTCCTCTGTGATAGATATTAGTGTTTTAAGAGATGGCCACTTCAAGTTCTTAAGTCATTCTATATTGTGGTACATAACTTAGTTTTGACTAATTTGGCATGCATCTTAATACTTTTTCAAGGCCTAATTCTGTTAAACTCCGGGTTTCCCTCAAATTCCCTTACAAAAAAAATTCTAAAACTGGTTTTTTCCCTAACAGGTTTTATTGTGTTAATCTGTTTTTTTTTTTTTTTTTTTTTTTTTTTCCTTTTTTTTTTTTTTTTTTTTTTTTTTTTTTTTTTTTAAGACTGGATTTGATCTCCAAATTACTGTTTTTTAAATAAAGGTATCTAACTTCAGTTTCCTTTCAAGCTGTTTTAAAACAAAGTATGTGAGTTTAGCAAATACAAACTCTAGGATAAAAAATCTCTTACATAAATGTATAGATAAATTACATATCTATGTGAGTGATACTGTTAACAGCTCTATAACAACACATTAAAAATCTATCAGACCATCAATAAACAGTGTATGGTGTTTTCTCCAATTGTGTGTATATCTATAAGATGATACAATGTAATGTCTGTGCCTCTGTTCAGTACTTTTATAAACTGCCATCAACAAAACTAAGTTCTAAAACCATGTGTATAAGTGTGAGCATAAAGTATTGATCACTTTTATAGACTCTGTTTTACACTTAAAGTAAAACATGCTTTTTGTTTTCCTTGGATGTTACAAATCTAGTCTTTAGTTTCTTGTTGTTTTATTGTTGACTTCCTGTTTGTACAATTTAAGCTTTATAATTCTGCTATAATATTTTATTATTTTGACACTGTCACTGAACATTTTTAAGAAAAAATTAGGTTTCTTTCTAGAAGACCACTGATAGAACAGTCCAAGTGAAACCAGTTCTGAGCTTCGATAGATTGGTGTTGATTATTTTGGTAATTGTTATTGATGGTTAGTTATTGTTATTGGGATATAATAAATTAATTAATAACATTTATAAAACCTTCAGTCAAATGGTAATTGGTTCTTTCATTGTTGGCTGTTATTGTTGGCAATTGTTAGTGAATTAGTTGTTATAATTATAAATAGTTATTATTCTTCCAAAGTTTTTGATAGTAACACATCTTGGATCATTCCAAGACTACAAACAACCTTGGCCTGTCTAACTTTAAAATGGATTTTTTTCTCTTGCAGGTCAACCTAACAATCTTTCTTTATGTATGTAATGTGTATATATGTGCACGCACACATGTGTTAATAGGGATGAGTGTACTTTTTGTGTTCTAAGTATATTATCTTAACAGCAATGATAATATAAAAACATTGCCTCTAAGTTGGAACTGTTCCCTTCCCATCTTAAGATGCAAAATTTATATTAAACAGCCAAGACATAGTTCAATTTCAAACAAAGGTTATGGGTTATCTATCAAAAAATTTAAAAATAAAATCTACACTGGTTACACTCTTTCAACATCTAAAAAAAAGATGCAACCAGGTTTTCAAGTGTATTAAAGTGTTAATAAGTTTTTGGATATTTAAATAAAAAAAAATAAAAATCTTTAAGTTTTCATGCCAGGCCTAGAAAACGCCAGAAACTTGGAAAAGATAGCTATTTTATAATCCACCTTTGTAAGGTTTACAGTTTAAAATAGTAATACATTTAAACTAAATTGGTCATTATAAGATGTCAATTTTTGTCTTTTATTTTGTATCTATATTAATTTTCCTAAAATGGCTTTGGGATTAAGGCATACAGATGGTCTCTGTATTTTTTCTGTGTTATACAGTAACTCGAACTTGTAACAATTTTCCTTTACTTGTAAAATAAAATTTAAAAGAATTAAGTCTGAGTTCACTTACCAAATAAGCATACAGTCAAGGATAAAAGTTGGGTAAATTTGATAAAACTTACACCTTGGGTTCCTGTTTATGGTTATTTGTAATACAATTTAGTCATTTGATCAAAAAAGAGGGAGTTGGTATAATGAGGGAGTTGGTTATAATCCCTTATATTCATACATATAGAATAAATTTTTTAATTTTAAAATCTTAAAAACTAACAATGGGAGAAGATTCTTGTGTTTTATTTTAGATGTTTCTGCTTCTAACGGCGACACTCTCCCTCATCTCCGGACCTTGGATTGTCCCTGCCACCAATGTACATAAACCTTGGAATATCACCTGGCTGATCATTTCCCCTTACAAACAACAGGTAGTGGCTCAAGTAACAGGACAATACCACAGGTAATGGGTGGGCCGGCCCTCTTATTTTGCCTCTGCAGCCTGTTTAGGGCGATGGGCTACTATGGTACACCTGAATGCGGGATGGTGAATGCAGCCAATTTGCTTGCATGACAATGCATCTATGCCTGTCCCTTTACCCCAACAAAGTCTCATTTTGGTGGCCAGGACGACTATTTCTGTGGGTCCTGGGGCTGCGAAACCACTGGGTCCTGTTATTGGATTAACAATCATAGCCCTTTAAAAATTGTAAGAAACCAAACACGGGCCTTGACTTGTTCGAAAACTGTCACTTCCTGCAACCCTTTAACCCTAACCTTCTCTGCAAAAGCTAAGGACCTGAACTACTGGGATTCAGGATACACCATGGGCATTCGTGTTTATAAGTCAGGAGCTCTGCTTACAGTAAAATGCATCAAAAAACTGATAATAAAAAGACCAGACATAGGATCAAATGTTCTGTTAGCCCCTGGCTTCCCAAAGAAAAAACGGAATGCCAATACCTCTGGGTTGCCCCTACCCGTGGGTAAAGACCACTTGCTTGACTTATCCCAAACCTACCGAGCTTTAAATTTTTCACAGCCCAATCTCACCCAAAATTGTTGGGTCTGCTTATCCGCCCGTCCTCCCTTTTATGAAGGAATAGCAATTTCTGGCAATGTATTACAAACAAATAATCACTCTGTGTGTAGGTGGGATCAATCAGGACCAAGACTTAACTTTGACTAATATTCGGGGTACTAGAATCTGCATCGGAAATATGTCAGCCTCTTACTCTGATTTGTGTAATTACAGCCATTGTTTCAATATACTGGTGAAAAATATTTATTCTCCGTTAATGTTTGGTGGGCCTGCTCCAGCGGCATCAATTCCTGTGTGGCTAAGACATTATCAGAAAAAAAGATTTTTGGTGTAGCAGTTCAGTTTAATACCTCAAATAAACCTTCATTCTGGCCCAAAGAATTCCCCAAGACCTTTGACAAATCCCGCCGCTTTTAAATTTAAGACACAGGCGGGAAACCCATGACCTGCGATTTTACTGTTGTACGTTTAGTGTTGGGAATAGGGGCGGCAGGGACTGGCACTGGGATATCAGCCCTAATTACTTAACAACAAGGTTATAATGTATTTAGAGCTTCCATAGATGAAGATAATAGAAAAATTAAAATAACGCACCAATTAGTTATCTTTTCTTTAACAGAATCTTTCCCTCACCTCACTCGCAGAAATGGTATTACAAAATAGAAGAGGTTTGGACCTACTATTATTACAACAAGGAGGCCTATGTGCTATCTTAAAAGAAAAATGCTGCTTTTACACTGATCACTCAGGAGTAAAAACTCCCTTCAAAAAGTTAGAAAAGGATACAAAACAAAAATACATCTTAGGGAAAAGGATTAGGGATGGTTCAGGTCACATATAGTTCCAAATACTTCTTCCCTGACTTGCAACAAGTAAATTACCTAACCTTTTTTAGGAACCTCCTGATCTAGATTGTGCTTCTCCTCAATCTCCTTTGGCCCTGGGCCATTATTTCAAAAGAAACTAACACATCCTCATAAGTCCTCAAATCATAGTATTTTCTAATACATTTCTAACATCTACTCTACCCTATCGTATCTTTCCAGTCTTTCACCATTTCTTGGATATTGAGAGAAGCCCCCACAGTATCCTTACCTCCTTAGTCCTCTGGACCTTTTCAATGCTGACTTGAATTACCAGAACCTAGAGGCCGGTCTAAACTTTAAAAAAAACATTATATAAATTACAATTAATTGGACAAATAAAATTATAGTGGTTTGTTTTTCTACATTTTCTTTATGAGTAACTTGTCACTTTCTTAATGTGTTGATACAGGAGAGTCTGGTTCAGCAATGGTATTGTTTTCTGGTTTCGGGGAAGTATGTTGGCTTGGGTGGGATCCGGGCTCCCTCATAATTTATAAAGGCGCCTTTTGTTGCCTGTAAAAAATGGGATATCAACAAGGAAAATGCGTGGTGGGTTCCCTGTTGTCGAAGACCTGGTGTAAGGCATGAAAGGATGTTTTGAGACGTCACTTGCTAGTGTGCAGTTGGCCTCTGGGGTGCCGGAGAGCGTTACCAAGGGCCACTAATGTGATGGGGGCAAATATAGGTCTCCTCGTGTCTAGCAAGACTCCTCTGTCAGTTATCAGCTACACCTCAACTAACTGCCTGGAGCACAAACTGTGTAAGGAGCCTGTGCAGCCATGTGTCTATACATTTCCCAAATCTAATTGGCAATCAGCTCTCTCCTTGGAGGAAAAAATTTCATATTGGCTGATGGTCTAAAGCTTATGTACTTTAGTGGTTAGGAGATTATATACCTTTGAAGCCATGCCCCTTCAATAAAAACTTGTCAACTTCTTTCATTTTTTTATTTTTTTAAAGAGAGGATCCTCTTCTTTCGAGCACCAACGGCTGGTGGATTCTTCGGCATACCATCGCAGGCATCTGTGTCTGCTCAACAGCTTAGCTTACCAATACTGTATTAATCCCCGATGTCTGGTTTTAAATGCCCGCCTGTGCATTGGCTAAATATCTGCTTGTGCTTTTGTTGGCCTAGGATTGGATCAATGAGGGTTAGACCTTGCGGAAAGTAAGCTGGTCAACCCTGGGCCTTCCATGAAGGGAAACAAACACTGACTAGAATCAAAGCGGAAACAATCCTCTACAGGGGAGAAAAATAACACCTGCTCTTGCCTTCTCACCCACCTGTGGGCCTTGCTCGCCCTCCTTCTCCCCAAAGCCTAGGGAAACAAGCTTAGCGGGATAAAGGATAAGGCAATGGGACAGGAGGTTTATGAATGGTGAGGGCTTAACGGAGAGACTGGGACAGTATATAATTGGGTCCGAAGCCATAACATAAAATGTGGACTGGCACCCTCTTAATTGTCAACAAATGCTTGTGCTACAAGCTTCTCCAATTGGAACCGTATGTGGAAACCTCTTTCCCGGTCGGGTTTTTTCAAAATATGAACATAGAATACTTGAAAACCCACCTTTACAAGTGGGGAAGCTCCGCCCTCATTTTGGTACTCTATCAGAAATGGCAAGCGTGAGGAGAGTGCTGGGGCCAAAGCTGGTCAGCCCATTCCATATCTATTTGCTCACAGAAAAAATTACTCCAAAAACATTGCTTCCACTCTCATGAGTTCTTATAAGCCACAGAGCAAACTTACCCTTACTGTTTATCATCAGGAGTTTAGGACCCAGCTTAACTTATCTCGGGAGGGAGGAAGTGTAGATTGCCAGTTACGCCCACTACTCAACAGCCTAGATCCCAGTGCCGATGATCCAGCTCCCAGTGCCGGCCTGGTCTAAATTTTAAAAAATAATTTTAAAAATACAATTGGAAGACGTTAATCTATATCCGATTGCGGAGTATTACGTGGAATGGCCATGGGTTTGAGGATAACAATACTTAACTTATAAGCTGTAGAAGTAAACAACCCGATCGCATGGATAATATTCCTCGAGCCGCAAAATAGGAGTATGCAATGTGTTTGGGGACAACTCCATAATCTAAAGACCTTCAAAACTCGACTTGGGATGCAGAATTCTCACGACTGCAAGGACAGTGGCCCTTGCAGTAGCCCTGCCCACCGAATACACCTTGGCATCGAGAGAGCGCGCACCAGGTATTATTATCCATTGGCACCCCCTCATATCGCATCGCTCCCAAGTAAACTTCCGGTCTTCTAGGGAGTGTCAGTTACTATTTGCAGAGCAAAAACTCGAGTAGACCTACCGAGGCACATGGGACTCTGTCGGAGCATCAAATAAAACCCGCCCTCGGTATACGACAATGACCCTCATAAACGGCATCACATAGCCCTAGGACCCATGATTCATCCATGTGTGAACACACAGAGTCTCACATAGACATACACTCTCCTCCCTACCCCACGTGTGGACACACAGAGTCTCACATATACATGCACAGACTCCCATGCTCACACAAAAGGCCATGGAGGAACTCTTCATAAACTTCTAATTTCCAGATCACTGATATCTTTAAAACTCAAATACAGTAAGGTTATCATTTTAATATTTAAAAATAAGAAGGAGCCGGGCATGGTGCTGCATGCCTTAATCCATAGTACTTCCGCCAGACAGAGGCAGGCAGATATCTGTAAGTTCAAGGATAGCTCTGGTCTACATAGCCAGTTCCAGCAAGCTGGGGACTACAAGGGAACCCTGTCTCACAGACTAAAAAATAAAAAAAAAAAAAAAGAAAGGTAGAAATAAGAGGCAGGCGGATCTCTGTGAGTTCAAGGCCAGCCTGGTCTACAGAGTGAGTTCCAGGCCAGCTCGGGCTACAGGGAGACCCTGTCTCAAAAAGACCAAAAAAAAAAAAAAAAGAAAGAAAGAAAAAAGAAAGAAAAATAAAGAAAGAAAAAGAAAGAAAGAAAAAGAAAGAAAGAAAGAAAGAAAGAAAGAAAGAAAGAAAGAAAGAAAGAAAGAAAGAAAGAAAGAAAGAAAGAAATCAGGCTTAGCACAGGCCAGAGGAGCAAGCCAGTAAGTGATGCTCCTCAGTGGTCTGTGCTTCACTTCCTGCCTCTAGGTTCCTGCCTTGGGTTTTTGCCTGACTTCCCTCAAAGATGGACTGTCACTGGGAGTTTTAAGGTGAAATAAACCCTTTCTTCCCCAAGTTGGTTTTGGTTAGCAATAGAAAGCTAGCTAAGATAATGTCTGAATGTGTGTGAGTATATATATCTAAGGGTGGGGTGTGTTTGTGTGTATAGGACTGGGTATTGAATCTAGGACCTCACATAAGCTAGGCACATACTCTGCCACATCCCTAGATCTCTTTTTATTTTGAGACAGGGTCTTACTAAATTGTCCAAGCTGACCTTGAACTCATGTTGTAGCAAAGGCAAGCCTTGTACTGTAGTCCTCCTGCCTCAGACTCCTGAGTAGCTAAGATTGCAGGACATCTGACCCAGCTCTCATCCCATTCATAAAATCTTTGGATAGTAACTTTTTAAAAATAGTTTCCTGTAATGGCTGGTGTGGTGATGCATGCCCTTAATCCCAGCCCTCAGGAGACAGAGGCAGGAGGACCTCTGTGAGTTCAAGGACAACCTGGTCTACATATCGAGTTCCAGGACAGCTGGGACTGCACTGAGACTCTGTCTCAAAAATACCATAGATAAATGAATGAATAAATAATTAATAAATAAATAAATAAGTGTCCTGTATTGGCTGTCCAGGAGAAGAGGGAAGTTATACCATAGGAATACTCTGTGTGCACATGCATTCCAGTTATTTTGACACAGGAAAACTTAAATAAAATGTTACTATTTATAACAGCATATATGAAATACCATTTGATTCTATACATTTATAATGTTCTTTTCATGAATAAGTTTATAGATCAGAAAAAGATATATGTTTGACTATATGATTGAAATAAAAATCATTTTATTTTATTTTTTATGTGTATGAGTGTACTGTCTGTTTGTAGGTTGGCACACCCGTGTCGTGCAATGCCTCGGAGGTCAGAAGAGGGTGTCGGATTCCCCTGGAACTGGAGTTAAAGACGGTTCTTAGCCACCATGTGGGTGCTGGGAACTGAACCTGGGTCCTCTGCAAGAGCAGTGGGTGCTTTTAACCGCTGAGCCATCTCTCCAGTCCTCCCAAAATTTTATACTGGGCTATGGAAATGACTCAGTGGATAGGGGTAGTTACTACCAAACTGAATGACATGTGTTTGATCCTTAAGCCATATGGTAGGAGAGAATCAATTCTCATTCATGCATGTGCACACACACACACACACACACACACACATATACTCATGCAATTAATTAATTAATTTAAAATGTAATTTTTAAAAGACTTTGTATTATAGCCATGTGTCATACCATACATCTGTAATCCCAGCACTTGGGAAACTGAGGCAGGAATAGCACTTGGGATACTGAGGCAGGAATACCAGGAGTTCAAGGCTACATACTGAGTCACTATCTAAAAGAAAAAAAAAATACTGAACTTAAATATAGACACATACTCTATAGCTCCACACAGAATCTCCATGTAAGAATGCATCTGTATTCACAAGCTAGTCCTTGGAAGGCTAAATTCTGTTAATAGATGACCATTTCCACTTCCTTTAATTAACTTTAACAAGACAGATTTCATGTAGCAGTTTGTTCTATTAAATCTAAGTCATCTACTCTTCCCTTCCAAATTTATGGCCTCTAATTTCAGTGCACTACATATTTATGAAAACCAGGGAAATGATCGCATGGATTTCCTTGTTCCATGGGATTTAGAGACATTTCTTTATGTCATCCTGCACAACTGTTGCATGCTTTTCTTTTCTCTTGGGACAGTGAGATAGAGAGGAAAAGACACCCAGAAGCCTCGGCCCGCAGTCTCCATGTGGCCTGCAGACCTTCCTTGGTGTGAAGACAGTGAAGGTCTGGGGTGCCAGCCACAGTTTATGGCCATTCCTAACTGACAAATTAGCGGAGGAGCTGGGGGAGCCTCCTCTGTCCCCAGCGCTGGGCTGCAGAGCTGTGACCTTCCTCCCTCAAGGAGGATAAATAGAAGGACCTCTATTCGCAGCCAATTTTTAGGGACAATCAAAATGCCACAAATATGTGTTTGCAAGGAAAGTGATTGGGGGGGGGAAGCAGAACTAGGGTCACATGGCATACCTGGAAAGTTCTGGAAAATGCAGCAAATGTTTCAGGCCAGGGTCTTGGGGAAGAGGATGACTGGGGAGAAATGAGGCGGGGTAAGTGTGACAGGATTTGAAGGGGACTCCAGGGTTCACCTTCTGAGAAAGAGGACAGACTCTGGTGACATGCTTATCACAAACATCATTAGAGATAGAAAAATTAGATGGGCATGGTGGTGCACGCCTTTAATCCTAGCACTCAGGAGGCAGAGGCAGGCGGATCTTTGTGAGTTCAAGGCCAGCCTGGTCTACAGAGTGAGTTCCAGGACAGCTGGGGCTACAGGGAGACCCTGTCTCGAAAAGACCAAAAAAAAGAGATAGAAAAATTAAATTAAATTAGCCGGGCGTGGTGGCGCACACCTTTAGTCCCAGCACTGGGGAAGCAGAGCCAGGCAGATCACTCAGTTCAAGGCCAGCCTGGTGTACATAGGGAGCTCCAGACCAGCTGGGACTAAAGGGAGATCTTGTCTCAAAAAGACCCTCCCAAAAAAAATTTTTTTTAATTAATGAAATTTTGCTTTGGGCTGAAAACAAAGAGCATGATGGGAGCAAAGGTTCCAAACTGCAAAGGATGTAAGAATCGAGACCACTAGTTCATGAGTGGGCCAGGACATCCTCACACAGTCACATGTGTCCGCCAAGGACAGGCAGGGCGAAGGAAAACAGTTCTGGTGGAGACAGGCTGCATAGAGGAGGAGTGGCTCTGTAGGTCACTGAGGTTCCAGGCCACAGGGCAGGTTGATAAGAATGTGGCCAGACACATATGCAAACTCTGAAAACAGGCTTGGCAGGAGGCCTGGGCAGCCAGGCTAGGTGGCCCTCAGATCTTGGGGGGGGGGTAAGGGGGGTGGTACTCACCTCTGTAGTGCATTTGCTCAAGTCACACTGGATCGTTTGCCAACTCACACTTGTACATGGCTCTATCCCCAGCCCTTTCCTCCTATCGTTTTCATTTTCATCCCATGAGTAAAGATATGTCATATTTTAAAGTGTATATCCTGAGAACAAATAATATCTCGTCTAAAACTTACCGCTCATTGAATACACTGACCCCATCAGAAGCTGTCTGTAATTTATTCTTATTAGAGCCTTAACGGTGGCAAAAAGTCTAGACTTTGAAGTGAACAGACTTAAATTTAATTCCCAAGTCTAGTGACTGTGATCTTGTTAAGTGGCCTTGGGCAAGTTACTTAATCTTCATAAGCCTTAGTTTCTTCATCCACAAAATGGAGACAGTAATAACGCCTACCCTCGGGCTAGTGGCAAGGATTAAGTCCATCCCTTATAGACAAAAGTATTCCCGCGTACTACAGTTTAAACACACCTGTCGCTCTCGCTACTACTGTTCATTTTCAATGAGTTTTGTCCCAAGAGGCAACTTCAGTGCAGGGCCCTGAGACCAGAGAAGGGGAAGAGGTTTCCAGAACCTCTCACTTCAATTTCAGACTTCAGAAGATGCGTGGGAAGTGTCTGAAGGAGCTCCTCATCAACTCGAATCATAAAACTGTATAAATACTCCAGCTTAAAAGAGCTCAGAGGGGTCCACTGCAGAGTCTTTAAGCTGGAGGTCGGCCCCAAGTCTGCTTGGTTGGCGCCCTTTCAGAAAGTCCCTGTCAAGGTCTGTGCTCCCAGATGTATCCAGAAATATTTGTCTCGGTCTGCCTTACTGGCTACTTCCATTCCCACCTGCTCCTGATTGTCCGAGGCTCTGGCCCTGGCCTTGGCTTCCTGCCCCCTCTGACCTCGCAGGCAGTTACTGTTTCTGTCAAGCTGACCTCTGCCTTCCATTCATTCAGTGTTCACTTGCCCTTCACCATGTGTTTCATGGTGGTTCTCACTGGGCTCTACGTGTCCCTGGTGCCAGATCCCATGCAGGAGAGGCCTTTGAGTTTACCCCACCTCCGGGAAGGGACCCAAGAGCCACAGAAACTTTTATCCTGTAATATTTTGAGCCACTTAAAAAAAAAAACTGGCTGAAATTAAGATTTAGAATTTGGTAATCAATGTAAACATAGATACAGATCGTGTAGCTCCAAAGGCCATGTGGAAATAAGACTTGACCTTCTCTAAGTGTGCACATGGTGAAAACCAGACCTCACTCATATATAATTATTTTCCCTCTTTTATTTGTTTATTTTTTAAGGGATTCTGCAATATAATAACACAGTTGTTTTCAGATAAAATTGATGTTACTTAGTTTGCCGTACAATTAGGTAATTGGTGCATTTTTTTTTGAAGTGAGCCAAATTTTTAAGCATAAGCAATGAATGTAAGTAACATTCATGTAAAACTAATTTGCAAGTATCTATGTCCAAATTTTGAACAACCCAAGGTTCCCATAGTCCAGTTGGAGATGCTTGTATGCACAGGCATGTTGATCAATTAGGAGTCCAGTGTATATTGCTGTAGTCTCACGATTCACCCCAATCTCTCCAAAGCCCTTACATTCTACCATGCCTCCTCTTCTGCAATTTGTTCCCTAGGCTTTGGGAAAGGAGGATAATTAAAGAACAGTAATACAAAGGAGAGCCTGGCATGTATGGGGTCAGCTAATATTCAGAGAGAAACTATGGTAATTTGTTGATTAGAAAGGGGCAGCATAGCAGTGATTTTAATGAGTTCACATCAGGTAACATGATGTTCTAGCCCTGCCTCATAATGACCTCCCAGGCCCTCTGTTCACACACTGGGATGTACAACAGTCTCTTTTCTTGTACAGAGAAGAAAAATGAACACTGTCCTTTTTCTTTTTTTATAAATGAAGAAAAAGTGAACAGACGTTAAATACTTGTGCAAGGTCAGAGCTTGTAAATGTTGGAGTTGAAACTTGACCCTTGGTAATCTAGCTCTGTGTTCTGTGCTTTCAACACATACCCTGCATCCTGCTACTTCTCAAAAGAAGAATTTCATGCTGATGCCTTAGCTGTACTTGTTCTTAAAGGCTTGGTTGCTGTATGAGCTTTTTCAAGCCAGGAGTGAGTTTTGTGGACAAGAGCGGCCGCCACTTCAAAGTGACTACTGACTATTACCCAATGCTTGAAGAATGAAGCAGTGAGGAACCAGAAATGCACAGAAGTGGGCTCTTCTGAGCACTCAGTCAAAGCTCAGTACCTGCAAGTCAAGAAAGAACCCACGTTATATCAAAGGTTCTCTTATCCATGTTTGGGAAGCTAATTTCGACAATCCTCACATTATTGGTCCCTAGCTTACCAGAATCTTCATTTTGCTTAACTTTATAGGGAGCTTATTAACGACAAAGTACCCTGAGAACTCACATTTTTGCTGTTTTTGTTTGGTTTCAAGAAGCTGAAGTGGCTGCCTTGAAGTAGTATAGCTAGTGTGACTGTGACGTCATCTTTTTCATCCACATGATCTTAGCATGAGGACAGTTAGACGTTCCCATGGCTTCCAGCTTATCATTTGAACTCCCTTGGCAAATGAAATGAGTAGACATATAAGCCTGTTAGAGTCCCCAAAACATCAGTTCTGAAAAAAAATAATTAAGAACAAGACACTGTATTCTCGGAAATTTTTGGTCAAAAACAGTTTTACTATTAGTACAACTAATGAGAAAAATATGTGTGTGCCTTTTCTATATTAAGTGTTACATGGACACAGGTTGCCATGGATATCACCCTTATGAACTCCTCAGTAACTAGTAAGAGGTCACATAGGTTAAGAGAACTCAGCTAACTGTTGTATAAGGTCAACCCTAAATCTACCAAGACCTTTTCAGTGCAAGACCTGGCTGGGTTAAGTGATGAGTGAGTCAGAACTCTGTAAGATACAACCTAGGTGACTATAACATAAAGCAAACTAATGAGAACCCAGAAATGGCAGATCCATCCAATGCAATGCCTCTCCTCATATCAGGGCAGACTGTCAATCAATCAGGTACTTTCTGCTAGGCCCAGAACTGGCTTTGAGAAATAATTATGTCAATAATATTTTTAATTCACTTACTGATGTGTGTGTGTGTGTGTGTGTGTGTGTGTGTGTGTTTTGAGGATTGAAATAGGAGAGACTCATAAATGCTAAGTACATGCTCTTCTTCGGAGCCACTACCCAGCCCTGCATTTCCTTCTGTAATAGGATTTTTTAAAGTAGAGCTACAGCTACTGTTCTAGTTTTCTTTCTCTATTGCTGTGTGATAAAACACTGACTAAAAGCAATTTGAGAGAGGAAAAGGATTTTTTGGCTTACACTTCCAGGTTACACGCCATCATTGCCAAAAACCAGGCAGGAACCTGGAGTCAGGAACTGAAGCAGAGAGCACTGAGGAACACTGCTTGCTCAACACTTCCCATGGCTTGCTTAGCTCCCTTCCTTATCTAGCCCAGGCCCACCTGCCTGGGGATGACACTACACTCAATGGTCTGGCCCCTCCTACAAAAAGTAACAATTAAGAAAACATTCTGGGGCTGGAGAGATGGCCTAGCGGTTAAGAGCACTGACTGCTCTTGCAGAGGACCCGGGTTCGATCCCCAGCATCCACATGGGTACTAAGAACCGTCTGTAACTCCAGTTACAGGGGAATCCGAGACCCTCTTCTGACCTCCGTGGCATTGCACGACATGGGTGCACAAACCTACATGCAGACAGTACATTCATACACATATACAAAAATAAATATATACAAAAATAAATTAAATTAAAAAAAAGAAAATGTTAAAAAAACATAAAAAAAGAAAACATTCTACAAACATGGCCACAAGCCAATCCGTAAGAGAAAATTCCTCAGTTGAGGTTCTTTCATTTTAAGGATATCAAGTTGTTAATTGAAGCTAACTATGACAGCTACCAATCTGGGAACACCTATTGCTCATGATGAAAACATACAGTATCAACAGTCACATATGGCACAGCACAGGGGCAATGGAAAAAGTCCTGTGTGGAGGGAGGTGTCCACTTTTTTGTATTCTCATTTAAAAACTATGTTGAATTCATTTGCACACTTTTGAATCTTTATTATTAGTTAGAAATGTTTGTATTCCTCACAATTCATGTCAACACACAAGTTTGCTGCGATATCCCTTTGAGAGCAGTTTCCCTGTGGGCGACAGCCAAAAACCATTCCAGACCCACAAAGTTCAAGCTGATTGAATAAGCACTGCCACAATGCGCAGAAGGGACCCACCCAATCCAAATCAAATTAACTCTGTTCCCGCCATATTCCTGAGCAGCTAACATGTCCTTATAATTCTTGGTCATGGAGTCAATTAGGACAAGTAAGAGCCAATACACTGGCTTTTTCCTTTACGGAGAGCCCTTCTGAAATGGAAGTGACACAGGTGTGGCCATTCCCGCTGGCAACTTCCTGTGCTCTCGTCTTCTGCCAATCTTGGCAAGTCTTAGAAGGCTTCTCAACCTTTTCCAAGAGAAAATCCACTCCAGGATTCTAGTGTCATAGACAAGGGGGATACCTCACTGACAATCCCTTCAGGTTGGTGTCACTGTTAGGGTTCGAATGTGACATATTTGCAATGCCTGGCACTTTGAAATGTTCAGTCCGCAGCCTAGCCTAAGGCACTATTGTGAAGGCCTTGGCGCTTGCCTGGCAGCAGTAGGCCGTTAAGGGTGGACCTTTGAAGGTTAAGCCTGGCCTTGGTTCTGGTTCAGTTCTCTGGGCCACTGCCATGTGAGGTGTCTGCTGTGTGCTGCCAGCTCCACAAATGCCAGCACAGTCAGCTGCCCCACAGCCAGGCCTTGCTTTCCTCAAGAGACTGATCGCCCTCTGAACCAAAATGAAGCCTTCCTCTCTTCAGCTGTGCTCTGATGTATTTTTGTCTCAAAGACAGAAAGGAACAATGCAGGCAGCTTATCTCTAGCACCTGGCGCAGAACCTAGGACACAGCCAGTGTTTGTTATCAATGTTGACATGAATGAATAAAAATCAACAAAATTCCACCCTGGGCCTGTTTCTCTCCCAGAGCTTCTCTTCAGCACCCTAACCCTCTCCTCCTCTGCCTCTTTTCCATCCACAACCTCTCTGTTGGCCTTTTCTGATCCAGGATTCTGGATCAGATCCAGTGGATCCTGGATCAGATCCTGGTCTGATCCAGTGTGATCTCCCAGTATGTCATCTTCCTACCCATCACTGGATGGAGAGTCCTAGAGGACTCTCTTCAGGATGCTTCTTCCTCTGGGAGCAGCAGAGGTTGTAAGAACAATTTTTCCTCTCACAAGATCTTCCTATGATTTATATATTTGTCATTTTTTTCTGCTTCCAATAAAAATAATCTAAGAAGAGGCAAAGGGGCCTTCCTTTCGCTGGTAATGAGCCTGGTCTGTGTGCTCATATGTAAGTCCATTTTTGGTTTAGTCCATTTTCTGTTACTATTAATTACAAAGAAAAGATTTTGACCTATGGTTCTGGTTCAAGGTCAAGAATCTTAGAGAGGGCTTTCTAGTCTCAGCCCTGAGAAAGTAACAGAGCTTTGCGTGGTCAGGAGTGCATGAGAGACCTTGCCAAAGCAGTTTTTAGCAAATCCATTCTTGAGAGAACCCATTAACTGAATGAATAAGTCAAGCCATTCATGAGGGCAGAGCCCCATTCTCCTTCTAAAGGTCCTTCCTGGTCTCATCTATTAGTGTCCCACAATGGGGATCATATTTCAGTATGAGACAAACAATATTCACAGCATAGAAGAGGCTAACTATTAACATAATACTCCAGAGATGTTTTGTGACTCTCCAAACAATGACAGAACCTTAGAAATATTGAAATTGTGTCTAAATATGAATGTGGTAGCAATTAGAGGGAATTAAGTTCTTACCTTGTTTTTCCATAGACAGAAGGCCTCTTAGAAGAAGTGGGATTTAATGGATTTTGATGTTTTAGTTTCTTAAGACAATAATCTATCAAGCATAAACACATTAATTTAGGCAGACATTGCAAACTTTCATAATTTTTTCCAGTAACATGCAAAGAGAAAGCATGTCCATTTTGGCTAGGATCTTTTTTCTCTCCAACTTCTTCAAAAGTTTCTCTACCTCGGAACCTGCCATTTTCACACAGATGCACATCATATGATATAACAGTCAGTGATCAGAATTATATGATTTATGGCTGGAATTCTATTTTTTAGAACAGTTTTCTACTTAAAAAGCTGGTTACAATAGCTCAGCCCATTCTCCAACCCACTTAACTGCAGTCATATCGTAACTCTCCATTCTCTTCCATGGAATGTCATTTTTATTTGATTTTACTGGCACTGCTATATTGGAGTGTGTATCGCTTGGGCCCCCACAGAGAACTGAGCAGGTGTGAGCAAAGCAAAACATCTTTTGTTAATAGCAGTTCACCCTGGGAGTTCATAAAAACACTGTCATTCCAATTGCTTTTATGAAAATTTTGTAAATTCCCATGTTGTGAGTTTTCAGCAGAGCCTGGGAGACCGACAGTCCTTAACACAAGCCAAAGATATGATTATTGCTGTGACTGAAATAAACATTATGCTTGATTTCTCCAAAAAAAATAATAAATCCAGGTATTTAATTAGAATACTTAAACCATAGAAAAATTACATTAACTTTGAGTCTGGCTCCTCTAACGGAAATGGAGGGTCTTACTGTGATAAGCCTACAAAAAGATGATTTGGGTTTTTCTGAGAAGCTTCTTGAAGCAGGAAAAAGAACTTAACTCTGCTTCCCTTGGGTCCAGAATGATTTAACAACAGCGTTGCCCTCTTTCAGCCAAAGTATTTGCATAGACTTACACTTTAAAACTCAAAGAATGGGAACAGTCCCCCAAACGTCTTAGCGTAAGGGTGTGATATATTAATGTTCTACCTCTTCCTAGGCCCCTTGGATCAGCTGCCATAGAGAATCTCAGGGTGAAGCCAAGTCCTACTTTTTCCCTGGGCTGGGGCCAGACATATATGGTGTTGTACTCTCTCGAGTTGGAAGGAAAGACGTAAGCCTGGTATATTACAAAATTGCATGTGTCATTAGAAAAAGATGTCAGAATGCTTTATTTAAAACTTTGTTTTCTCAGGTTGTATTGCCCAAGTGTATCTTGGCATAGACAACTACAGATTCAAAAATTCCAAGACGTACAAAGAGTTTCACATAACTAAGGCTATTATATTTGGTTGCATGCCACTAACACCCCCCCCCTTTTGCTTACTAAAAAGTAAAACGATGGCTGAATTTCTACTAAGTATTATACTCTCTTCTCTTTGCAGACCACATGTTCTGTTCCTGACAGGCTCATCTGTCTGTTCCAAAATGAAAAACGCAGAGTTCACAGTGGAGCGGGACTGTGGGGCTTCTTAGATAAGGACTCTAGAGTGGAATCTTTCACCATTCCAGGAACAACTTTCAGAAGAATGATTTAGCAGACTGACCGGATAAACTTGCCAAATTGTTTGTACTTGGCTAAAAACCACAGGCTCTCCGAGGCGTATCTTTCCCCCCATAGAGCAATTGAAGATGATTCTATAAAACCTAAGCACACTCACTTCCTGTCTTTGGGAGTTTTCCGGCTGCAGATAAACTCTCGTAAAGGACCGGTGATAACTGAAAGCAAGCCATCTTGACACCTACTCAGCCATGTCGCAATGAAGCTCACCTCCAAGAAGACACAGCCATTGGAAACAGGCTCTTGTGGTTTCCTGTGCTGCTGGGCACTGGACAGAGAAGCAAGCAGATTGGTTGTTTTTTTTTTTTCCCAACTTCCCCACAGACTCTCATGGAGAATTTCTGTACTTTTTTTAATGTCAAAGTTTGGTTGAACTTGAAGATGCTTTAAATCTGGTCTCCTGGGAAGATTGCAGCCGTTGTAAATTCCCTGAGCTAAGAGACTGAACCAAGCTCGCTTGCGTGTAGTCCCTTTCCACAGCTACATTAGCTCATCCTTTCAAACTCTCTACAAGAACAATGTTGGAATTTATTTTTTGTTTCCTCAGCCACAGAAGGTAAGAATGCTTGCTAAAAAAACTAATGAGAGGGGCTGGAGAGATGGCCTAGGGGTTAAGAGCGCCGATTGCTCTTGCAGAGGACCCAGGTTCGATCCCCAGCACCCACATGGCCGCTGAGAACCATCTTTAACTCCAGTTCCAGGGGAATCCAACGCCCTCTTCTGACCTCTGAGGCATTGCACAACACAGGTGCACAAACCTGCATGCAGACAGTACATTCATACACATATGAAAATAAAAAAATTAAAAAAAAACTAATGAGATTAAAAAAAAGAGTGATGTTCAACAACCAGCGATCATATGAAATCAATACTGTAAGAGAGAGCCCCTGTGGTTTTCCCAGGTGCTTAAGACCTACCAACTAGGTGTCTTGGTGCATGCCCGGAATTCCCACAGGAGGACTCTAAGTTCAAAGCCAGGCTGGTCTGCATAATGAGAGCCTGCCTCAAAAACACAGGACAAACAAAAAAAAGCCTGTCACCTAAATGGACTCTAAGGGACTGATTGTTATGCCAGTATAATGGTGCTGTTCCTGGGAGGTTCTGTGTAGTGATGGGGGAGTGGATAGCAGGAAGCCTGTTCCCATCCCAGGGATGCTTCACACATTTTTCCCTTCAGCCAGCGCCTCACTAACGCAGGCAGCTGATGGAACAGAAGAGCAGTGTATCCGAATGAGGAAATCGGAGTGCAAGCTGCAGAACTGCCCTGCATGAGTCCTACACCCCCAGGTAACTCATCCTCATTTTCAGAGCACTAACAAAGTGAGTGGAGCACTAACCAACTTCGGGATCGCTGTTTCTAGAGCGGAACCTTCCCGAACATCTACGCTGCTGCTCCTAATGGCCGACCCATTTGTCGCTCCCGCTCCACGCAGATCATGAGAAGAGGTGAGTGGGATTCATGATAAGTGTTCTAGCTTCTGGGAAAAAAAAATCCAGGAAGCCAGGACTTTAAAGAAGATACCCACATGGAACAGGAAAGTCAGGACGAGGGCTGACTCCGCACGCTCTCAAAAATGGAAGACCTGAGCCGTGACATCGCATTTCTCCAGCAGCTCAGCTACAGGAAACACATCGCTGGACACTCTATCCTAGGCCTGGGAGGAGCTGGTGCTTTTTAGCTGTGTCCTCCTTTGTCGCCTGCCTCTCTGTCCACTGGTCATAGACATTTCAGGCTAAATTTTCTACAAAGTACATGAATGCAATCATTAAGTGCACCGATCTACATTAATGCCTAGTTACTACTCAGTACAAAAGTGATTAGGGGTATTAGGTACATTGTATTTGCAATGTTTATTCTGTTATAAATACCATCACTTTTCCCGACTCTGTAGTTCTTTAAAACAACTGCATTACTGTTCTTAGTTATTACCTAAATTTGTAGATAATAAATAATAAAACTAAACAAGTGGTCATTCTCTAATATTGGTGGAGAGGACAGGAGGTGTTTTGTGGTGCTTGTTAAAGTCCAGATTCCTAGGCCAAACCTCCAAAACTTGGTTATTCTCTCTGGGAGCATCGCAAGTGATGCTGATTCTTGTGATACAAGGAGACACAGCAGGAGACACACTGACCCAAACTCCATCTTTTACCACTCTCCACTATTTAAATGCCTGTCTCTTGGTTAGACCTTCCCTATCTCCCATCTTCAAACTGAGTGAGCATGGGCTTTTTAATCCCTAATTGTTGTCATCCCTAATAGGCTGGATTGTAATCTTTCCTGTTATGTCCTCCCTATTGGTTTTATCATTTAACCAAATGCAGCTAAAATTGGTAACCTGAATGTTTCTCTATGAAAAACTGAATTTATGCACATTAGTATTGGGGGGGTATCTTTCAGTTCTAATACTGAAATCCAGACTCTGGCAGTGGCTCTCGGGTCTCATCGATCTCCCCACACTTAAGACAATGGAAGATGTGACCTCGTGCTCCCAGTCCCTAGTGAGTGGGTCCCAAGAGAAGAGACTTCCCTAGGGATGGGGTCGGGTCCCCAAAGGGCTTCACCTCCCCTTCTCCATCCTGGGATTGCTTCTTTGCTTTACATCCATTAATCCCCTTTCTCTCCCGAATTCTTGGGTTTGCCCCATTGCTTTGATTGCCAGTGTCCCCACCTGTTTGGTGGGATCAAGCGTTCCTCCTTCTCAGGCTCCAAAGCCTTGGAATCAGCCATAAACACCCTCCTACTCTCTGACTCCTGAAACTAGCCTCAAGCCTTTAATCTTTTTGAAGTTAGAAACAGCTGGAAACAGGCTGAGGGTAGAAAGAACAAAGACCCATGGATGTTAAGCCAAGTCTCCCTAACCAGTTGTCCTGGCCAAGTAACTTGCTCTGTGGCTGGTGTTCCCTAGATTCCCTGTATTCTGGGGGAGTCTCCCAGGTCCCTCTGTGTGTGTGTATCTTTCTGTCTGTCTGTCCATCTCTCCCCCTCACAGACCTTCTTCCTCCTATTTCATTTGACACTGACAACATAAATGGCCCACTTCAGGAGAGAAGGAAACTGGAGCAATATTAATGATAGACATTCCCAAGAAAGACTCTAAGAGAAATGGTCTGTCCCTACCAGCACCAACCTTTTGTTTTAAACTAATGGAAGGCCTCTTGCAGGAGCCAGGGCTGAATTTGAGGCCGGAGAGAAATGGCGATGCTGCCCCCACTCCAGAACTTTTCTGGGAAGCTACATTTGTGCCTGTTCAGCAGGCTTTCCCTTCCTCTCCATTTTGGCTTACCAAAAAATGTTCTCATAGCTGGTCCCTCTGGATCCATATCTTTCCCTGTGCTAGGGGATGATGTCTACCTAAATCAGGGATTCACCATAAGCCCAGGTGAGCTCATACCACCCAGCACAGCATCAGAGACAACATTTAAAAAGCTGTTCTGTGGCCAAGGTCCCTGTTCAGCCTTGGGAGCTGCAAGCCTGAGTTTCAAGACCAGGTAACGTCTTGCACGACCTCAGCAGGATGCTCTTTCCATGCCTCTGTTTCTTCATGTGTAAATATGAGGTAGTAAAAACCTACCTTAAAAGGATTGCTGTGAGACTTAAGTGGGCTAATCCATTATACTATATATAAAACAGGCCTTGCTGTTATTAAAATTTCACTCTTACTTGATAACTCATCCTATTACTTTGACTCCATCCAACTGATTTCTTCATTCACTTCTTAGTTCCCTGAAGATCCCAGACTTTAATTCTAATATTAACTCTCCTTCAGACTATCAAAAGTGAAATGGTTTTCAATAATTGGCTTTGTAATAGTTCTAAATATGCATAAAGGTTTGAACCACCCACACCCTGTTCCCTTTCTAGCCTTGGGCACGGGCCCACTTTTCTGGTTGGCACCCCAGATCTCTGGACTATCCTGCTCATATAAAGTTTCCTACTGTGTCCTGAGCCCCCGTACTCAGATCAGCTCAGTTTTCAAGTCTGGCTGGTTAGACCTTTCCACCCCCATTTTGCCTTTGGATCAGCCTTCAGTCCTGGCTCTCCCCACCCCAACCCAGCCTTGGATTCCCAAGCCCAGCCCTCCTCCCTGGTAAATCGGATCTGCCCCACTGTGCCTTGACACCCCTACAACCTGAGCAACTCCAGTTTCTCCAACCACACAGCCTATTCTCTTTCCAGTCTTGGGCATAGGTCCACTGTTTCTCTTAGCATCCTGGATCTCTGACTACCTTTTATCTCTCCATGGTGGTGACCTCTCCATCACCTACATTGGGACCATCTGCCATCCCTCCCACTGCTGCAGGGCAGGGCTTCTCTGCCCATTAGCCAGGGCCCAGACCCTTGCAGACTGCCTGAGAACACCTGAGCACCAGTCTCCCACCTCCCAAATTCCCAAATTATGCTGTTCCTGCTGGCTAGCAGGGGCCCAGACCTTAGAAGGAAGATAGAGAGAAACTAATTGGTGTCTGACTTGGGCTCTGTGGGAACTTCTGACTAGCTGGACAAGAACTACCTGGTCCCTCCATTAAAAAAAAAACTGAAAGAGAACCTGAAACCTAGGCCAACCAGCATTTCAGACCCAATTAAAAACAATGAAGGTTGGGCTGGAGAGATGGTTCAGTGGTTAAGAATGCTGACTGCTCTTGCAGAGGACCCAGGTTTGATTCCCAGCACCCATATGGTGGCTAAGAACCTTCTTTAAGCCAGGCGTGGTGGTACACAACTTTAATCCTAGCACTCAGGAGGCAGAGGCAGGTGGACCTCTGTGAGTTCAAGGCCAGCCTGGTCTACAGAGTGAGTTCCAGGCCAGCTGGGGCTACAGGGAGACCCTGTCTCAAAAAAAGAAGAAAGAGAAAACAACAAGGCTTATTAAACATACAAACAGAATCAGACTTCAGCTCAACAAAGGAAGGCTTGAGTGTCACACAGAATCACAAACAACAAAAGAAATCCACATACCAAAATGACAACAAAAAATAATAATATGAAAAACCCAAATATGTCCCCACCAAACACCACCAGTACTATAGAAGAGTTCTACAATGTGAACTCCCTAGAGATATCCCAAGTCACAGGATTTAAAGATCATAAACATGATCAAAGAATTCAATAAACTTAACACACAAACAAATCAAAGAACTAAAAGAGGATATGGATAAACTTCTGACTGTATTCACAAAAGAAAGAAATACTGAAGAAAATGCAGGCTGAAATGAAGAAGGAAGTGAAGCACTCAATAGGAGAATTTGACATGATAGGAGAAAGCTGCTTCACCAATAGAATGAATGAAATAGAAATCAGACTGGATGATGAAATTGAAAAATTTTTTAAATGACACAATGGAATAGGCAGGAAATGTGGAACATCATGAAAAGACCAAATTTATACATCATAGGCTTAGAGGAGGGAGAAGACTGTCAGGTTAATGTTATTGACCAGATCTTTGACAGGATTGTAGAAGAAAATTTCCCAAAATTAAGGAAAGACATGCCCATAAAATACAGAAAGCACACAGAACAAAACCAGAAAAGAAACTCCCCAAGGAATATCATAGTAAAAACTCTAAATGTACAGAATAAAGAGAGAATACTGAAAGCTACAAAAGAAAAAAAAAACATGTTGCATATGAAGGAAAACTCATCAGAATTACAGCTGACTTTTCAATGCAAACTATGAAAGCCAGAAGAGTATTCATGGTTCTAAACGACCATAGATTCCAACCCAGAATACTTTACTCAGCAAAAATGTCTATGATAGTTGAAGGGGAAAGAAAAATCTTCCATGATATGAATAGGCTGAAAGAATTCACATCCAGAAAACCAGCTCTTCAGAGAATATTTGATGCAATACAAAGAACTGAAGAAATGAACAACTATACCCAAGTGGCAGTAAAAAGAAATTAAATGAAGGTATAACTGTGGAAACACAAAATCAGACCAAGAAGTTTAAATTACAGGAATCAATAGACATCTTTCAATTATAACTTTAAATATAAATAGACTGAACTCTCCAGTCAAAAGACACAGGCTAATTGAATGGATTAAGAAACAAAATCCATCTTTTTGTTGTCTTCAAGAAACCCATCTCACCTTCAAGGATAGGCACTACCTTAAAGTTAAAGGATGGAAAAAAAATTCCAAGAAAATGGCACTAAGAAGCAAGCAGGAATTGCAATTCTAATATCTGATAAAATAGACTTCAAACTAAAACTAATTAGAAGAGATAAAAAGGGTCACATCCTTCTGAATAAAGGAACAATTAACAAAATCTATTACAATCATGAACATGTATGCACCAAACTCTGGGGCACTCAACTTCATAAATACAACACTACAGGACTTTAAGACACATATTAATCCCAACTTAGAAGTAGGGGATTTCAATACACCACTGCCTCCATTAGACAGGAAAACTGGACAAAGAATAAACAGAGACATCTGGATTAAACAATACCATAGATCAAATGAACCTAACCAACATTTACCAAATATTCCACCTCTACATCCATCTGGGCCTGGGATTTTTTAAGTTGGGAGGTTTTGTACTACTGTTTTAATTTCCTTATATGTTGTGGGTCTAAGTTGTTGATCTCTTCTTGGTTTAGCTTTGGTGATTTCTGTGATTTTAGCTATTCATCCATCTCTTTTATGTTTTCAAATTTAATAGCATATAGGTTTTGAAAGTATTCCATAATAATGTTCTGCATTGTTGTTGTTGTTTTTTTGTGAGTGCGTGTGCGCGCGCGTGCGTGTGTGTGTGTGTGTGTGTGTGTGTGTGTTTGTGTGTGTTGTGACGTCACCCTTTCATCTCTAATTTTCTTGATTTGGAGTGGCTCTTTCTTTCTTTTTGGTTTTCAGGGCTAAGGCTCTATCTTGTTTATATAGTCAAAGACCCAGCTCTTGGACGCATTCTTTATACTGTTTTCTTGGTTTCTATTACTTTAATCTCTGCTCTGATTTTTGTTCTTTCTTCCTGTCTGCTGGACTTAGGTTTCATTTGTTTTTACTTTAAAAGTGTCTTGAGTTGCAAAGTTAAGTCATTTGTTCTTTTTCTGATTTTTGAATGTAGGCACTTAGAGATATAAATTTCCCTTTTAAGACTGCCTTTAAAATATGCCAGATGTTTGGGCTGGAGAAATGACTCAGCGGTTAAGAGCACTGACTGCTCTTGCAGAGGACCTGGGCTCAATTCCCAGCACCCACATGGTGGCTAAGAACCATCTTTAGTGCCAGGCATGGTGGTACACACCTTTAATCCCAGCACTCGGGAAGCAGAGGCAGGTGGATCTCTGTGAGTTCAAGGCCAGCCTGGTCTACAGAGTGAGCTCCAGGCTACCAGCTGGGACTAAAGGGAGACCTTATCCCAAAAATACCAAAAGAAAAAAAAAAGATGGAAATAGAGGGAGCACTCCCATCTTCCTTCTATGAAGCCAGAACATTTTTAATACCAAAACTAGGTAAAGACACAACCAAAAGAGGAAACAACAGACAAATATCCTTAATGAACATAGATGCAAAAATTATCAACAAAATACTTGCAAACCACATACAGGCACATCAAAAAGATCTTCCACCATGATCAAGTCAGCTTTATTCCAGAGATCCAGGGATGGTTCAATATACATAAGTAAACAAATGACATAAATCATATAAAAGAACTCAAAGACAAAAATCACATGGTCATCTCAATAGATGCAGAAAAGGACTTTGATAAAATTCAACATGCATTCATGTTAAAAGTCCTAGAGGAAATTGGCCTGGAGGGAACATACCTCAACATAATTGATTCTATATATAAGAAACCCATAGTCAACATCATTCTAAATGGAAAAAAAAAAACTGAATGCATACCCATTAAAATCGGGAATTAGACAACATTGTCCACTGTCTCCATTCCTGTTTAATATAGTGCTTGAAACTCTTCTAGAGCAGTAACCGAAAAGAAGGAAATTATAGGAGTACTAATTGGAGAAAAGAGGTCACCTTATCCCTTTTTGCAAATGATATAATATTATACCTAAGGCATGCCCAAAACTGCACCAGAAAACTCTAGAAATAATTAACACTTTCAGTAAAGTGGCAGGTTACAAAATTGATCTATAAAAATCTATATGTATCAATAACAAGCAGTTGGAGAATGAGTACATGGAAACCCTCCATGTACCTTCACAATAGCCTCAAAAAAAATATCAGAATAAACCTAACCAAAGATATGAAAGATGTCTACATTCAAAAATTTAAATCTTTAAAGAGACATAGAGGAAGACACCAGGAGATGGAAGGACCACCCATGCTCACAGATTGGAAGAATTAATATTGTGAAAATGACCATCCTACCAAAAAGAATATGTAGATTCAACATAATCCCTATTTTTCAATAGGGATTGAAAAATCCCCATGATATTCTCCACAGAATTAGAAAAAAATCTTAAAATTCATATCAATGTACAAAAGAACCAGGACATTCAAAGCAACTCTGAAATACAAAGAGTAATGTAGGAGGGATCACTATACCACATTTCAAACTATATTACAGAGCTATAGTCATAAAACAGCATGGTACTGGTGCAAAAATAGACACATAGATCAATGGAACATAATTAAAGATACAAACTTGCATACAGGCAATTTCAGCCACCTGATATTTGACAAAGGGTCCAAGAATAATCACTAGAAGAAAGACAGCATTTTCAGTAAATGGTGCTGGCAGAACTAGATATCCACCTGTAGAAGATGGAATCTAGGCCCTTATCTCACTTTGTCAAAAGTCAACTCCAAATGGATCAACGACCTCAACGTGAAATCTTAAACTCTGAAACTGTTAGAAGAAAACATTGGCAGTACCCTACAAGATATAAGTATAGGAAAATACTTTCTAAATGGGATATCATTTTCTCAGGATTTAAGGTCAGCAATCAACAAGTGGGACCTCATTAAACTAAAAAGCTTCTCTAATCCAGGCGTGGTGGTGCATGCCTTTAATCCTAGAACTTGGGAGGCAGAGGCAGGTGGATCTTTGTGAGTTCAAGGCCAGCCTGGTCTACAGAGCGAGTTCCAGGACACCTGGGGCTACAGGGAGACCCTGTCTTGAAAAGACCAGAAAAAAAAAAAAAAAGCTTCTGTACATCAAAAGAAACAACCAAGGAAGTGAAGAGAAACCCCAAAAAGTGGGAGAAAATCTTCACCAGCAACACATCTGACAGATGTTTAACATTCAGAATATATAAAGAAAAAAGAAAATATGGGAAAGAAAAAAAAAAAAACAAAAACAAACCGAAAAAAACAACAAACAAAAAAAAAAAGAAATAAAATGGCTAAGAAAACATTTTAAAAATTGTTCAGCATCTTTAGTAATTTGGGAAATGCAAATTAAACCATATTATAGGCTGGAGAGATGGCCTAGTGGTTAAGAAAGCCGACCGCTCTTACAGAGGACCCGGTTCGATCCCCCGCACCCACATGGCGGCCAAGAACCATTTGAAACTCCATCAGGAGAACTCAGTTCGAGGGGATCCGACACCTCTTCTGACCTCCGCGGCATTGCAGGACACAGGTGGCACAAACTTGCATGCAGACAGTACATTCATACACATACAGAAATAAATAAAAATTAATAAAAAAATTTTTAAAGAAATCCAATTTAAAAAAAACATATTAAGATGTCCTCTTACTGGCTAAGATTGAGAGAACAAATTATACCAAATGCTGGAGAGGATGTGGGGAAAGGGGAACTGTCATTCACTGCTGGTGGGAATGCAAGTTCGTGTGACCCTTATGGAAAGCAGAGTGGAGAACTCTTAAAAAAACTGAAAGTGGGCTGGTCATGGTGGCGCACGCCTTTAATCTAGCACATTGGGAGGCAGAGGCAAGCGGATCTTTGTGAGTTCAAGGCCAGCCTGGCTACAGAGTGAATTCCAGGACAGCTGGAGACTATCGAGGAGACCTTGTCTTGAAAGACAAAAAAAAAAAAAAAAAAAAAAAAGTATACCTGAAAGTGAACCTACCATTTGACCCCGCTATACTACCCCTTGGCATATTCCCAAAGGTTCATGGTATTATGGAGATACTTGTACATTTATGTTTGTTGCTGCTCTTTTCACAATAGCTAAGAGATGGAAGCAACCTAAATGTCCTTCAACTGATAAGTGGATAATGAAAATGTACATTTTCATTTGTATAAATGTACATTTATACAATGGAGTTTTACTCAGCAGTAAAGAAAGATGCAATTTGCAGGTAAATGATTAGATCGAGGAACTCTTTTTTAATTTTATTTATTTTTGTATGTGTATGAATGTACTGTCTGCATGTAGGTTTGTGCACCCATGTCGTGCAATGCCGCAGAGGTCAGAAGAGGGTCTCGGATTCCCCTAGAACTGGAGTTCTCCTGGAATTGGAGTTTCAGATGGTTCTCAGCCTCCATGTGGGTGCCGGGGATCAAACCCGGGTCCTCTGCAAGAGCAGTCGGTGCTCTTAACCACTAGGCTATCTCTCCAGCCCCAGAATGAGAAACTCTTACGCGCAATGAAGTAACATAGACTCAGAAAAACAGACCATGTATGTTCTCCCTTGTACGAAGATCCTAGCATCAAATCCTCATATGTGAGTATGTATCCTGATGTAACTGCAGAAAGCAGGAGAATGGAAAGGAACCACAGGGGTAAAGGGAGAGAGGAAACCTGAGAGAGAATAGGAGGAGACAGGTGTTATGGAGGGAGGAATTAACAAAATCGGGATATTTAAGTGGGAGAGAGAAGGGAAGGTTATAGAAGGAAATTTGGGGATAAAAGGAAAAAAGGAGTTCAAGGGAGGTGCGAGCATAGGAGACTGGTATTATCAAGGGAGAAATGGGGAAAATCAGGACACTACAAATGGAGATCTCATGGAGGGAAGGTTAGACAAAGAGAAAGAGCAAGGAGAGATAAATAATGCCTAGCTAGTGTAAAACACCAGAGGGAATCATATTAGACTAACAACCTAATGACAAATTACACATACAATATCTTTATGTGAGCCCATCTGGGAAGGCTACATAACAAGAAATGTTGCCAGTCAGGGGAAACCTTTCTTTGAATCATTGGCCAGGGTAGTCCAAGAGACTCCCAAAATTACACATGCTATTGCTACATCTTTGTTTGCTTTGATTGCTTCCCAGAAGTTGAAGGTAAGACCCTATTGCTAAGACAAGACATACTTCGGACACAGAACTTGAATCAATGGAGCTGGAACTGACATGGAAGCCACCTCTCCTGAAGGCTAGCTCTCATAGTGTTCACGAGAACTATGCAAGCTGCTAAAGCAGAACATCAATAAATAGCCCAACATCAGCTTTAAGAACAAATAACAACAGCAATGACCAACACAGCATATGACATTGGTGCAGTAGTGGCACTTTTGTCTTGAGGGCAATCAATGCCTACCCAATTGGACCTAAAGCCCACTTAACGGGAGGAAACTCATGTGTAGTACTGAAAACATAGCCAAATATACATGAATGGAGAGGTCATAGATCTTAGAGAAATCCTCAAGGCTGTCACATCCCTAGACAAATATAACTTCTTACTAAGTGCAAAATATGTATCCTTATATTTATAGACAAGTATCACAGTCACCACTCATCGAAGAAGCTTCTTTTGTACCAGATGAAAACTATTACAAAGTAACACAACTGGTCACACATAGACATTGTTTGTGAATTGCCCAAGCCTAAGCTACACATCTGCAATGCAATCTCTATACCTACGGTTGATGCAACATAGAACAAGGGGTAAAGAGGACCCTGATTAATCTCTCAACTATCATTAATGAAGGCTTATGTAACAAAGGGCCACAAACACAAAAGGTCACAATTGGACAAAGTGTGGAGATTAGGACTCTGCAGAGTGTGGGTCCTTGGGCATGACTCATATATTAAACTTCACTCGCCCAGGTCTCTGACCATTTTGGGACAGGGGGCAGAAAGTTTGTAAGAGCCAGAGAGGAGGGGCATGACCATATGGAAATAGAATCTATAGGCTCCTGACACTTTGTTCATATGAACTCATAGCAATAGTGTCAGCATGCACAAGACCCATGCAAACTCAAGCAGACAAAAACCCAGCATGGAACTGGAGAAATGGACAGCAGACCCCAATTGTAGCTGAAGAAATATTGACAGCTGATTACTGCGGGGTGAGGAAGAGCTGGTCTTCTTAAAGTGAAGGATTCTTGGTAGGCTAATTAGACCTCAGTGGATGAACTTGCACTGAGGAACATCTGGGAACATTAACTTGACACAATGGGCCTCAATATAAATGATAGACTATGTAAATTCCAGTGGCGGAGACCTTTGGGAGCTGCCAGCGGGGAACGGGGTGTAAAGGTGATTAGAAGGGATTGATACGTTCTATATGAAATACACAAAAATTCAATTTAAAAACTTTTTTAAGTTTAAACCTATTTTGACCCCATTAGATAACCTAAAATATAAGTTAAGTCACACATAAATGACTAATGGAGGCTATAATTAGTAATATTAGAAAACTCATTTTTCTATGTAGAAGGCAGGAATAGAATATGACCTTCATCTAGGGAAAATGGTTGAATGACCACAACCACATTTGCCCCTATACATGGCATTTTTTAAGAAAATAGACTCTGTCTCCTCTGGGGCGTCCACTCCAGGGAAGTAGAGCCAAGCCCCAGTGGGTCCCTCCTGGTGGCCATGGCCCCATGCTTCCCCCACCAGCTATTCTGTTATGAGCACAGCCTGTGCTGCACCTCTGTGGTTCCACTGTGGCATTTTTCAGCAGTGCTTGGTTGCCGAACTGGGCTCCTGGGGTTATTATTCCAGGAACCAATTTTGGTTTTATATTGCTCTTGTTACACAAGTTGCATAGTTTTGAGTGGCCTGCTCCAATTTATTTCTCCCTAAATTCAGTTACTTAAGTGATCAGGAGTGTGTGTGTATGTGTGTGTGTGTCTGTGTGTGTGTGTCTGTGTGTGTGTACTCTGTTTTTTAATGCTTTTAGGGGGCTCATAAGCAGAAATATCTATATTATCATTATTACATTAAAGACTTATTTTACTGCATATGCATGGTCTTGGTTATTTTTTACTCTTGTGACTCTTGAAAAGAGAACATAATTTCTCACTGGTTTGGAAATGAGAGCTCTAAACCAGCCCCTGCCCCCAACCCTGCTTTGGGTAGCATTGACCCAGGGTTGCCTGGTTTGTAAGATCAGTTCATGATACTGTATAGATTACAATTTCTAAGGTACATATTTGTTACTGAGCTTTCCATCACTATAACTCATGCCCAAGGCATGAAAACATATAAATAGGAAAAGGTTATTTTGGCTCACAGTTTTGGACATTCTAGTCCATCAACCTGTCCATTGGCCCCATTGCTTTTGGCTCCATGGGAGAGCAGAGAGCACAGAGTGGAGCAGATGATCACCTATTGGTCAGAAAAATAAGAGAAGGAATGAACAACCAGGGTCCCATAGTCCCCTCCAAGGACATCCCTCCAATAACCTAGCTTCCTTTGGGTCTGCCTCTTAAAAGTTGACTACCTCCCAATCATGCTACTCTGGTACAACAACTTTAAACACATGGGCTTTCCAAAGATATTTAGGATGCAACTGTTAGTGACATTCATATATTTTTCTAAGCCATTTTATTTTTGTGACCTGAATATCGATTCTCAGCCTCTGTCTCTTTCTGTGCCTCTCCATCACTCCTGGGCTCATTCTACTTAAAAACCCCTTTCTCAGTAACTATTTTTAGTTGATAATATGACCCATCATGCTAAGAAAGGAGAATAATGTGTGTATTCCTTGAAAAATAAGTGATGGAAGAATATCATACCATGAGTTTTGAGACCTCGCTTACATGTTCCTTTGGTTAGTTCACATATAAGGCCTCCCTTGCTTTGGGATATATCTCCTCCAAATGATGGCATCAAATTAAGAAAAACATCTTAGTTTATGTAATTATTATGAATTATATAACATCTATATATAGAATGATATGATATATATGCATATATGTGATTTACAAATCATAGTAATATCTAAAATCTGAGTAGCCAATATTGTTTAAATGCTTTGTGTCAAAAAATTTTCCAAGCTTTTCAGCAGTATTTACTCATTAATCCTCAATCATTCCCTAAAGGAAATATAGTTTTATTTTGTTCATTTGTTAAAGTTTTATTTATTATTCTCATGGGAGTGTGAATAGGGGCTTAGAGAACAATTTTGTGGAGTCATCCACTATTATGTGGGTTCCCAGGATTGAACTCTGGCTGCCAGGTTTGTACTCTAAGAACTTCATTTCATGATCTATATTGCCAGTCCTGTATGTCCAGTTTTTAAACTTTTTTGAATGTGTGTATGGTGTGTGTGCCTGTGTACATGTATGTTCACATGTATATGGGCACATGCATGTGGGTGCATGTGCATGGGTGTCCACGTGTAAGTCAGAAGTTGTCCTTGGTTGTCTTCCTTCATGGCTCCCCACTTTTTTTACTGAAGTAGGGCCTCTCACTTGAACCCAGAGCTTGCTGATTGGCTAGTCTGCATAACCAAGATGTTCCAGGGATACCCATCTCTGCTTCTCAAATGCTGGGATTACAAGCAGGTGCTCATGCCTACCTGGCATTTACATGGGGATTGAAACTCTGGTCTTTGTGTTTGCCTGACAAGTAATTTACCCAGTAAGGCATCTCCCCAGCCCTATGTTTATTTTCTGGGAAAAGAAACCTAGGCACCAAGGAGCTAATATGCCCAAGGTCACATGGTTATAGGGAAGTCAACACTTAAAGCCAAGTCTCAGAACTCAGTGCCTAGGAGATAATCATTGTACTACCTCACCACCACTTCAGTGTCTTATTTAGACAAGAACAGCTCAAATTAAAACACAGGCACTTGAACTTTCTGATAACCTCCTGATTTTATACTTCTCGGTCCTTGAAGGCTCCTAAAGCCCAATTATATCCCTTGCCTCTTGAATAATTTTGAAGATTTAGATAGAAAAACCTCAGTAGTTTTTATTTATTATTTTTAAATTGGAATATTTATAATTTATTTCTAAAGTATATTTTGCAATAGCTGGGCATGGTGTTACATGCCTTTAATCTCAGCACTTGGAAGGCGGAGGCAGGTGGACCTCTATGAGATTGAGTCCAGCCTAGTCTACAAAGGAGTTCCAGGTCAGCTGGGGTTAAGAGAGACCTTGCCTCACAAAGACTAGAAAAGTTACAAATAAGAATATCTGCTTTAGCTGAGGGTGGTGGCACACACCTTTAATCCCAGTACTCAGGAGGCAGAGGCAGGTGGCTCTCTGTGAGTTCAAGGCCAATCTGGTCCACATTGAGAGTTCAAGGACAGGCCAGCTAGGGCTAATGGGAAACTCTATTTCAAAAAGACAAAAAAAAAGGATATCTGATTTATATAGGGAGTGTTTTTACCAGAAGGCAGGCATTTAAAAAATAACTCAAAAAAATTCTCAAACATGTAAATACTTTTTTGACTTTTTTTATTTCTATTTTCAAATTTTCCTGAATGAACTTGGCAGAGAACTGGCCAATTTCTGGCAGTTTTGAGATTCCTTATAATCTCCCCTTTAAAGTTCCCTTGAGAAGATAAAACAAGTAAATGCACACTAACACTGAGAAGGTCAAATGCAAAAGACGAAACTGAGAAGAAACTATAGAAGTCAAGGGCTTCTATAAGGAAGACATTTTCAAACGAGCCAGAATGGGATAGATGCTCCTGAAGGAGAGTGGACCTGTTTCTGATTCACCCATTCAGTAACTGTGATACACCAGTGTGATACTAACCAGAAAAACAAACATGTATCCAACTTCTGAAATAGTAAAAGCAGATTCTGCCTTCCACCCAGGCAGCATCTAGGGGTTTTGTTTTTGACAATCTTCTCAGTTATTCACCTCCACCAAGAGTACTAGCAGCATGGAGGGAAGAGGTAGGGATTCTTCATTAGAGAAAGAGGTTAGTGGCTTTCTCTGAAGAACCTTTCTCAGACAGACATCCTACTTACAGAAGAAACAAAGCTAACCCTCTAGTCTATGAGATCTGCACAAGTTGAACTGGATTTTGCACTGGGTCTTACTGATCCTCCAAACCTGGTAGAAACCCAACATCCAGGCCCCCTTCCAGGTACCATTCTCCAGGTACTCTGGAGCGGACAGTGCCTCACTTGGAAATGCAGGGAAAGAGTGACTTTCCGCCAGTGAGCTGACACTTTGTAGGACCCCTTGCTAATTAACAGCTGGGCCAAGGCTCTGGAGAGGTTTATACCTCAGTGCTCCCTCCCCAGGGCTAGACGAGGCTGTGCTAGACCACAGCAGTAGCTGCACACTCACCCAGCTTCTTCCTTAGGCCTGTGCTGCATCACTAATCCTTAGGGACTTTTTACAAGAACTTCCAACGCAGTCTGCTTCACAGAATGCCAACCTAAGAAGGTACTGAACTAAAACTCAGTCTAGGTGCACTTAGTATCTTATAAATAAAGATAACACAAAAGCCTTTACGTACATAGTCTTTCTTCTGACTTTTCAGTTGTCATATTAGATTGCAGAAAGGCAGGTCAGGTTGTCACCATGACTGCCAAGTTATTTCTCTGTAGGGAACATTCCAGTTGTACAGTTTCCAGTAATATTTAGAAGTACAGATCACAACAGAGCAACTAGCGAAAAGTCCTCATTGCCTGAGTGTGGGGTTATGTCTTTGCCACCTTTGTAGATCTCAGATTCCCACAGAGGTCTGACATGTTCTCACACTTGTTGCCTAGTTACACATCTTTCTTATGTGGATTTCCAATCCGAGAAGGAAATTCCACGCCAGGTTTCCAGAAGTTTCAACACCACGAGATTAATCTCAATGTGTGTGAGCGCTTTTCAGTTCCATCCAAGACAACTCCAAGTTTGAAAAACTGGGCAAAGTCATCGGGACTGTTTTCCTGTGTAGAAAGGTTAACGTAAAGCAGATGTGAGTTTCTTTCTTCAGACCGGATTATTTGTCAGGAGATGTTAACTCTTCAGCACACACCCAAGATGGCAGAAATAACAGACGTTAAACTTGCTTTTCATGTCCTCTTATTAATAAAAACAAATGTGCTGAACAAATAACCTAAGGACAGTGATGATGAATGACCTCCTTGGTCTCGATCCCTTGTGTTGTGGCAAATTTTCTTAGTTCTTTTTTCCTTCTTCCCTTTCATGCTCATTAAGTGTTCTGAAGGTCTAACCCTGAGTCTTTTGTTGTTTCCCTTTATATTTCTCCTTGGTTCTTTGTTAGAGGGTGACTATTGAGGACAGCCAGGCATGGTAAAAACATGACTAATCAATCTCAGCACTTGGGAAGCTGAGGCTAACAGAGACTATGGAATGAGACCCCTTCTTAAACAAATAAACACTGATTATTCTGAGTACTTTTTCTAGATCTTTTAGTTTCACTCAGGAGTGTGAGACTCGTCAGAGTTCCCCATAAGTCTTGCAGTGCTTACACACTGAGGAAGGACATTCTGGATGGGTGGCACACCCCCCTCAGTAAGCACCATTCAGTAGGAAAGGATACAGAGAATAGAGAGCTCTATGTAATTCCCCCCACCACTTTTACATGGTGTTAGAGATCTTGTCATCCAAATTTTATGGACATAAAAAAGAAGGTGCTAGACAGGCTTGGCCCTATGCTGTATGTTTCTATCCTCCATTAAGACTTTAAGAAATTACTTCCTTATATCTAAAACTGAAATATTTTATAACCAATCTCTAAATTCTTTTTTAATTAATAAGTTTAGCCTTTAAATATCTACCTGGTAAGTTCTTAGGTTCCTTTTTAAATGAGCCACGAACCCTTCAGTTTCCACAGCCCTGTTGTTCCAATTGTCTTAATCCCTTAGACCTCTTTACCTTTTCCTTGCCTCCCTTCTGTCCTCCTCTCCCTTCATTCCTGGCATTCTCTTTCCTGGCTGGGATGCTTCACCTCCACGCAGCCTTCACCCTCTCTGTGGCACAGCCTATTTGGTTTAAATCCTGTCCAATGTCATTCTTTCTTTACAGTCTTTCCTGACTGCACATTGTCATTACTACCAAGGTAACACTGACTCCTCTGATGTGCATGCCTGTATGCCCTTATCTATAAACATTGGACACCAGGTGAATTGAGACAGTGGTTACTCTGTGTGTAGTTTCACATATAAAATGGCCATAGGCAGCATGGTTAGAAGAAAGAGCTGGGTTAGTAATAGGTTGAGTGGTATATCATAGGGAGATAGAGGAGAGGCAGTGGCCTCTTGTGGGTTGTTGTCTAATATATATATATATATATATATATATATATATATATATATATAATCTGTTGGTCCTTTAATCACATGTGGCTGCAATCCACATGATGTTCTTCCTTCCTAGAACTAGGCTGGCAGCTTCACAAGGCTGTAAGCTTAACAGTTCCTAGGCTGAGTTTCTGGCAAGGAGGGAGGAGGGAACCACGAGAAGTGACCTAATGAGAAATGAAAGAAACGGACTCAAAGAGGATCCGGGATAAAGACTCTCTCTCATTTATTCATGCCAGCAATGTGCTTATATACCAAAAGCTACTGTGCTCTGGGTAAGGAAGTGGAGGGCAGGAGGAAGAGAAAGGCAGGCCACCTTGGCTCCTACTGGGGGTAGCAGAGCTCCTGTTTGTGCAACCAGTAAACTAGAGGTGTGACATTTTGCTCAGTACCTCAAAGGAAGGCTGTCAGGGTCTGGAACTTTGCAGAGATAGGTGAGGCAGTATATACTGCAATATCCCCACCTCATGGAGCTACAGGTAACTCCATGGAGATATCAGATAACTTGGGGAAGTTCTGAGACAGGACTTTCAGGTCCTGCCTCAAGCCAGATAAAGTTTCATTCCTACAGCCTCTATTGTAAGCTTTCTGAAAAAAAGTGACTGACTTGATTTGAGATTGGAAGGACAAGGAAAAATCAGCTCAGCAAATCTGAAGACAAGTATATTTCAGGGAAGAAGGTAGTATGTGAGAGGTGCATTTACACATGGTGTATACAGTGATGGTAACCATGTCTATGTTGGTATATTAAAGAGTGTATTTCCCAAGCAATCAAAAAATGAGCAAAGGAACTTTTTTTTTGAGACAGGGTCTCCCTGCACCCCAACTGGCCTGGAACTCACTCTGTAGACCAGGCTGGCCTTGAACTCACAGAGTTCATGCCTGGCTTAAAGACAGTTCTTAGGTGTCATGCAGGTGCTGGGAATCAAACCCGGGTCCTCTGCAAGGGCAGTTGGTCAGCACTTTTAACCCCTGAGCCATCTCTCCAGCCCCCAAGTAACATTCTAAGTACTCCCTTCCTTTAAAACTACATGTTTGGCCGGGTGTGGTGGTACAAGTCTTTAATCCCAGCACTTGGGAGGCAGAGGCAGGTGGATCTCTGTGAGTTCAAGGCCAGCCTGGTCAACATAGTGAACTCCAGGCCAGCTGGGACTAAAAGGGAGACCCTGCCTCAAAAAAACCCCCCAAAAACAAAAAAACTACGTTTGATGACCTAGACATGTTCAGCAGTTTTAAGTCTTTTTTTTTTTTAATTTTTTTTGGGATTCTTAAAATACAATGAACAACAGTTGTTTGCAGAAAACACTGATGTTACTACCTTCCAGTATGCATCAATTAGGTAATTAGTGACTTTTGCAAGTATCTATGTCCCAAGTTTGAACAACCCAAGGTTCCCATAGTCTCAGTTGGAGAAGCTTGTAATGCACTTGCATGTTGATCAATCAGGTGTCCAGACTATATTCCTGTAGTCTCATGATTCACCCCTATCTCTCCAAGCCCTTAACAATCTACCATGCCTCCTCTTCCGCAGTTTTGTTCCCTGGGCTTTGGGAAAGGGGCACAAGTTTGTGAGAAGAAAACAGTCTATTTCTTTGGAGTTGTCATTTTGGGCTCCATTCTGTTTCCATGTTGTTTCCCTTCATGGGTTAACAGCTTTCCCAGTGATAACTTTTTAGTCAACAAAAAAGCTCAGCTATTGAATGTACAGGCATTTAATCAGAACCACTTATTGTGTCAAGCTAAGCTGTGAGCATAGACACAGTGCTTGGATGGTATGCTAATCGCAAACTGTGGTTTCTCTATAAAAGGGTGACAAGTTCTTATTGTGGCTTATAACATCGCCTACCCACTAGAGGACATAACTTGTGGCATCCGCTGTGGAGTTTTCCTCCAAGGAGAGAATATTAGCCCATAGTTATTGGGAATATATAGACACTTGGCTGCCACTGTTGCAGATTATCTCCAGGCTGTTGAGGTGTAAGGCTGATATTTTAAGAGGAGTCTTGTTTGTCTCAACGGAGACCAATATTTTGCTGTATTGCTGTTAGGGTGGCCTTTGGTAACACTCTCTAGCATTTCAGAGGCCAGTTGTATGCTAGCAAAGTGACATTCATAACATTTTTTCATGCTCACTCCAGGTTTCGACAACAGGGACTTTTACTGCCTTTCTCCTTCATATATCCCACTTAATGCAAAAGGCCTTTATAATTTTGGGGTGCGGGTTTTGAAATCCCTAGCCAACATCTCACTAGGCAGAGATGATTCATTGCTGATGTCAGAGCTTTCCTGTGGTAATATATTTTTCTTCATTATACAACTTATAAAACTTTAACTATTGAATTTGGCTCTAGAGAAATATTCTTTCACAGTTTCTATGCCTATCAATCAGTTAAAAAAGTGTAGTAATACCTGTTTTACATGAAATTACCACTATAACAATTGGCTCTAGGTTACAGTTTGGGAGTGGTTTCATTAGCATCCTGTTTTTCTTTTTTCCTAAAAAAAGGGGGGGGGAGGTGGAAGGTTTTTCAGCATTAGGGGTCCATTATTAACAGTCACCCCCAATAGTATTCAGGAAGATGCTCAGTGTCAACATTGTCTCCGCAGTCCAGAAGGTTCTTCTTTCTTTAGTGTTCAGATTGGTCAGCCTCTCTGCTGGCAATTCCCCAGTTCTTTCCTGCACAGCCATAAGTTGTAGTTGTATGTTTTCAGGCATTTAGATTGGTGAGTTTTACCTGTCGGGAACCTAAAATTCTCCTCCCATTGTTCATTTTCAAGATCAAGAAAACACTTGAACATTACCAATTAGGAATTTGGAACACAGAGTTTTCCCATTGTATCCCAGAAAGGATAGTACCCACCTCCCACTTCCCTCTGTTTTTTCCCCCTTTCCCTTAGGTGAGTTTTGACCTAATAGATGCCTAAGTGTATTTACAGATCATACATAACAGGAGCAAGGCTGCTTTCAGTTCTTTACCCAAACTGGTTCTATTGACTGTATTGCTACTTATTTTGGGTAAGGAAATTTAGCTTAGTTCCTTTAACTTGTTCCACAAGTAAAGAAAGTGTTACAATGTGAAATTGTATAACTCAGAAAAATAAAATAAAAAAAAAAAAAAAAAAAAAAAAAAAAAAAAAAAAAAAAATTAACATTTTATATTCCCCGATTAGTTCCATTGTATTACCATTTCCACCAACACCTACACTACAATTTAATTTAATCTAAACAATTCACTAAAGCCATTAAATATCCATACTTGTGGATAAAGCTGGGCAGGAGTTGAGAACCCTGGTTGCTAATAAATTTTACCTCATAAAACCTTGCTTTATCGCTTTAAAATGACTGGACTAAGACTTCTATTTATTTGGTAAGTAAATTTAAAGCTTAATTCCTTGTTTAATTGGTCCTACAGTGAAAGAAGTGTTGCAAGACAACTGTGATGTTGTGATTTCTCAGAAAAATAATAGAGATAACCAATTAACTATGAATAAACCAACTAGCATTTTATATTCCCCAGTTAGTTCATGTCGTAATCTAGCTCCTTTTCTTTTTTCCCAGCACAAGATTCGTGCATATAAAACCAATTTGCAAGCGTTGAGTCCAGCCTCACAGTCCAAGGCTCCCACCGTCCAGCTGGAGGGGCTTGATGTTCAATCAGATGTCGATCAAATAAGTGTCCAGACTATATGTCATAGTTAACCATTCACTTCGGGCCAAATCGCAGCTTTCCACATAATACCACCCCCCTTTGCCACAGATATTGTTCTTTAGGCTTGGAAATGGGGCACAGGTGGACGAAGCACAACAGTCTACTTTGTCTGGAGCTGTCGTCTTGGACTCTAATAGTCTGGCGTTTCCTTTCATGGGCTTGCCGGTTGCCCAGGGACAGGCTTTCCAATCCTACTATGAAGCACAAGCGGCTTAGTATTATGTATTTAAATATTGCTAGTTATTATGGTAGATTACTTTGGTATAGAATACAGATGTTGATGGTGGTTTAATCCCTGGATTACTTTTTTTTTCCCTGGAGAGTGACAGGCCTTCTGTGGCAAATGTTATCATCTCCTAATCCTAGAAGAGGATATAAGCTTTGTGGCATCAGCCATGAGTTTTTCATCCAAGGAGAGAGCTAACAGTAAGTTGGGATGTACAGACATGTGGCTGCCACTGCTGCACATATCACAAGCAATTGGGGTGTAGCTGATGTTGGTGGCGGAGTTTTGTTTGACTTAAGGAGAACTACATTTGCTTTTAATTTAGTTCAGTGGCCTTTGGTAACACTCTCTGGTCATTCCGAGACCAACTGTATACTTGTAAGTGCTATCTCTATACAATCCTCCCATGGTTAATTAGGTCATTGACAAGCAAGGGCAGACCTTACCATCTCTTTTCTTGCAGATATCCAGGTTTACAGGCACTAAGCCTTAACCTTTTTTTGGGGGGGGGGCTGGGTTGGTCCCTGGCTAGCAATCTCTTGGCAGAATTATCCATTGCTGCTATCAGTGATTTCTTGTATTAATTATATGAACGACTTAAAGTAGTATTTAAGTATATTGTCTATTCAGAAACAAAAACAATACTTTAGTATTATGTTTGGTTTCTGGATAGAATAATCTTTTTTATAGTTCCTATGTATGTTAGTCAATTGAAGAAAGCCATTTTTTCCAGTTTTTAAGAGATTACTTCTATAACAGCAGCTCTAATTTACAGTTAAGGGAATGACTTAATTACCTACCGCCCGGATGCTGTTTTTCTTTGTTCTAACTGAAAAAGAGGTAAGGCAGGTCTCTCATTTGAAGAAACTGTGCTGCACCTAGAAGTAAGGTTCATTAGGACCCACACTATAAACAGTTGTTACATATACAGAGATGTTTGAGGCCTGTAGCAGTCAGAGGCTTTTATTCCTTTTAGTGTTAAGATGGTGAACTCTCTGCTGGTATTTCTTAGTAAAACCTACATGATGGAAGGTGGTAATATTCTTTCTCAGCCTTTGAGTTGTTGACGTTTTGACCTGTGGGACATACAAATCTTTTCCCATTGGTTAGTCTAGAATTATTGAAAGTTTTGGACAGAAAGGTTTAATATGTAACTGCATTTCCCCTTTTTTAATTTTATTTTATTTTTTGACGCATGAGTCTCAAAGAAGCAGTTGTAGTACACATACCCTATAGGCAGGAATCAAACGGAGTAAATTTCTTCAAATTTGTCCATTTTTTTTTTTTGTGGGGGGGTGGAGTGCATGATGTTAAATTGGGAAGCACTCAAATCCTTTTAGTTAAATTATCCTATTCAGGTAAAGAAGGATGTTACAAGCTGAATACTGGCATAACACAAAATTAATAAGAGACATTCATTGTATATGTTAATCCGCCCAAAGTTATTGTTATAATTAATTTTGGAGTAAATACCTAATCAAATTTTAAATTAATTATGCATTAATAGAATATAGACCCAATGTCCCTCTCCCTCCCCTCCGCCCCTCCCACCCCCTCCCGGCTCAACCTTTCAGTCCGGTTTTTGATGCAGTCTTTCAGTTGATGTTCTGTTAATATGCATCCCTCGCCACAAAGAGCCAATATTAATAACTGGGTATTGATGCTAGTCCACATATGAGGGTACCATTCGTCGTTTGTTTTCCTGTGATTGTGTTACTTCACTTAATAATAATGTCTTCTAGCTTCCATCCTTTTATCTGCAAAGTTCATGATTATCATCCTTCTTTACCAATGAATATACTCCATTGTGTACATATGTCCCGCATTTTTCTACCACTCAGTTTCAGTGAGGGGCATTTTGGGTTGGTTTCCAGCTTTTTGCCTAAATTGTGACAGAGCTGCAATAAATATATGCTGTGATGTTATTCTGCGTAAGTGAAATCTTTGAGGTATATACCTAGGAGTGGTATGACTGATTCAAATGGCAAGCTCATTTTTGAAGGTTCTTACAAAGGGTTTTCCATACTGCTTCCATAGTGGCTGTACAAGTTTTATTCCCACCAGCAATGGATTGAGTGTTTCCCCTTTCCCCACAACCTCTCCAGCACTTTGGTATCATCTGTTCTCCATTGATCCTTGCCAGGCTTATTGGGGTGAGGTGATATCTTAGAGTGGTCTTAATTTGCATTTCCCATACTCTTTGACGTTGAACTTCAGATTTTTAAGATTTCTCGCCATCTCTAGCTCCTCTCTGTGAATAGTTTCTGTTCAGCTTTTGGCTCCATCTTTTGAGTGATTCATATTGTTTTCTTTTTTTTTGTTTTTTCAGTAGTTTGTAATCTCTGGAAATTAAATGCTTTGTCAGATGTATCTGCAGTAAAGGTTTCTTCCCACAGAGTGGGTTTTTCTCTTTCTTCCTTTATTGTTTCTTTGATGTACAAGAAAGCTTTTAGTTTAATGAGG
>VZQC01003512.1:1514403-1581487 GCA_009823505.1 Rhizomys pruinosus
GCCGCTGACCAGAAATCAATTGTCCAGCACCACAAAAGTCACTCTGCCCTAAGCCTTTACCTGGCTAGAGCCGTGTCGGACGGCTCCAAGTGTTCCTAACAGGTCCGGACCTGGAGTCCAAACACACCACCCTACTCTCAGCAGTTTTAAGTCTTAAACAATGTATATATGCTTGAAACATCATGTGACCCTATAAATATGTACAACTTTATATTTGTATATGTCAATCAAATAAATTAAAATTTTAATAATTATTTAAAAAACTATGCTGTCAGCTTGGGAAAACATTATGGCCAAGCATCATCCAGATTTAATTTTTGGCTGCAAGCAGGCTGGTGTCACTATCAGAAGACTCTATGAAAAATGTGATGGCAAATGTGTGATCTGTGATTCCTCTGTGCGGCCCTGCATGCTGGTTTGTATATGTGATGAGTGTAACTATGGATCTTATCAGGGCTGCTGTGTGATCTGTGGAGGTCCTAGAGTCTCTGATGCCTACTATTGTAAAGAGTGCACCGTTTGGGAGAAAGGTAGAGATGGTCACCCAAAGATTGTCAATTTGGGGAGCTCTAAGACAGACCTGTTTTATGAATGCAAAAAAATACGGCTTCAAGAAGAGGTGATTGGTGGGTGGCTCCTTCCTCCCCATCCAGCTGCTGCAACTGCCAGAAAAGATACCTACTACTACCAGCAGAAAGGGGCCGAGCCCCAAGTATTGCCAGAACCCCCACCAGTGTCCTGGCCCCTTGCTACCCTTTCTTTCCTCAGCCTGCTGAGAGTGAAAGAGGATTCTTCACAGAGCACCCTGGCAGACTATCCAAGAAAAATTGATAGCTAGTTTATAGTTTGTTTTAATTAGAGAACCAAAGCTGTGCTCTCCACACTGTTGTATTCTTTCTAAACCAAGAGCTTCAAAACAGGAATAATCCCCCCAGAGCTCTCTCTGTCTGAGGGTTGACTACAGAGCCACCACAGTGTAGTTCACTGCAGCTTCTTGCAGAAGCTCTGATGGTCGTTGTCCTTGATGACCCTCAGTATGGCAGGGACCGTCAGAACAGTAAAGTGGGGTGAGCATTTGGTCTTGAAAAGCTTACAGGTTTCATGTGTTTTACCTTCCAGGGAACTGGAAACTTTCTGTTGTTGCTGTTCCAATAAAGTTGGTATTTATTTTCTGGTAAAAAAAAAACAAACAAACTATTGTTCCCTTGGATTCCAACTGAAATCAGACCAGCTTAATATCACAGCTAAAATTAATACAAACCATTCTATTTAGAAGGGAGATCTAAGTTTTATCCTGAGACATGCTCTTATGGTTGTACATGAAGTAACCCCCCCCTCCCCAAGGCTTGAATATTAAAACTTGGTCTCCAGCTACAAAATCCAATCATTGAGATATGATTAAATAATGAAGACATGAATATCATGAATGGATCAACCCATTAATGAGTTCAAGTTGAATAGGCTAGTTGAATAGTTGAGTAGTTCAAGTTGAATGGGGCCTGGTTGGAGGAAATTAGTCACTGGGGGTCTATATCTTTCCCTGGCTCCTTCCTGTCTGCATCTCTCTCTTTGCTTCCTGTCCCCTATGTGGTGAACTGCTCTACTCCACCACGTGCTCTCCACTGTGATGCTCTGCCTTAACATGGATGCAAAGCAATGAGCCAAGGGACTGTGGACAGAGGCCTCTGGAACCATGAGTCAAAATAAGTCATTCCTCCTTTAAGCTGTTTCTCTCAGTATTTGTCACAGAAGTGCAAAGTCTATCACACATATATTCTGAACTTTAGTTGTATGTGCATTTTGAGCCTGTCATGAAACTTTCTTTGGGAGTCAGAGTTAAGAAGCAATAATACAAGGTAGCATTTTTTTTCTTAAATCAATCCTATCTTGCTCCTTTATTTCTTAGCCAAAAATATAAAAAGTAAGGGAAAAGACTTTGAAAATACAGCCAATAAAAATTAGATAAGGTCATACAGAGCTTGTTCACTTATCTTTGATGAAATAAAAACTATTTTATCCAAAACTTTTGCCAAGTTGTTTTCTGGAAGTTGTGACTTAATCAAATATGATTCCCCCAAATCCCGTCTTGGCAATTGTTCCACAAATATAAAATGTGAGCAAAAACCTCCAGTCAAACCTCCCAATGGAATTTTCTACCACAATGTCAAGGAAATATCGCCTGAATATATCCTGCAAACAGACTACATGATGTTTTATACTCATCCTTTAAAGCATTTTCAAAAACAAAGTTAGAAAGAGAAGGTACTGAGTTTAGCACCAAACTCATAGCTGGTTTTAGTTAAAGTCATCTGAAATGTATATAATACATACTAATATTGGTATTTATCTCTAAAATTTCAATACAAATTTTCAAATATTGTCAGCCAAACACTGAAGAAAATTTTAGCTTTGCAAGTCTGGTCATTAGTAGTTTCCTGGATGTTCTGAAAATGAAGTCCCTGCATTCTTTAGCAAAAATATCTTTCTTTTTATTTTTGTTTTCTGGTTTGGGGGGTTGGACCCAGGTTCTTGTCCATGCTACGCAAGTACTCTACCCCTGAGCTGTGTACGGAGCCCCAAATATCTGTCCTTTCAGTATGATCATTAATAAACTTCAAGATAGAATCCAAGAACTTTGTTGTTAGGATTCAAACACTCTCAAAGTAAGTCACAGTCTCTAGGGCTTTCCACTGGAGAACCTTTGTGAGGATCTGAGTCACTCTCACAGATGGCTGAGTAGGGTTATGGATGTTTAACAGTGAATAACTGATCTTGCTTTTCTTGGTAAATTCCTTGCTGTGAATTCTGTGTTGCTGGAACAAGATTAAATGCACATTCTTACAGATTTTTTTTCTCATTTGTTCAGAAGAATTTTGAAAGCTCTTCAAAGATACTTGTTTTACTTGTAACCCCGGAGGCCTGAGAAAACATCTCTGTATCTTCCACTTCACCTTTAACCACAAGTCATGCAGAAACACAGCAGGGGTGAGGGGTAAGCACCAAGCCCCTAGGGGCGATCATAAGATGCATCAAACCACTAGTAAGAAAATAAAATTCCTAGAATGCTTTGATCTCGAGCAAAATGGAAAGTGTGGAAACATCAGGTAAGACATTCTCATGCCTGACAATAGAATCCAAGAAAGAACAGTTCTGGATTTCCTCTCAGAGAAACCCTTTGGCAGGACCCAGAATGCACAGGTTCCTGAGAGACTTTCTCTAGGGAGAAGAGTTGTTCTCTGGTGATTAAAGGGGCTGTGGGGTGGTGGTGCAGCTCAGTGGTAGAGTGCGTGCCTAGCCTGTTCAAGCCCCTGCACTACCAAAAATAAATAATGCACAAAGGCTACTTTATATAAATCTCTTCAGCTTTTAAAGTTTCTTTTTAGTATGTTCCTGTATTATCAGTTAATATCATTTTTTTCAGAGAATTAGTCTACAAATAATAATATCTACTTACATAAAAAAAAACGAATGTGAGTTTGGTGTACTTTTTAAGGCCAAACAGATGCTGAGGAAGCTAACCCATGTTATTTGCCATATACTTGACCTGATCTTGATGCATGACTATCATCAACTTGGAGTTTAACTACTATCTTCAGCTGCCATGCCAGTCAGATTTGCATCACTGTGAAAATACCTTACAAAGGAGGAAGGTTTATTTTGTTTCACTATTTCAGAGATTTCTATCTATAAACACTTGACTGCACTGCCTTCGGGCCTGTGAGAAGTATACCATGGCAGGAGCATGTGGCAGAGTAAAGCGTGAACCTTATGGAAGTCATGAAGCAAACGGAGAGAAGGGAGGAGCTAGCACCCTCATAGCCTCTTCAAGGGCATGTCTCAGTGATCTAATTTTTTCCAACTAGACCCCAAGCTGTTAATCCTTCTACTCTCTCCCAATGGTACCATGGGCTAGGGACAAGGCCTTTGGCAGACATTTCAATTCGACCACAGCATAACTATAAAGTTGGGGAAATAAATGTAATGTGGAGTCTTTTGAAGATTGTCCTGCTGGTTTTGAAGAGTAATGAACAACACTGATGCCAGTTGGTCCAAGACTGCTTATTTTCTCTTCATTCCCTATTCCAGTGAGCAGAATATTTGTTCAGGTTTAAACCATGCCACCTTTTAATAGAATCTTAGACAAGTTTTAAAACACTTTTTATGACTCTTATTGTTTAGTTACTATTAAACTGAATTCCATTGTCAAATATCAATGGCTCTAAAGAGAAAAGAATCATCCCTCCAGTCACCACACAACTCATCCTTTGGTGTAAATCAAGTTATCTCCCCACCAATTTCATGCACCAACAAACATATGCTCACATTTATATGCACAAGTACACAAACATATGAGTGCAGTGCTTTTATTTTATAAAATGGTGTTATGTATTTTCCTGTAATTTGATTTATTGTTCAACAGTTTCCTCTATGTGATCCAATTGACACATATGCAGATATTCATTTTCTGTGGGACAGCAGTCCTGGAATCAGGCGCAGGTTGCACACGTGCAGGCACAATCAGCTTAGCACACTAAGCAATGCACAAGCTGTCACCTGACAATAGCAAATGCTTGGCGCCATGAGCCAACTTGTTTGTCTGCATGCCCCTTTCTGGGTACACCCCATTGACTTGGATGATGCATGATGGTATGGAGGTTTAGGATTAGTTGCTGGGAGATGGGGCCACATGATGTAGAGGCTGCCCGTCCCAGACCTATATAAGCTGCTAGTTGCATAGAATAAACGGATTTGCACTCTCTGACATGGTCCCTGGGATGTTACTGGAGAAACCTCGAGTCATACACTCTTCAGCCTGTTTGATTGTGGGACTAATGCCCCACAATTTTTATTTTAAAGAACACTACAAACAGATATGATTCAATTTACATTAGACTGTATTAAAATAGGAAAGGATGTTTTGGTTTTGAGACAGAGTCTCACTATGTAGCCTGAAATAGCCTCAAATGCATCATTTAGCAAGCCTATCCTTTTGATAGTTTAGCCTTTGCTTTTGCTAACAGGATTTCTTTTCTATTTATATTTAAGTAGCAATCACTGATATGGTAGACTCTATTATTGGCCATTATTTATCTACCTCTTCTTGGCTAAGATTATTAATCTGGTTATTGAATATAATTTGTATTGTTACTAAGCTTTTCATTACTCTAATGAAATACTTGAGACAAGTCTATCTATGAAGAAAAGAAGTTTACAGTTTCGGAGGTGTGAGGTCATGGTGCTGGCATCAGCCAGTCCTCATAAGCTCTCCAGGTTATACCACATCATGGTGGCTGGCAATGGAGAAAGTGTGTAGCTAAGAAAATGCTACACCTTGGGGATGGAGAGATAGCCTAGTGGTTAAGAGTGCCAACTGCTCTTGCAGAGGACCCGGGTTAGATCCCCAGCACCCATATGGAGGCTGAGAACTGTCTGTAACTCCAATTCCAGAAGAATTCCAGTTCCAGGGGAATCCGAGACCCTCTTCTCACCTCCACGGCATTGCATGACATGGGTGCACAAACCTACATGCAGACAGTATATTCACACAAAAATAAAAAAAAAGAAAATGCTACACCTCAAACTGAAGGCCAGAAAGATTAGGTGGAGTCAAATTTAGGCTTTTACAGCCATTCTATCTCAAGAACAAGAAGGGACCACACAAAAGCTACCTTATGCCTGTCAAGGACATGTCCCAGTATTCGATGGACCTCTCACTAGGATCACCTCTTAATCGCTGTGCCATCTCCCTGGGAACCAAATTTCCAACAGAATCTTGGAGGACAAAGCGCACAATAACTGTAACAGTTTGCAGTTCTTCCAGAGAGGAAGCACGCTTCCTCCATCCATTTGGCATAGCTACAGGATTTCCTTTGGCCAATTAATGTAAGTGAACATGAAACAAAACCGAACCTTCTAATTCGGTTGTGTGATTACACTTAGCCTCTTGAGCATCTGTTCTCTGACATCAAGTGTCCAGGTAAGGGTTATTCCTTCAACTGAGATCCTAGAAACTGAGATCCTAGAATGAGAACACGTGTGAAGCTGATTCAGAGCTGAGCTCTGGCTTGTAGCAGAGTAGAGCCAAAAGTCAAGAACCAGGAAGGGTCTCATATTTTAGCTTACATTCAAGCTGCCATGTAAATTCACCAGATTCATGGATGCTCACAGAAGATAGTTGGGTTTTAGTACAGCAAAAGCTACAGCCAGAATATCAGCAGAATGTCTAAGTCAGTTCCCAGGGTCTCCACCACAGTGATGATGTGAATGGGCTCAGATGAATGCCTCAGCATATAGTGCATTGAATTATAGAACACTGAGTTCAAAATCCTATTATTTCTTATCAAAATATTTTACTTATTATTTTTATTTTATGTGTATGAGTATATTGCTTGGATGTATGTAAGTGCACCCATGTCATGCAATGCCCAAAGAAGTCAGAAGAAGGAGTCAGATCCTCTGGAATTGGAGTTTCAGGTGCTTGTCAGCCACCATGTGGGTGCTGGGAACTGAACCTGAGTCCTCTGCAAGAACAGCCAATGCTCTTAACTGCTGAGCCATCTCTCCAGCCTCTGAAATCCTATTATTTTATAGAAAGCTACAGGTTAAGTCTGATCTTTGACCCAGAGGTATAAATTATCTGCTTCCTCACAGTTGCTGACACACAGTTCTAAATAAATGACAGGTAGGAAACCATCGGGCTCTTCTGTGCTTAACACACTCAGCAAGACATATAAGAACACAGGAGGTCCATGTAGACTCAGGACTGAATGTCTAATCTTGGAAGCCACTGTGAAAATAGACTTATTTGGTTACACACCAAAGTTGCAGCAACCACAGTGATATTTGTATTTTTCTTATATCTTGCCATCTTTCCTAATTCTTTTATAAGAAAAGAAGGTTTTTTTTGTTTTCTATACTATCTTCTACAAAAAGTATAAATTGCCTGTTGTTTTCTGGTGTTCATATTGTTATCGATTTTTGGCTTACCTTAATTAGGCTAACTCTCCAGAACCAATTTTGATCAACAGTAAAATATACTGTTGGAAGTTATTAGTTATTATATCTTCATTCCAAACCTCCTTGGCGCTGTGCTTTGGTGCCTGGTCTCCCTCTGGGAGTCATACTTTTGTTGTGGCTATTTGGTTCTCCAGTTTATTCTGTTGGTGAAGGTGCTAAGGGATTATTACTAGATGGCTGGTAGAGTGACAGGCACTACAATCTATTCCAGAGAACTAAAATGGCAACTTAGAAAAGTTAGTCTTTTGAATTGGGTTTATTAATTCATATAAGTAACCAGATATACTAGATGACTTCTGTAATCCCAGCACTTGGGAAGCCAAGGCAGAAGGCCCACAAGTCTGAGGCCGGCTTGGGCTCATAGCTAGATCCTGAGTCACAGGTAACCAAGATATCTCCTTCACATGATAGGCGAAGATACTAGAAAATTGACAGCTTAAATTTCTACTTAGTTGCCTCAAAGAAGGGTTTTGTTGAAACGTTTGCACCAGCTCTCTGGAATGACAACAAAAGGACAGCAATATAAACCATACATGGTGCCAATATGGTGTCAGTGCCCCCCTTTACTCTGTCTTCAGAACAGTGCAGCTTTCCATACAGGTCTGTATACTTAAAAAAAAAATACCCCGCCCCAAAACCCAGCTTTTGGTACACTGGGTACACAGTCTATTTTCACAGTGGCCTCAGGGGCAGAGGCAGAGACAGACGCAAGCCTGGTCCATATAGTGACTTCTAGACAGGCTGGGACTAGGGAGACCCTGTTCAAAAAAAGAAAAGAAAAAAAAAAAGAAAAAAAGAAAAGAACAACAAAGTGGAGTGGGGCTGGAGATGGCTCAGGTAGCTTTTGCAGAGGACCCAGGTTCAATTCTCAGCACCCGAATGGTGGCTAACAACCTTCTGTAACACCAGTTTCAGGGGATTCACTGCCCTCTTTTGACCTTCATGGGCATTGCACAACATAGGTTTACCTACCTATATGCAGGCAAATACACTTACACATAAAATAGAAATAATAAATAAAATATCTTAAAAACATTTTTGTTACTATGATTTTTGTTTGCGTTTTTTTAATGTCGATGCTATTTTCACTAAAACAAGCATATATCAAAGGAATAAAATTATATCAAATGAATGTTAATGGACAGGGCTCAAAACACCCCTGGCTTAAAGTAGAATTTGATACTTTGGGATTAAAATGTCTGGGGAGACTCTGGTTGTTTTGTTTTGATAAAATCTCAGATTTTATGAGGCTCACTGAAATTTAGAGATAGTCCTGATAGAAAAAAGATGAAGGGAAAAGACAAAAAAAACCCAAAAACCAACAACAGAATAATGAAGAAATTTCAGCCAATGCCTCAATTCTATAGCAGCATTTTTCTGTTTTGAAAACAAGTTATCACAGGTGTTTTTCCTGTCTTGATTTCCTGCTGAAGAATGTTTATCATGTTCAGAATTTACCAGCAATTTCTCTGCACCAAAAATCTTGCTAACTCACTCCTGTCCTCTTAATGTAAAGCAGCTGTTCCCCTGGCAGGCACCAACTTCTCATGGATCGAAGTGCAAGCTCTCTGGATGCCTGTGGTACAGGCTTAGTGTTCTAGTTTCTCTTCAATTGCTGTGACAAAACCCTCAAACCAATATCAACTTGGGGAGGAAATGGTTTATTCATCTTACATCTCCTGGGTCACAATTCATCACTCAGGGAGCTCGAGGTAGGAACTCAGGGCAGGAACCTGGAGGCAGGAGCTGAAGTACAGGCCATGGAGGAGTGCTGTTTACTAGCTTGCTCCCCTGGCCCATGCCCAGCCTTTCTTATACAATATACAACAACCTGCCCAGGGGTGGCACTGCCCACAATGGGCTGGACCCTTCCACATGGCTCAGCAATCAAGACAATACTCCAAAGATGTGGCCACAGGCCAGTCCGATGGAGACAATTCCCCAACTGAGGCTCCCTCAATGCAGGTATGTCAAGTTGACACTAAAACTATCCAGCACAATTGGCAATAATAATCCCTGTCCAGAAGAGTGGCAAGGGGACAATATACTTCAACACATATATTTCCCTATCTATACTCCCAGAAACCTAAACTTCATTTTGCTAATAATGCATCACTGAATTTAAAAATCATTGATTATTGGTGGCATTCCAAGCACTATGACTTGCAATCTGTTTCCTTTCCCTGCAGTTAGATTTTTAGATATGACCTCAGAATTTACTGAGTAGCAGAAGGAACCAAAGGAAATGTTTAAAAAGTAGCAAATTTAGAAAATAAAATTGCTTACTCTTAAATTGTATTATAACTCATCAGCTTCTATTTTCATGATTTAAAACTTACAATGCTCTTAACCTTTACTTGTCAGGAAGGCAGTGATTCTGACTTTGTCTATGACCGTTCCACTGTCTAAGACTTACTTACATCACCCTTAAATCTTCAAACATGAAATGCTTCTCTTTTTTCCATTTTACCATGTTTTTGCATCACGGTGTTACCAGGAAAAAAAATAATTTTGTTCTTTTTTCCTTAGGAAAAAAATAGGCTCAGTTTCTATAAAAATAAATTTATCTGTTTTGAAAAATGGTGAAGATCGTTGTCATGCTAAGATAAATCACTGAAAGAGGCTGAGATGAACATGAAAGATACTTCATGTTCATCAGAGTAAAATCCGAGCCATCCCCATGGTAAATTCCTGTAAGATAAGACCTCATCCTGGTAAAGACTGAACTTTGAAGAGAAAAATTGTTGAAGAAACTCTACTATGATAAATCACAAAATCAAATACACCCATAAGCATGGCTGTTATTTAAAAATAACCACCTGGGGCTGGAGGACCAGGGTTCGATTCCCAGCACCCACATGGTGGCTAAGAACCGTCTTTAACTCTAGTTCCAGGGGAATCCAATGCCCTCTTTTGACGTCCACGGCACAGGTGCACCAACCTACATGCAGACAGTACACTCATACACATAAAAAATAATAAATAAATAAAATAACCACCCGAGGCTATGGAAGCCAGAGTGTAAAGTGTTATACTGATATAAATATGTAGAAGTAAAAATTATTTAATTATTAAAACGTGTTCACTGTTTGGAATAAAATTAAAATGCCCAGTAATCCTTAACTAATACCTTTAGAATCCCTTCCTTGGTGATGAGAATTAACTTTGCAGTTTAATTTGACATTTTACAGTGTGAAAAAGTGAGATAAAATATAAGCCTTTTGGGAAAGAGAAGAACATTCTAGCCAATGTTATTTAATCAGGTCCCACTTCACCTTTTCCTTTCTTCTTTTTTTTTTTTTCTTTCTGAATTTATTAGTGTTTCTGATCCTAGTCCTTGGTCCTTTTTCAAAAAAAAAAATAATAAAAAGAACAAACTTTAAAGACCTAGGGTTTGAATTTCATTTTATTTTCAAGTATATACTTGGATTTGTTATTGGTCAATCTGAAAGTTTAGAATTTGAAACAAAAATGTAGATTCTTTCTTAAAAAGACCAAAATAATGTAGATTCTGTTAAAGAAGATATATAACATTCTAGATATAAGATTCCAGGAACAAAGTCCAGGATAGTATAAATTTAACAGTTGTTCAATATTTGTAATAATGCCCAGCTTATCTTGGTTTGTCCATTTATTCTTCTATTAATGCATTGGTTCATTCATTCATCAAACATATATTGAGACTCTATTAGGTACTGAACATGTTTGACATGTAGCACTCCAATTTAGTAGGAAGTCAGATCAGTAAACACTTAGGTTCAATGTTGTGTGTTTAAATTCTCCTGTAAAGAGGGACATAGTCCTAGCTCAGTGAGGTGGCACACACCTGTAATTCCAGTACTCGGGAGGCCGAGGCTGGAGGATTGCCAAGTTCAAGGCCTGCCTGGGTTACAACAGTGAAACCAGAGTCAATAAAACACAAGAGTTGGATGTAGCTCTGTGCAGAGTGCTTGCTTAGCATGCAGGAGACCTGAGGGCCAACACGCCGCACCACAGCACCACAAACAAACAAAAAAAAAACAAAGCAAACAAACAACAAAACCTCACAAAAACTTTCCCAGTGGAAATCAAGTGATCAGAAGGAAGAGCGGAGGAAGGGTCATAGGAAAAGGAAAAGGTACGGGGTGCAGGACACCACATTTGTGGGGTTGCTGAAGGACAGCTGGCGGTGACCAAGGAGGTGGAGCAGAGAGACATGGACTGGAGCCAGCCGTTCTGTGCCAAGTGTAGGAGTTAAAGCTATGTCTGTTGGCAAGGGATTTGGAATAGAGGAATGACTTAATCAGCTTGAAGATTATGGCAGGTAAGATTCCCTACTGAAAAGTCCTTAAAACTCAGAGATTTGCATGCAGCAGTATGTGGGGTGGGGGTGGGGGTGGGGGTGGGGGTGGGGGTGGGGGGTAATCCCCAAGACAGCACTGGGCAGGGTGGGAAGGGAAGCAACAGGGAGAAGATCTGCCAGGAGATCCCACCAAAAGCTGCAACTGACCCCAGAGTTTGTTTTGAAGCTGGACTGGCTGTCCAGCTTCTGGCTGTCCAGAGTGGTCCTATCCCGGGGGTTCCGGCAGCCAAGCCTTCCTATGGCATTGAGAAGGTCCTTGGATGTGTCACCAGAGATGTGTCATCCTGGGCATGCCAGTTTCCTGCAGGTAGGGCAAGGCCTCTGCAAGGGGACCAACTGAGAGCCATCACCACCAATAGAGTCTCCAGCTAAATGTGCATTCCCATCAGAGAGCCCACTACAGGGATTTACATGTTTCTGTCTAAATCCAAGCATAATGAGGATGGTCTAGAGCGAGAGAAAATGGACCATGGTCCTTCAGTGGAGGAAAGACAGTTTGTAGGCACAAGAAAAGGACAGGGAGGAAACAAGTGTGTGGGGGGGGGGGAGACACACATGACACACACGACCTGCCCTTGAAATGGATTATAGTCCTAAGTATGTGTGGTGGTTTGAATGAGAACTACCCCCATAGATCATGTATTTGGACATACTTGGTACCCAGTAGGTGGTACAGCTTGGGAGGTTACAGAATCCATGGAAGTAGAGCCTGCTGGAGGAAGCATGTCACTGAGGGGTGGGTCTTAAGGTTTTCCAGCCCATCATACTTAGAATTCTCATTCTCTGCTTCCTGTGTGGATTGAATGTGATCTGTTTCTGGATTTCCCGGTCTGCTTCAGGCCCCTGCTGCCGTGCTTTCCCTACCTTGATGGATTCTGTTCCTCTGGAACTGTAAGCTAAAATAAACCTCCTTTATCCCTAACAGAGAAGTAACTAATACAGTATGAAATGTAAAAGTGAAAGTAAGAGAAACCTGGAAAAATTTTCTAGTTCCACTTGATTTTATTGACTTCTAAAAAGTCACTAATTTTGAAAATCACACAACTGAACATTATATTTAGAATCTCACAAGCTTTGCTGTTGACTAACACCTCTGACATGTTGTTATGATAATGACTGCCTAGGTCACTTTTCAGGGTCTTAAAGGCCACTTTTACCAAAACTACTGACTCTTGACTTGGGCCCAGGCAAAAGTGCAAGGGGCAGTTACCTTTCAAGGTCAACCCAAACTACTCCCTTCAGGTTATGCTAATGATGACATTTCTGAATACATACATAATAAGCATAAAGGCTGAAAGACTGACAAGACTTACATGTTGATAAGAGTGTGGAGGGACAAGAACTCCTGTACATCACTGATGAGGGTTACAGAATCCATGGAGATAAAGTCGAATAACTGCTTATAAAGACAATTTTGTAATTTCTTGAAAAGTTAAGGATGTACCATGACATTCAGCTTCAACCCAAGAGACTAAAACAGAGTTGAGTTCCAACATTTATAGCACTTTAATTTATAATAACAAAACCTGGAAACAACTCAAATGTCTTTCAACAGGTATTTGAACAAATTATGATATATTCATAACATTGCATAATATACTATTCAGCAATAAGAAAGTTTTGATCTCCTAATATAATGTCTCTAAAATATTGTGCTAAAAATGCCATACACGAAAGACTATAATTATGTCTTTATTTCTATGAAAGCAAGAGAATAAATGGAACCAGGCCCTGAGTTGGCAAGAGAGCTCACCACACATCTACCAGGGAGCGTTCTAAATGGTGGGACTACTCTACAATCTATATCAAAACTGTGACTGGGTATATGGCTATACAATAGTGAAAATTCATTTTTTTATTTTTTTTATTTTTTATGTGTATGAGTATACTGTCTGCATGTAGGTTGGTGTACCTGTTCGTGCAATGTGGAGGTCAGAAGAGGGCATCGGATTCCTCTGGAACTGGAGTTAAAGATGGTTCTCAGCTGCCATGTGGATACTGGGAATCGAACCTGGGTCCTCTGCAAGAGCAGTCAATGCTCTTAACCACTGAACCATCTCTCCAGCCCCTGAAATTCATATTTTTATTGATTGTGAATTTCCTGGATGTGTACATGCTTGTGGAGGCCAGAATTATGCTCAATTACACTCCACTTTATTTTTTGAGACAGAGCCTCCCAATGAACTTGCAGCTCTTCAGTTTGGCTAGACTGGCTGGCCAGTGAACCCCAGGGATCCTCATGTCTCTGCCTCCCCAGAGCTGGGATTATAGGAGTATGTTCTGCATGCATTTTAGTGGGTGCTGGGGATCCATTGCAGACTGTCATGCCTGCTTGGGTGGCAAGCACTTTACCAGCTGAGCTATCTCCCGACCTGTATATAGTTTTCAAAAGTGGACTAAACATGGTAGTGTATATAATCTCAGTTACTTGAGAGGTAGAGGTAGGAAACCCATGAGCTTAGGACCAGCCTGGGCTACATGGTGAGCTCCAACAGCAAATTTTAAAAAATGAACTGGGGATATATGTTGATAGAGCCCAAAATGAAACAATTAACAGGTAGCTTATAAATAAAGCAAGCTTGGGCCTAATTTTCTTTGGTTCTAGGGTCTCAAAAAAGATATTTTTAATATAATTTTCTATATTCATTTAATTGAGTGAGTACAAACAGTAGGCTAGTCTGTGCTTTTGATAAATGGCTCCAGTTTACTTTAAAAAAAGGAGATCTAGTAGCAGCGTGTGGTGGCACACACCTTAATTCTAGCACTCAGGAGGTAAAGCTAAACCAGAGATAGGAGAATCTCTGTAAGATCAAGGCTAGCCTGGTCTACATAGCAAGTTCCAGGCCAGCTGGGGCTATAAGGAGACCCTCTCAAAAAAACCAAAACAGATAAAAAAAGCAAAATCTAGGAATTAGACAACTATTTTACTTTTTTTTTTTTTTTTGGTCTTTAGACAACTATTTTAATGCTATAGCTACTAGCAAATTAATTACTAGGCCTGTTTTAAGATACTTGTTTACATTATATGACAAGGATAATATTTAATAATAAGAGACAAAATCATAAGCCTGTAAAAGAAAAATTCAAAGCTAGTTAGGATAAAAAATATTTTTTAAACCTGGGTTCCTTGGGCCTATATGTTTGTGAATATAGTGTCCTTTTTGTTTACTAGGTAGAGCAGGAATGAAAATTTAAAATGAAAATAATTTTTGTTTCTATAAAAGCAAGAACCCACTGACAGCAAAGGAAATGACTAGGTAGGAAAGTGGTGGTGTTTTCTTTTCCTTAACTGTAAGTCTGATGTGAACCCTTGGCTCTCACAAAGGATCAGGCATTCTAATGTCTCCCTGGGAAGGAATTTCACTGTCTTTGTTTGGGACCCTTCAGGGACCATCATAAATTTCTAGTGACATTTCTTTTCTGTTTTGTAGTCACTCTAAAGGGTTGCTTTAGAGTAAATACCAGATAATAGAGCATGTGTTTTATTTTTATTTTTTATTAATTTTATTTATTTTTGTATGTGTATGAATGTACTGTCTGCATGCAAGTTTGTGCACCCGTGTCGTGCAATGCCGTGGAGGTCAGAAGAGGGTCTCGGATTCCCCTGGAACTGGAGTTCTCTTAGAATTGGAGTTTCAGACGGTTCTCGGCCGCCATGTGGGTGCTGGGGATCGAACCCGGGTCCTCTGCAAGAGCGGTCGGTGCTCTTAACCGCTAGGCCATCTCTCCAGCCCGAGCATGTGTTTTAATCCATTTGGGCTGCTCAAGCAAAGTATCATACACTAGATGGTATATGAACAACAGAAGTTTGTTTCTCACAGGTCTGGGGGCCTGGGAAATCTAAGGTCAAGATTCAGCAGATTAGACTGCTAGCTAATTCATACATGGTATATTTTAGTTGCCTGCTAAAGGTCATGTATCTTATATATGAAGATGCCACCCTCACGACCTAATCACCTTTTTTTTATGGTCTAGGGTCTCCCTGTAGCCCCAGATGACCTGGAACCCACTACATAGATCAGGCTGGCCTTGCACTCACAAAGATCTGCCTACTTCTGTCTCCCAAGAGCTGAGATTAAAGGCATGTGCCACCACAACCAGCACGACTTAACCACCTTCTAAAGACACTCACCCTACTAATACCATCACACTAGGGGTTAGCTGTCAACATTTGAATGCTGTGGAGACTGAAAGGCTCAAACATAGAAACATGATAAAGTTATTCAAGTATGAGGTAGCTTCCCATACAATTTTAATTATCTGAGAAAAGCTTCCTGGAAAGTGTAATTGAGTATTCACTTATAAAAATTATTTAAAATTATGTTTTTGTGTGTATGGGGCATGTGCATATAGGTGCCTGTGGGTGTCAGATCCCTTGGAGCTAGAGTTACAGGTGGTTGTGAGCTATCTGATGTGGGTGCTAGGAACCAAGCTCCAATCTTCTTAGAGAAGTGCTCTAAACTACTGAGTCATCTCTCCAGTCCCCAAAGTTTACTTTTCTGTGCTGGATCTTCTTCACACAGACTGGAGAATTTGTAAGGTAGGCTGTCATGTTGGATTTGGGAGGTGGCTTTGGAAATGTAGGAATGGAAGAAGTCTGAGTCACTGCTATGGTTTGGATAAATGACCCTCAAAGGACACAGGAGTTAGTGTAACCTTTAAGGAATGGGGCTCCATAGGCTGAAGTAGGCCACTGGAGGTGACTAAACAGGATATTGTGATCCTGGCTCCCTATGGCTTTGTCTCTGCTTCCCAGCTGTTGTATGAATGTACCGTCTGCATGTAGGTTTGTGCACCCATGTTGTGCAATGCCGTGGAGGTCAGAAGAGGGTATCAGAGTCCCCTGGAACTGGAGTTAAAGACGGTTCTTAGCCACCATGTGGGTGCTGGGAATTGAACCCCGGTCCTCTGCAAGGGCGGTCGGTGCTCTTAATTGCTGAGCCATCTCTCCAGCCCCCCTTTGTCTTTTTTATATAATAAATTTTATTGAAATTTTTAAATTTTTTATTTATTTTTATTTATTTTTATGTGTATGAATATACTGTCTGCATGTAGGTTTGTACCCATGTCATGCAATGCCGTGGAGGTCAAAAGAGGGCATCGGATTCCCCTGGAACTGGAGTTAAAGATGGTTCTCAGACGCCATGTAGGTGCTGGGGATCGAACCCAGGTCCTCTGCAAGAGCAGTTGGAGCTCTTAACCGCTAGGCCATCTCTCCAGCCCCTGAATTTTTGTGTATTTCACACAGAGCATCTCAATCTTAATCATCGTTGCACCCCCTTTCCTGCTGGCACCCTTCTGCAGCCTTTGTCTTTTTAAGTTGGTTATATCAAGTATTTTGTTGCAATCATAGAAAGCTGATTAATGCAATTCCTGACACTACCTGAGCAAATTTGGCCAAGGACCACCTATGTTTATATATCTCTACGTGAAAACAAAATGGGCTTCAATCTTTGTTAAAATGTGTTATCTTGGTTTTTCTATCCCTCATTTCCAAATAAACCCTATCCGAATATAAACAACTTTTTCATACTAGATGGCTAGACAAGAAAATCTCATAAAATCAATTAAATACCTTCATTATATATCACTGCAGAACTTACTTTAAATGTAACTTCTAAGCGATTGTGATTACCCTTTGTGATGGAGAATAAAAAAGGACCATAATAATTCACATGTGCCTCCTTCCTCTCAGGTTACATGAGAAACAAAAGGTCCAGAGAAAGAAACGTGTGTGATTTTATGCTGGGTGAGAATGTGTGTTCAGTGAGTGCCAACCAGATGCTGGGTGTATGTGCTGAGCCTTGTGAATGGAATCTTTTAATTTGGTACTTCAATTTTCTTAAGTAGTTCTTGTTGGATTACTACCAAAGCTGACATCTTAATGACCTAAGATCCTAAAAGAGAAATAAAAAAGTTCCCTTCCTAGAAGGTAAGTTTAAAAAAAGCTAAGGTATGGGAAAACATAACTACTTGAAGTGGTGAGTTCAAAAAAGAACATTACTGGTTTTGTAGAGAGACTACTCATTTCATGAGTTTTATTATCTTTCTTAAGTAGAAGTTTAAATGATCCAGTCTCCCACTTCAAGATCACTATAAAGGAAAGTGCCTGGGGTCGGGGGCAGCAAGGAGGTAGGTTGAGTGACACCCAGGTTGGATTCTGAGATGAGGGACAGCTATGGCTCTGAATGAGGATGCCTTTGTACAATGGAGACCTTACTTAGGGGAGGGTAATAAGTGCCCTCAGAGTTTCTCATTTTCCAATTAGCAATAATCATGCCTCAGATAAACCTCATTGGCTACGATATTGCCACTGTGTAAAGCTAGAGTTTCTCATTTTCTTTTTTTTAATTTTATTTCTGTATGTGTATGAATGTACTGTCTGCATGCAGTTGTGTGCACCTGTGTCGGGCAATGCTGTGAATGAAGGTCAGAAGAGGGTGTCGGATTCCCCTGGAACTGGAGTTCTCCTGGAATTGGAGTTTCAGACAGTTCTCTGCTGCCATGTGGGTGCTGGGGATCGAACCCAGGTCCTCTGCAAGAGCGGTCGGTGCTCTTAACCGCTAGGCCATCTCTCCAGCCCTGAGTTTCTCATTTTCCAGAAGTGGCTAGGACACTTGCTTTCCTTTTTAAATTGTGTTATCTTCTAGTATTCCTTTCAAAAAATTAAAAACAAAATATCAACCAAAACTAACCCCTCCAAGAGTGGAGAGCTTATGGTTCACAAGCAGCTGGACCTGAATTTTCAAAATTAGACTGCCTGCTTCTGCCTCCCAAGTGCTAGGATCAAAGGTGTGTGCCACCATGCCCAGCTAAAGACTTATTTTAATTGGACCCAATGAAACTTACTAAAAATTTCCTGAATCCAATAGAACGGATAAATTACACATGTCAATTTTCCAGGTAGAAAAAGGATAGGCTAAGGGGAAAAATCTTAGACCTTCAGGGCCAGATGGAATTTAGCTAGGATGCCCTAGGCCATCCTGGCTTTGGGGGACAATCAAAAATTTTGATGATAACAGTGATGACATTTGGATCTTAAATTCCACCACTTACCACTTTGTCAGACAGGTATGATTCCTTCACTTTAAGTAAAGAAATTTGCAAAATGCCTTTGATGTGTTCAGAAACTGTTAGGTGCTGAGGACAACTGAGTAAACCAGAGCCGTCTTTCTAAGATGTCATAGCTGGGTGTGACAGAAAGAGATGAGTAACTGTAGCACAATATATTATACTATTTTTTTTTTTTTGGTCTTTTCGAGACAGGGTCTCCCTGTAGCCCCAGCTGGCCTGGAACTCACTCTGTAGGCCAGGCTGGCCTTGAATTTACAAAGATCCACCTGCCTCAGCCTCCCAAGTGCTAGGATAAAAGGCGTGCACCACCACACCAGGCTATATACTATTTAAGATAAATAAGGTGCCGGGCATGGTGGTGCACGTCTTTAATCCCAGCACTTGGGAGATAGAGGCAGGAGGATCTCTGTGAGTTCAAGGCCAGCCTGGTCTACAGAGCTAACTCCAGGCCACCTGGGACTAAAGGGAAACCCTGTCTCAAAAAAAAATAAATAAATAAATAAGGCACATTTACCTTTTGTTTTATGTACCTTCAAAAAAATAAACTCCTAAATTTTAAGATGCATTCTGCTTCCAGAGATACTTGAATGCTTCTTTTAAAAATGTGTTACAACTGATAAATGCTAGCTAGGCATACTGGTGCATGCTTGCAAGTTCTAACAGTTGGAGGCTGAGGCAGGAGGATCAGTTGAACACAGGAGTTTCAGATCAGGCTTGGCAACACAGCATGACTCCCATCTTGAAATAAACAAGTGAATAAGATAAAACAGAAATGAATAAATACTAAACGTACTCTAGGAGAAGTTGTGCTATGAACAGAAAGAATGATCCAGCCACCTGAACAAAACAGGCAGATAGAGTGCTATGTTCAAGAACTGGAATCAGAGTTTTTTCAATTGGTGTGATTCTACTCCAACTGCCATAAAATATTAGACTTTGCAGTTTACACAAGGTTTACACAACAGAAGCTATTCTCATGGTTCTGGATTCCAGGAAGTCCACTGTAGAGGTCCAGTAGATTTGGTTCCTGGTGTAGGCCCTTTTCCTGGTTAGTAGACGCCTGTTATTTTCAATGTCCTATAGGGGTAGAGGGCTGTTAATATCTTCCTCTCCTAGGGGGACACTAATCTTGTTAGATTAGGGCACTCTCCTTATGACCTCATTTAATCTTATGTCCTTTAAGACCTTACCTCCAAATACAGTCATAGTGAAGGCTAATATTTCTATCCAGCTGCTGCACAAAATAAAAACCTTATTAAAATTATTATGGAAGGAGTTTACAAATTTATTACATTATGTAACAATTAAAACATGATATTTAAATGCGAAAAAACTAAATACAGAAGTTATTTTCATGGAATATTTTATTTTTTGAGGCAGGGTCTCTTCAGTCCAGACTCTTAGAACTCACTCTGTAGACCAGGAATTTAAAGCAATCCTGCCTCAGCCTACAAGATTTTTATTTATTTATTTATTTTATTTTATTTTTATTTTTGAGACAGGGTCTCCCTTTAGTCGCAAGTGGCCTGGACCTTGCTATGTAGACCAGGCTGGCCTTGAACTCACAGGGATCTGCCTGCCTCTGCCTCCAGAGTGCTGGGATTAAAGGTGTGAACCACCACAACTAGCTAGTTTTAGCCAGCACATTATCTCCAGTTAAATAACATTCCTCCATCATCACTCTCCCAATGAAGAGTGTAAACAAACCATTGTTTTAGGTTCTATGTATACTGGAGTTGCCTGGCAAAATCCAGGGCCCGGCTACTTGCCAAATAATTTTTTAAAAAAGTGATCCTTGCTATTTGCAATACTTCCTCTTTTAGGGGCTATTTTTACTCAAGACATCTTATTTTTATTCTCAGATAAAGATATTTTATTCCAAGACAGCTTGAACCTCTTTTAAATTCATAAGCTTTTTTTCCCTGCTTTTAAGAGTAACGTAACAATCAAACAAAAATCCAAGATTCTGTGGTCGGTTCTCCACCTTCACTCTTCCTTCTTGGGAGCAATCTTTCAGAACCCAGCACATACCCAAGGGTTTCATCACGTGAGGACAGGCTGGAAAGTTTACAAGAAGTATATACTCCGACCACTACTTGTTAAATCTAACTGTGAGTAACGGTGACCAAACAAAAATCCAAGATTCTGTGGTCGGTTCTCCACCTTCACTCTTCCTTCTTGGGAGCAATCTTTCAGAACCCAGCACATACCCAAGGGTTTCATCACGTGAGGACAGGCTGGAAAGTTTACAAGAAGTATATACTCCGACCACTACTTGTTAAATCTAACTGTGAGTAACGGTGACCTGTTAAAGCGCTTCGTGGAGCCGAAAAAGTTAATCCAGTAGGAACAGAAGATGCTCTGGTCTATCTAGTGTCTGCAGGCGGCGCCGGGGCAGGGTGGGGCAGCTCAGAGGCCGCTCCCGCTAGTGAGCCGGAGCCGGAAGGGCGGGTCAAAGGGCGGGGCCTAGTCTGATATGGGCGGGGCAGGGAGTAGGAGGAGCTGTCCTGGTCCGGCGAATAGTGGGTGTGGCCTGCCCTTTCTGGGCGTGTCTAGCTGGGCGTGAGAGGGGCCAGCCGGCCCGGTCGTAACGGAGCTGACGCAAGGGCCCATGGGAGAGCTGCCCCCGTGACCCGGCCAGAGGCGCTTCTAGGTCTCTGGCGAAGGACAAATGTTTCCATGTATGTAAAGTTCAAGTGAACATGAGGTCAAGGAAAGCCATGTCTGTGGAAGAACTACGAAAGAATCTTTAGTGCCACCGCAAGCTACGCTATAGCTTGTTTGACGTGTTACCAGGGAGCATTCCTTCCCTCGGGAGGTCTCAGTCAGGGTGGTGAGCCGCCGCCCATGCGTGTGGAAGAACTACGTAAGAATCCTTAGTACCACCGCAAGCTACGCTATAGCTTGTTTGACGTGTTACCAGGGAGCATTCCTTCCCTCGGGAGGTCTCAGGGCGGTGAGCCGCCGCCCATGCGTGCCAGCTTGCAAAACCCGCGGGCGCGCGGCGACTGGCCGAGTACGCCTGCGCAGGGCAGGGCCGGGCCAGGGCGGGGCGTCTCCCTCGGCGCGCTGGGGGCGGAGCCTCGGCAGAGCTCGCGCCCCCCGGCTGACCTCGGCGAACGCCGGCTGGTGACGTCACCCCGCCGTGACGCGCACGCTGTAGGAAAACTGTAAGTTTGCAGGGATCCCTGCAGCTGCCCGCCTTGTGGGGCTTGCGGGGCCTGGCACCTGTCGTGTCCACACTGCTGACTGCGGGCGCCGCGGAGCTGAGGGAGACCGGCAGCCGCAGAACGTGATGCTGCGGCCTGCCTCCGCCGACTGGGCATGCGGGAAACCAGGCTCCTCGGGGCCCGGAAGAGTCGGGAGCAGGCAGTCCAGGCCGGGGAGCCTGGCTCTGGCGAGGGCCCCCTATATGATTCCGGGCTAAAGAGATTGTATTCCCGCCAGTCGTGGTGTTGACAAGTTCAGCCTGGGATGGAGAGTCCCTTCAGAGACTAGGAACCCCGCGTCCCATCTTTCTTTGGGATCCTGCAAGTTCCTAAATTGCTGAGGACAAGTTTTAAGAGGAACCAGTTTTCTTTTTGTGTTCAATGAAGGGAAAGCCGAGTTTTCCACCCGCTCACCCCCAAGTATTCCTCAGTTGTCTTCCCTATAAGGCCACAGCGTTATGACAACCTGTGGGATAACTCCAGCTGTGGTGCTACAGAAAGCTATAAAAACATGGGATATTCTGAGGGATGTGGTCTTAGCTGTAGTAATGTTCTCTCTTAGGCCCTGCCTCCTCCCCACGCCTTGACCCCAGCCCATCTTATCATGACATTTGAGCTCCAAGGTGCCTCAGCTGTTGTCTGGGAACTTGCCTGCTCAGGGATCAAGAAATAACTGGTTCATTAGCACAGTGATCTTGGCAATAACATTACTCCTTTGTTTTGGGTTTGGAGACCAAGTGTTTAGCAGCCCGGATCTAGTAGGTTATACTCAACACAAATACATGGAGTTTTAGGATATGTTGCTGTGTCATCTTGGAATATTCAGTCAAGTTGTCTGCTTGGGTAGTTTAGCTAATTCTTGCCAAGAGTTAGAACATTATTGATGAATTAGTTCTACTGTGTAATGCTTCTTAAAATCTGGGACAAGTACTTGTCAGGAACTTTGAAGGGAATATTATACACAGGCTAAGGTCAAGAGATCACATTTCTGTAAACTTAGTGTAAGGATTTAACTTTTAATCAAAGCAGGGCTTCTTAGTGTGTGTCCAAAGACAGGTCATCCAGACCTGGAATTTCCTTTGTCTATCATCTATCACTAAAATGAAGATGACAGTGTAGCAGTTCTTGCTTTTTCAAGGGTCGCATGAGACTGTGAATGTGAGCACAGGTGACTCAGGTATGGCATTGTTGAGAGATTTTCTTCAGCCCACACCCTGGATGAGATGGGTGTATTCAGAAGTCAGATTCTAAGTCACAACTTGAAATAGAGTAGCATAGGAGAGGAAGAGACTCCCAGTCTCCACCTCAGTGGGGAAATAGACCACAAGGAATAAATACATGAAATATTTTCAAATACAAATGAGTGCAGTGAAGTGAAAGATGGTAAGAAAATGGGGAAACAGTGAAGGTTTTAGAATCTGTCAGGGGCGCTGTTCAAAGGAGGAGACAGTTGAGTTTGAAGGGCTTTAGTAGAAACAGCTCATGTGCTGAGCTGGTCACACAGGCCTTACAATTGCAGCTCCTCAGGTGCTGGGATAGGAGGAGCACAAGTTCAAGGACTGCCTGGGTGACAGAGTGAATTCAGGGATAGCATGGCTAGAAATAAGGCTGGGGGGTAGAGCCCTGGCCCTGGGTTCAATCCTCAGTTGGAGTTAGGTGGGCTGGCAGATAGTATAACCGTCTCTTACATAGAGCTTAGGACAGTTAAGGCACAGTTCTAAACACTTGTAACCTTCTTTAGTCTTTTTGAGACAGAGTCTCCCTGTAGCCCCAGCTGGCCTGGAACTTGCTATGTAGACCAGGCTAGCCTCCATCTCATAGAGATCTGCCTGCTTCTGCCTCTTGAGTGCCGGGGTTAAAGGCATGTGCTACCACACTGGGTCTTTTATTGTCTGTTTGAGACAGGGTCTTCCTATAGCCCCAGGTGGCCTGGAACTCATTTAGACCAGGGTGGCCTTGATTTGATCTTCCTGCTCTGCCTTGCAAGTACTGGGATTGAGGGTCTGTCCCACCACCCCCCTCACAACAAACTTTTAAGGTAAGAAAACATTTACAATTTTACAGATGAGGGAATTGGCACACTCGTTAGAGGTGTACTTAAACTAAAATGTGGTCAAGAGAATATTAGAATTCAGGTCATCTGACTTCAGAGGCAATGCCCCAAATGACTTCTGTCTCAGAGCTTAGGAAGGAAGGTGACATGTGACCTTGAAGAACGTGCGAAACTCTGGAGGGCCAGTAGAGTCTATGTCAAAGTAAAGATATTACTCAAGTGTAATGGAAAAGTCACAAGAATGGTATCTGATTTCAACTCTGATCTATGAAGAATGAATTGTAGAATCCTGGGATGGTGGAGGTGGAGTGACAGTGAGGAACTAGGACGCTGTGGTGTGCCGTGAAGGGTGAGATGGTATGGCACTTCAGTGGAAGTAGCTGTGAAGATGACATTAAGTGGGGGAATTCCTGGTCTAGTGATAGGACTTACTGATGGGAGGTGAGGAATATTAACTTTTTAGAGTGGAAGAACTAAGAGAGTACTGGTATGTTCTCTAAGATGAGAGGACATGGAAAACGTGGTTTGAGAGGAAAAGTATAAATTCAGTTTTGGACTACTTTTAGATGCTTATTAGAGATAGTAATATGTGCTAGTAACAACAAAAATAATAATATGCATAATGTGTATGTAAACTATATTCCCAGCAGGGTTGTCTTTACATACATTAATTCAGTCCTCAAAGCAGTTGTATGTGCTGTTTTACGCATGAGAAAACAGACACACAAGGAGCTGCCTTGTCTCCAGTAGGGCTAGGCCTCTATTTCACTACTGTATCTCAAGTCTCTATCTGTTGTCCATGAGTTTGTGAGCCATGGATTCATACTCTAGCAGCCTGACTTCAGAGTCCATGCAGGTTAATCTCTGTAACTACCTCCATGTGGACATGATGAATAGCTTTGAATACGAATGTGGTCAGGGTTGGAAGTACACATTTATGTTTCTGAAGAGACTGATTTTTTTTGCTTCTTTTCTAAGCCTTGGTTGGTAACAGAAGGAAGGAGAAAAAGAACCATACATAGTAAGATTGTGCTAGCTGGCTTTTCTGAGTTGATTGGGTTTATGCAGCCAAATCTCTTCTTCCTCCCTTCGCCACAGTGTTGGCTCTGTGCAGGTAAAGTTTCTGTCTCACACCTCTTTCTTTAGTCCTTATCTGTTGCCTGTCATGCATAGCCCTTAAGGATGATTTTTATGAGGGTATTTGGTTAAGTCTGGAGAATTTGGAGATGAATAAACATAGCATTGGAGGATCAGAGCATGAGGAAAAGTCTGGGAATAAAATTAGAGTAGACACAATGCATAAATACATGCTGATTAATTCATTCTGGCTTTTCACACCCCCTTTTCTTTGCCCCATAATGTGAGAGATTGGGGCATGAAAAGGGCCAAGGAGCAAAAAGAATGACTAAGCAATTGCAGGATGAATTTGAAGGTCCCCAAAAGTCTTTTCCAACAAAAGAATTACTCTAAGTCTTACATATTTTATTAAATTTGCATTAGTTTTATTTGGCACTGATATAATTTTTAACAAATGAAATAAATTCTGATATTTGACTATCATTATGGAGTGATGACTGTTCCCAGTTCTATTACCTCAGTGTTGACAGTGTTCACTAGTGAAATAAGGGAGTTGGCTTGAAATGTTTCTGCTTGCATAATAGAGGGCAATGGAGGGGTCTGTGTAAAGTATTTGGCAGGTTTCCACTGTTGATGTGTGTATCATGCCAAAGTTCCACACATTAGTATTTGAATTCTCTCTTGATCAGCTCCTTAATAAACACACACACACACACACACACACACACACACACACACACGTATGCATTTGTCCCCATTGCTTTGGGTCCCCATTGCTTTGGGTCTGTGGTAGCACAGTACATCATGGTGGGAAATGTGGTGGAGGACCTACAAGGCGGGTCACCAAACCTTCAGCATAGAAGCCTTTAGGAGACATCTGAGATCCACACCATACAATTGACTGCATGTATGGCGCGGCCCTAACTAACCGGAAGACACGACACATATCAAAAGGAACGCCAAGTTACCGCGATGACTCCAATAACTCACCTCTTGTTTAACTCCCTCCATTTCACTTTATAATCCCTCCCTTCCCTTCACCGAAATTAATACCTGCTAACCTTCTTCCCCTACCTCCCTTCCTCCCTTTCTCCCTCCCTCCCTTCCTCCCTCCTTCCCTAATGTAATGTTTTAGTGATACAGGTAGTAAATGGGATAGACCTGATTGGAACAAAAGGTTATATTTTACTACTTTTACTTTTTTGGGTAGCCAAGTTAATTTGATTCATTTATTGCATGGAAAAAATTCTTGCAACTCATAATAGTCTTTAATATGTTTTGTTGTTGTTTTTGTTGCTAGTGTTGCAACTGGTTTGGTGTTTGTGAAAATATTTTCTTACTACAAAAATCATTTAATTTGGACATTATGCAATCCTGGGTTGTAGCAGGTTTGCTAGTATGAATTTCTTTCATTTTAAATGCATACTGAAGAGCTGTCTCACAGTTACATATTTGCTAACTTTTCAGAAGTCTTTTCTGCTTAGATTCACATTCGATTTGTCACGGCACCCTATGAGATGTATAGGGCATACATTGTTTTCATTATTTGACAGATAAGTAAATAGATACAGGTCAGATGATTTTCCTTTTGTGTTAGAACAAGTTGGTGACAAAGGCAAATCTTGAACTTGGAGTTAAGTTTTAACACCTAGGGTTGCTTTAAAGTTATCTATTACTGTTACCCAGTTTAATCTTCCTAACAGACTTGTGAAATTTAGGAATTATTTCTATTTTATATTTAGGGTACTGGTTAGTGAAGTATAACCGACGCTAAGAAAAGGCCAAATTAGTCCGAACTAAAAAGTATATAAAGGCACTTGGGATGCAGAGGCAGGCTGATCTTTGTCAGTTCAAGGCCAGCCTGGTCTACAGAGTGAGTTCCAGAACAGCTGGGGCTACAGGGAGACCCTGTCTCAAAAAGACCCTCCCCCCCAAAAAAGTATATAAAAGTAGGCATTTATTCCAGGAAATGCACCCGGCGAATCACGGCCACTGGCTATCCTGAGGGCCGTGGAAAGCGTGCCGTGGAAAGCATCCTTCTGAGAAGTGGGGAAAACTTTTATAGGGGGTAGGGGAGATGGTAACCTATTGGAATCTGGCCAATTGAAACAGGCCAGGGGCTCAGATCTGGAGGTGGGTCTCTGGTCCAGAGGTCTCATGGGAATCTGGCCTGACTGGAAAAGAAAGGAGGGTCTTTCTGGTCTATGCCATCTTGGCTTTTTGCCCAAGCCTGACCTAATAGTTAGAAACTCGTAATGTAGTTCAACTGAGTTATGACACCTTTCTAGATATTTTCCAATAAACAAATTTGATAATTTCTGGTTATATTCACTAAATCTATACTTTGACTAAATTGGTCTCTTGGCATATAGATTTGACTTATATTTATGTTGTCACTCGGGTCACTGGTAAAGTCAGTGTTTGTAATCCTGCCCAGATTTGACTTGAGTGGGGGATTTCATGAGTTGGGTGAACCATAAAGTAACAAGATTTGCTATTTAGAACTTCATGTCTGAGAACACGTAAGTTCAGAAGCAGGCCAGAGAGTTAGCTATCAGTTGTATTTGCCTGTAGCTGAGTGAGGAAGTATGTGTGAAAGCAGTCCCTTTGGAGTCTGGATTCATATTTGGGAAAAGACTCCCATTTATCCCCTTTTTGAATGTGAATCCCTACTGTTCTTGGCAGTCTGGGTTCAAATTAGAGGAAAAAGATAGAAGGGGTAGCCATTTTTGTGTCACGCTTGAGAGTATGTCTGAGTTTTTCTCTGAGGTGACTTTGACTAAGGACACACAAAATGGTAATATTGAAGTTACTATATTTTTCTTCTGAGGTAGAGTTATCCTATTGTAGAGAGTATATCATTTTTGTAAGGTAATAGGAACTGGTAAGAGTTATTTCCTAGATTGGGAGAAAAGAGTTTATCAATTTGCCTAACTAAATAAAAGATAAGATTTTGGATTTTCATGTTTTATAGAAACCATGCTAGGTCATTGTTTTCATTAGATGAAAAAGCATATGTACTTAAATATTTGAGCAATTATTTTCTTTGAGGATTATTTGATGGTAGTCAATTCTTGGTAATAGTTTTAGTGGTTGTCTATTTTATTTTTTATTTTTTAATTTTATGTGTATGAATTTATTGCTTACATCTATGTAAGTGAACCCCAATGTAGTGCAGTACCTGAGGAGGTCAGAGAGGGTGTCAGATCTCCTGGAACTGCAGTTATGGATGGTTGTTAGCTGCCATGTGGGTGCTGGGAATTGCACCAGGGTCCTCTGCAAAGAGCAGAAGGTGTTCTTAACTGCTGAGCTATCTCTCTATCCTCAGTGTAGCTATTTTAATATTTTATACAACAGATCTATTGACTGGGACCATTGATGGTATGAAAATGTGAGTCTAGGATAGGGAGAATCTTGGGCAAGAATGACTATAATGATACTTAAAATATCTCAAAAGTTCCTACCCTATTATGAAACTGGATTATTATAGCAAAATTTTTTATTATCTTCATGAAGAAAAATCTGAATATCTGAATAGCTATATTTGTTATATGTATAGTGAAATGAAAACTAGAGTTACATGTTTGTTAAGAAGTAAGAGCAGAACTGTGGTGGGGGAACACAGCTCCAAATAGGGGGGAAATATTTTTATATGGGATTTGCGGGAGGCATGGAGTTTAAAGATCTGCTGATGTTTCAAAAGTGATATTCTTTAAGTTGACTGTCTTTAAATGTGGAAGTTGGATATTGAATGGGCTTGAGGAAGTTACCAAACATGGCAGTGGCTGATTGGCTGAGATTCTCAGATGACTACCTGAATATAAATGTTAAATGGACTTCAAAGGTTGATTGACTGGCAGATTGAAACAACTTTTGTAGTTACCTATTCCCAGCTTGGGACAAGAGCCAAAGAACAATCTTCTTTTTTTGAAGTTGAAGAATAGGTACCCTTTACTGACATTTCTGTCAGCATATTAATGGTAGCTATTGGTCTAATGTTTGTGATTTTGCTTTTCTTCTGAAACTTACAAAAATTTTTGTTTTCTGTCTGCCAATCTCAAGATTATTTCATATTTGAGACTCAGCTGATTTATAGATATATAGTTAAAGGTGATATTTTATTTTTTAGAGATGCTTTAATCTTTATAAATCCTGGTGAAGAAGTCTGTGTTACTTTTATGTCTATTATCTCTCTTAGGAGAATGTATCATGTACCCACCAAAACATTTTTCATATATGCTGAATTACAGATCTAAATGTTTGTTATTTTGCTATTATTTAAAGATACACCTAGAATTACTTTCAGAAAGTTAGCTAGCAGTTGTTCTTATCGACAGTTTTGAAGTTTAATGATTATATTGCATGCATATTTCAAAGTATGTTGGCTCGTTTTAATGTGTATCAATAATTTTACCACAATTATATCATAGCACTACTTATATCAATTATTTCATTTTAATATTTAGGATACTGTTTCTTCAGCGTAAAATCAAGGCCTATCTGTGACTACTGAAACTATAATAAAACATTTTTTCTAGGTTGATCTCTCACCAGAATATTTTAGGTAGAATTTTTTTCTATATAGATGCTAAAATAAAATTATATGGCATTTATTTTAGAAATTAGATAAGGAGGGCTGGAGAGATGGCCTAGCAGTTAAGAGCACCAGATGCTCTTGCAGAGGACCTGGGTTCAGTTCCCAGCACCCACATGGCAGCTGAGAACCATCTTTAACTCCAGTTCCAGGGGAATCCGACACCCTGTTCTGACCTCCTCGGCATTGCATAACAGGGGTGCACAAACCTACATGCAGATAGTACATTCATACACATAAAAAATAAAATTAAAAGAAAGAAATTAGATAAGGAAAAAGGTTATAATTTATGGTGTAATTTATAACTGTGGTATAATTTATGTGTATGCATGTGTAGTGCATGTGAGTAGAGGGCAGAGGCAACTTTAGATGTTGTTCCTTAGAAGCTGTCCACCTTGGTTTAAAACATAAACGAACTGAAAGACAAAACCACATGGTCATCTCAATTGTCATGGAAAAGGCCTTCAACAAAATTCAACATGCCTTCATGTTTAAAGTCCTAGAGGGAATTGGACTAGAGAGAACATACCTCAACATAATTAAAGCCATATACAACAAATCCACAGCCAGCATCATCCTAAATGGGGAAATTTTTAGAAGCATTCCCCTTAAAGTCAAGAACCCAGGAAGGCTGTACCCTATCTCTACTCCTTTTCAATATAGTGCTCGAAACACTTCCTAGAGCAATAAGACAAGAAAAGGAAATTAAAGGAGTACTAATTGGAAAAGAGGAGGTCAGATTATCCCTTTTTGCAGATGACATGATAGTTAACCGAAGGGAAGCCAAAAACTCCACAAGAAAACTCCTAGAAATAACAGTTTCAGTAAAGTGGTGGGATACAAAATTAACCTAGAAAAATCAGTAGACTTTCTTTATACCAACAACAAGAAGGAATACAAAAAGACCTTCCTATTCACAATAGCCTCAAACATAAAATAAAATATCTATGAACAAACCTGACTAAAGACACTAAAAATCTCTGCAATGAAAAATTTAAATCCTTGAAGATGGAGATTGATGAAGACACCAGAAGATGGAAGGACCTCCCGTGCTCATGGATTGAGAGAATTAATGTAGTAAAAATGACCATCCTACCTAAAGTAATATACAGATTCAGTGTAATCCCAATTAAAATTCCCATGAGCTCCTTCACAGACCTAGAAAAAAAAATCCTAAAATTCATATGGAAAAACAAAAGACCCTGGATAGCCAAAGCAACCCTGAGCAAAAAGAGCAATGCAGAAGGGAATTGTCATACCAGACTCTAAACTATATTACAGGGCTATAGTCGTAACAACAGTCTGACACTGGCACAAAAACAGACCTGTAGATTAGGAACAAAATTGAATGCATGCAATTTCAGCCACCTCATATTTGATAAAGGGGCCAAGAAGACTCATTTGAGGAAAGATAGCATCTTCAGCAAATGGTGTTGGCAAAACTGGATCACCACCTGTAGAAGAATAAAACTAAACTCCTGCCTTTTACCCTCTACAAAAAGTCAACTCCAAGTAGATCAAAGACCTCAATGTGTAACCCGAAACTCTGCAAATGATAGAAGAAAACATTGGAAGCAACCTATAAGACACAGGCATAGGAAAAGACTTTCTAAATCAGACAGCAGCTGTGAAAGAAATAAAGTCAACAATAGACAAGTAGGACCTTATTATTTATTTATTTATTTATTTATTTTTGAAACAGGGTCTCCCTATAAACCCAGCTGGCCCGGTACTCACTCTGTAGACCAGGCTGGCCTTGAACTCACAGAGATTCTTCTGCCTCTGCCTCCCAAGTGCTAGGATTAAAGGCATGCATTAAAGGCAAATGGGACCTTATTAAACTCAAAAGCTTGTGTACAGCAAAAGAAACAATCAAGGAAGTGAAGAGAAACCCCACAGAGTGGGAGGAAACCTTCACCAGTGATACATCTGACAGAGTATTAACATCCAAAGTATATAAATTACTCAAAAAGAAAAGAGCAAGAAAACAAATGACCCAATCAAAAGATGGAGTAAAGAGCTGAACAGAGACTTCACAAATGAAGAAGTAAATGTTCAACATTGCTAATAAAGAAATGCAAATTAAAACCACTTTAATATTTCATTTTAATCCAGTAATGGCTATGATCAAGAAAACAAATGATTCCAAATGCTGGAGAGGTTGTGGGGAAAGGGGAACACTCATCCACTGCTGGTGGCAATGCAAGCTCATGCAACCCCTATAGAACGCAGTGTGGAGAACTCTTAAAAGACTCAAATGAACCTACCACCTGACCTGGTCAGACCACTCCTGGGTATATACCCACAATACTCATCTATTGCAGAGATACATACACAACCATGTTTATTGCAGCTCTCTTCACAATATCAAAGATCTGGAAGCAACCCAAGTGTCCCTCAACTGACATGTGGATAAAGAAAATGTGGTACATCTACACAATGTAATTAGTAGTAAAGAAAGACAACAACATAAACTTTGCAGGTAAATGGATGGAACGAGAAGCCATTATGCTAAGTGAAGTAACACAGTCCTAGAAAAACCAAACAATGTAGGGTGTCTCTTATTTGTGGATCCTAGCACAAAATTCTTATTTGTAAGGAAAACTGAATTCTTTTTCTTTTTCTTTCTTTTATAGCAAATCTAATACCTAAAAAAAAGTACATTAAAAATACATCAACTTGTTTTGTAATGTAGGAATGTTAAGTAATATTTCTTTTTATCTGCATACAACTCTGCTGTTAAAATGTGAATCCCTAAGCAAGTTTTGTAATTAACCTATAGGTTATTTTCAGATGCTATAATTTTGGTATATGTGTGGTGTGCAAATGTGCATATTTTGGAGCAATACAAATTGGAGTGAACAATAACAAAGTTAATACATTCTTGACATTTTTTTTTTTAATTTTATTTATTTCGGTATGTGTATCAATGTACTGTCTGCATGCAGGTTTGTGCACCCGTGTCGTGCAATGCCGCGGAAGTCAGAAGAGGGTCTTGGATTCCCCTGGAACTGGAGTTCTCCTGGAACTGGAGTTTCAGACGGCTCTCGGCCGCCATGTGGGTGCTGGGGATCGAACCCGGGTCCTCTGCAAGAGCGGTCGGCGCTCTTAACCGCTAGGCCATCTCTCCAGCCCCATTCTTGACATTCTTAAACCAGAGGCAGTGTCATGTTCAGGATGGTAATAGTTTCATTATAATGTGAACTATTCAAACTGTTTCTTGAATATTATATTCAGTTCTGTAGGATGCATTTTAAGATTTGTTGAGAAGGGGGATTACACCTGGAGGTTGACTGGAATGTTGGTAAGATTGGAAACATGTTTTCAAAATTGGGTGCATCTAACCTGGAGAAAATAATAAGTCCTTGTAAAACTTCATATTGTAAAATCCATATTTTCTCTAAAATGAAATGATAATGTTTCCATACCTAATAGTTAAGAAGTAGACCTAATATATTCAAAGTTAAGTTTTAGGTATAGTCTAACAGTTACAGCTGGAAATGTATAGAAGACAACTTGAAAAGTAATATGACATGGAGTAGAACAAGTGATTATTCTTTTTTCTCATAATAATAAAGGCTGTTTTTAAAAGAGAAAAATTTTTATTACTTTATTAATTAATGTATTTATTTATATGTAAGTAAAAGCACACACACACATAGTCACATATCATCAGAGGACAACTCGTAGTCCTTTCTCTCCAGCATTTGGGTCTAGGGGATCCAGCCCAGGTCGTCAGGCCCAATGGCAGGTGTCTTTCCCTGAGGGGCCATCTTGCTGGCTTCCATTTCTTTTCAAACTACAGGCCTGGAGTTTGCCGATTTTGCTGGGTTGGCAGGTCAGTGAGCCCCAGGCTTCCCCCTGTCTCTGCCTCCCCTGCTCTGGAATTACAGGCATACCTGCCATGTCCAGCTTTTTTATATGGGTTCTAGAAATCCAACTCAGGTCCTCATGTTTGTGCATCAAGCACTTTGCGATTAAATGGTGGCAAGGTTAGAAGAGAGAAATTGAGGGTATGGAGCTGTGAGTAGGTAAATGACATCCAAGCTCAAGGAAGGCAGGCGGCTTGAGTCCCCAAGCACTGGTTGAAGGTCTGTGGAAGGTAGGAAGAGGGACATCCTTCCTCAGTGATGCCAGGAAGGAGGCAAGAATGCTCAAGTGGTTGTTGGTCAGGGAGGAAACTGAGGAAGTCTGACCTAATAACCTCTCTTTTGTTTTTGTAGAAGTCATGTCATTTGCTAAATGAAGGGCAGGTAGGAATCTTGAAGAAAGTGGTAGAAGTTTGGAATTGATTCTCTGGGAAGCAGGAGAAAGAGCTGATTAGGAATCTAAGACAGGATTGATGGAAGGGCTACCCAGATGGGGGGCTTTAAATTTGCAGGGTCCCTTCTCCTTATGCTTGGGGCTCTCTATACCAGTAATTTCCAGATTGGGTGTGGGAATGCTGCAGATCCTTAGATACATCCTCAGGACAAGAAGGACAAGCCAATGAAAAGTTGAAAATTTAAGGCCAGAGTGTGGGCAGAGCTGCAGGTTAGTTCTTGAGCTATGCTGGACAAGGAACGAAGTTGGAAGCATGGTAAATGCAGAAGGAGAAGATAAGGAGAAGAAAGACTGGGAGCTTAAATTGATTTGTTTATTCATTCAGTAAATATTTAGTAAGCATATCTCCCAGAGACTGTTCTAGATGTCCTAGCTACCTAGTCAAAGCAAGGACAGAAACAGTTCCTGTCCTGTCAGACCTTAGTTCTATGGAAGTGAAGTGTGTGTGTGTGTGTGTGTGTGTGTGTGTGTGTGTGTGTGTGTTATGTGCAGACACATAGGTAATTAAAGATAATAAGAAAGCTTTATAAGGGATAGAGTGATACTGATACTGTTTTACATATCAGAAAAAGGCTATTAAAAGAAATGAACTTTGAGAAGACACTTGAAGGTGGCCAGGGGCATAGAATGCACAGATATATCCCAGCATCAGAAGACAGCACTGACTCCAATGAGGCTTGTGCACAGGTATCCCAATGTCAGAAGACGGCACTGACTGCAGTGAGCCTTGTGCACGGATATCCCAGCGTTAGAAGACAGCACTGACTCCAGTGAGGCTTGGAGCCTTCTGGCCCTGAGGAATGTGAGCCAAGAGAGTGGTAATCAATTAGGGCTGCTGAAAGGGTTTAGGGTTTTACTGTGCATCGGAAAGCCATGGGAAGGTTTAAGTCAGAAGCGTGGCATCTCACATATTTTTCTGAAGGCTTACACTTGCTGCATTTTAGAAAACTGATTGCCAGTGGACATTAAGGAACAGAGAAAACGGAAAAGACAAGGGATGGTGGCCTTTAAGATAGTCCTCCAGAATTCAGACTTGTTCAGTCGAGTTCCTCTGGTGAAGAAGCCTGCTGCTGCCCCTTTAAATGGACACACCCACTCCACAATAGGTATTCTTCTCTGGGGGTCAAGGCCTGACCCTGACCCTTCACTTCTACCCACCCTTCCTGTTTTTCTCTTCTCCTTCCTTGCTGCTTCCCATTTTGTCTTCACCTTGTCTTTTAGATCTGGGGTGCCTTTCAGTCTTCCTGGCTATTTCTGAGCCCCCTTTTTATTTCAGTACTCAGAGCTTACTTGGTAGGTCAGTGTGCAGCAGGCCAGGTGAAGTGGCAGGGGTCGGGGAGCCTTTGACTATTGAAGCAACTTGGAGACACCTCCCTACCTCAAGACCCAGCCTCCCAGAGCATGGAGTGGAAGAGCCCTGTCCTGAACTGAGACACTGCCTTTCTTGGAGCTTGCCATCTTTGGGGTCATCTCAGGCAGTACTGTCCCAGCTCAGCTTGTCCCATCTAATCCCTTAAGCACCCGTTTTGCTGAACAATGCCAGCACCCTTCTAGCTCCACTTGGAGTACAGAGGGTATTTGGATCCATGAAGTGGGCCTAGCACATCTTCCCAAGGGCACTTTGACATGCTGCCTGTCACTAAATTCAGACAGTAAAAGTTAAGAGGCCGTGGGTTCCATCTGTCCTCAACAAATTTGTAAGGGTGTTTGTTTGTTTTTACGAAGGACCTAGGCATAGTTTAGAAAGTAGTATTATGTGAAATATTCTTTTAAGTTCTCAGATTTGAAATATTGTGGTTTTATTTTTTTGTTTAACGGAGCTATTGTAACATTTTTATTCAGCATAGAATAGGAACCTGGCCATGATCTAATGGCCTGAACCATTAGGTTTTTCTGGCTAAAGATAAAAGTGTAAATGTTTTCTTTTTCTTTTTCCTAGTGTTTCTCTTTGTTTTTCTCTCTCTCTGAGCTTTAGGGAGTGTATTTCCATCTTCCATGGCAGGCTGTGTCTTTTGTTTCTACTGTTACACTGCATATTCCATCTAGCTGGCCCACAAATTTCCAGGGCACTTTCCAATCTCTGCCCCTTATCTTGCCATAGGAGCAGGACATTACAGATGTGCATCTGGCTTTTTATGTGATTTCCAGGGATCTGAACTCAGGTCATCAGTCTTGTGTGGCAAGCACTTGACTGAGTCTTCTTGACTGAGCCATCTCTGGAGCCTAAATATTCTCTACTTTTATTCAAGTTTAATTTTGACAAATGTCATTAAAGTAAGCCCTATAGTAAGCATTATAAAGTAAGCATTACAAGAGGAATTTATAAGAACCAGGTAATGACCTTATATTTGGAGCAGTACTCAAATTGAGGTTGTCCTAGGCCACAAAAATAAGTTTCATGCCTTGGATTTTTTAAATATAGGATGTCACTTGCATTAAACTCTGTAATACATCCTTTGATGATGGATTTCAGATACTAGAATGTCAGATACTAGACTTTGTCAGGCTCATTTATCCCTAAGAAACTACTTTAGGCCTGCAGGTTTTGCATTTTAAAGCTAATGAGGGCTAGGACTTGGTCATGTTCATTGATGCATCCTGAGACAGTTGTAGCTCTGTACACTCACTGCTTTTTGAGTGACTGAATGAACCATCTTTGATATAGCTGTGGGAATAATATTGTGTGGTTATAAATGGAGGAACTTCAGGATCTGAGGGGGGGGGCCTTCTGTAGTATATGGTCACTGTGTTGCTATCGAGATTTGATCTCTGTAAGTCAACAGAAAAAGCTTTCTTCAGAGTCTGCCATGTGTCACATCTATGCTCAGATAGCATGCCAAATCTGTCTGCAAAATGGGCACAGTGATATGGACCTTGGCCATGCTTGTAGCTGCACTGATTAGTGAGGCACAAAGAAAAGGAGCAAATGCTTGTGGATTGTCATTTGAGAGAATGGACAAAGGAAGATGAGAAACCCAGCAGATAACATAATGATGATAGACAAAGGATCTGATGATCAACAGTGCCTAATAAGCACAAGAAGAGATGCTCTGTGCCTTTAGGGACAAGCAGATCGAAACTATGCAAGATACCATGTCTCACATGCTAGTTGGCTGTTTCAGGATAATAACAATATTTGTAGGAACATTCCTGAATTGCTGGTTATTCAGTAAAGTGAGTTGCTGCTTTGGAACATAACTTGGCAGTTCTTCAAAGGTAGAGCAAAGAGGTACCTGTTTCCTAGCAGTTCTATTCCTAGGTAGATACTCAAGATGAGCAGAACCATACAGCCACACAAAACATGTACATAGTCATAGTGATGTTATTCCTAATAGCTAAATAGCACAGACCACCCAACTGTATCTACCAACTAATGAATGGATAAACAGATTATATCCATGTAGTGGAATATTATTCAACATTGAAAATGATTGAGATACTGAGATATGGTTTAACATGAATGAATATCAAAACATTATGTTTTATTTTAAAAAAGCCAGGCAAAAAAGTGATTCTACTTCTAGAAAATGTCTGGGATAGGCCTGTGCATAGGGACAGAGCAGAGTGGTTAGGTTAGTGGCTGAGGTAGAGACTGGGAATAGCTGTTAATGGCTGAAGAGTTTCTTTTGGAGTTGATGTTTTGGAATTGGTGTTTTGAGATTGTGATGGTGGCAGGACTCTGAATAAACTGAACTGTTTATTAAAAGACTGAAGTGTGTGATATGTGGATTATGTCTCAATGAGGCTGCTGAAAAGAATAAACAAGGTGATATGTGGAAATAACTGAGTTATTTGAGAAGATACTACTATGTTAGGTTCACTGTGAGGCCTTTACATAGTAGCAGGATGATTTCAGTATTTTTTCTGCTTTCAGGCCTGCGATTTTTATGCCATGACTCAACTTTATAATGCTGTAACTCAGCAGTGTAAAATATTGAAACTGCTACAACATAAAATGAAAACTGCTTGGTCTACTGTTTCTATTTAATAGAATTTTTGAAAGCACTAATTAACAATGAGTAGAATATGTCATTAAGGAGCTAGTTTTTAGAACCATAAATTTTTTAGAGCTGGGATTTAAAGTCATCTAACTCTTAAGTTTACTAATTTTGTTTTGTGAAAAACTGAGTCCTATAGAAGCTAAGGTATATTGAGCAAATTCTAGAACTAAGTCAGTATTTTTAACTACTTGATTTTTGCATTGTTCATAGTATTAGAACTGATAATTTCAATACTTAAATGCTTCCTTTGCTACTTTGTATACATTCTCTCAACTAATCAACATGGAAACCCGGGACGATAGTGTATTAGTTTTCTCTTCTTACTGGAAAACAAAAACCTCAAGCTGGTTTACATAACACACAATTTTATTATCTTATAGTTCCGGGGTCAGAGGCTCAAAATGAGTCTCAGCCTTCCTTCTGAAGGGTGTAAGGAGTTTGTTTTTGCCAGCTTCTAGAGTCAGCCCACATTCCTTTGGCGTCTAAATCTTCATTCCATCTTCAAAGCCACCAGTGCTTAGCCAAGTCTTTTTCAATGCCATCTCTTCAGTTCTGATTTTTCTCCCTTTCTCTTTTCCCATTATAGATCTCTGTGGTTACTTTAGACTCACCTGGATAGTGGAGGTTTCTCTCTTCATTTTAAGGTCCATTGATTGACAACTTTTGTCCCATCTGCATTCTTAATTCTCCCTTGCCATGTAACTACAAGCAGTAGTCAGATTCCAGGAATTAAGATATGGATATCCTACAAGCAAGGAGCAGTGTTTTACTTGCCTCAATCTGTTAAGTGGGTGAAGAGATGCAGGTTCAGTTAGCTGTCCAAAGACACCACAGTAGTAAATGAAAGAGTTGGTATTTTAACCCAGTCTGTTATTTATCGCATGTACTTATATATATATATATTTTTTTTTTTGGTCTTTTTGAGACAGGGTCTTCCTGTAGCCCCAGCTGTCCTGGAATTAGCTCTGTAGACCAGGCTGGCCTTGAACTCACAAAGATCCGCCTGCCTCTGCCTCCCAAGTGCTGGGATTAAAGGTGTGTACCACCACATCTGGCTTGTACTTATCTTTTATAATTAGAGTCTTTTCCATAAATGCTGTTTGGATCCTGATATGGAGAAGTAAATAGGATGATGAGCAGTAGTTAAATAGTAAATATCTCACATATATATATATAGGGTATGACATAATTTAATATGCTTATACTTAGTGAAGTGACTGCTATAGTCAAGTATCATCTCACATAGTGGCCCCTTTTGCTTTTTATAGCAAGACTACTTGTAATCTAATTGCATTAGTTACTTGTCTCACTGCTGTGACAAAAGCAGTTTAGGGAAGAATTTATTTGAGCTTATGATATTAGGGAATATAGTCTGCTACAGCAGGAAGTCACAGTGACAGGAGTAGGAGGTAGCTGGTCACATCACATACATAGTCAGGAAGCAGAGAACAATGAATTCATTTGCTCAGCTTACTTCTTCCTGGGACTTCAGCCCATGGAACCCTTACTATCCACACTGAGAATGGATCCTCCCACCTAATCTAGAAAATACCTTGAAGACATTCCCAGAATTTTGTTTCCATGGTCATTTTAAATCTCATTAAGTTGACAGTCAAGATTAACAACCACGCTACTCTTGTAGCAGAAACCACAAATATAGTATTAATTATAATCCCTGGGCTATGTATTATGTCTCTAGAGTTAATTTTATATAGCTACAACTTTATATCCCTTCACCTTTATCTCCCCATTTTTCCCCCTTGCCCTTGGTCACTACTGTTTTGTTCTTTCAATGTATACTATTTGATTGTACAATGTTAATATTTTTATTTGGGGTATATATTTAGCATGCTGTGATCCATGTTGTAGCCAATGGAATCTCCTTTTTTCAAAGTTCAATAATCATGCATATAAATGCTACAGTGTCTTTATCCATTTACAAGAGTTTAGGTATGGCTTAAGATTTACTTTTTAAAATTATATGTATGAATGCGTATCTGTGTATGGGTTTGTGCATGCAGGTGCAGGTGCCCACAGAGACCAGAGGAGTTGGAACTTCCATAAAGTTGGAATTGTCGGCAATTGTAAGTTGCCTGACTTGGGTGCTGGGAACTAAACTTAGGTGCTTTGGAAGAGGAGCAAGTGTTTTACTACGGAGCCATCTCTCCAGCCCTTAAAGTATGGTTTAATTGTGTCTTCCCAAAGATTTAAGTGATTTAAAGGCTGGATCTTTTTGCAGAGAAAAACTTTATTTTATTTTTTTATTTTATTTTTTTTAATTATTTGTTTATTTTAAGGGATTCTACAATATAATAACACAGTTTTCAGGTAACATTGATGTTGCTCAGTTTGCCATACAATTAGGTAATTGGTGCATTTTGCAAGTATCTATGTCCAAATTTTGAACAACCCAAGGTTCCCATAGTCCAGTTGGAGAAGCTTGTATGCACAGGCATGTTGATCAATTAGGAGTCTAGACTATATTGCTGTGGTCTCATGATTCACCCCTATCTCTCTGCAGCCCTTACATTCTACCACGCCTCCTCTTCCGCAATTTGTTCCCTGGGCTTTGGGAAAGGGGCACAAGTGGGTGAGAAGAAAACAGTCTACTTTCTTTGGAGTTGTCATTTTGGACTCTTGAGAAAAACTTTAAAAAGACTGAGAGATGCCGGGCATGATGGTGCACACCTTTAATCCCAGCACTTGGGAGGCAGAGATAGGTGGATCTCTGTGGGTTAAAATGGAGACCCTGTCTCAAAAATACCAAAAAAAAAAAGTATAAAAAAAGACTGAGAGAAAGATACAGGACATGTATGGCAAAATGCAGGAACTGGGGCGGGGTGGGGAGAAGGGAAATTCTAAATTGACCTGGAAATAATGTATGAAATACAGAATGCCAATAAAAGAATAATAATAATAATAATAATAATAATAATAATAAAAGTTTAGGTTAAAGTAATAGCAAATAAAATGAGTCCCTCACAGTGAAATTTATGGGGGTTGGTCATGGTAGAGACATGGATGGTCTTCCTCAGTCTTCAGCTGAGACTGCAAGACTGAGTGGAGGTCACCTATAAAAGCAGGAAGGAAAGACTTCTGACAGGTTTTGAATAGGGAGAAGTTCAGTGTGACCCAGGAGTACAGGGAGAGAGAGATGGGATGTCCTTGGAGAAATGAACAGAGTCCATGGCCAGGTGCTATTCCCTGGGTTTAGTGCTAGTGGTGGGGAAGATGGGGGTGAGAGAGTTCCCAAAGGAAAAAATAGTATTTTGTCTTGGTGTGGCTCACATTGTAGTCTTAGGCTTATGGTTTTACAAGACATTTATGGACTGGCCTAGTACTGGAATGACTCACAGTTAATTGTTTTTGCAGGAAGCATGTTTTAGACTACAAGTACTGTCTTACACGTTAAACTGATAAAAAATTATGTTGAGACTGCTTGGATAAACACATATCCTAATGTTTTTTGTTATTTGTGCTAAAATTTTGCTTTTTTTCTGGTGTTTATATGGCTACAATGTTGATTTTTCCAATTCGATATGAATCAAGGATATTATTCTATTAGATATCATTGAAGTTTCTTTGCTTTCATCAGATTTAGAAAATGTATAGAAGTATTTTAATAAACTATTTGGTTTTCAAAGTGTTTGTTCTTTAGAGTTAAAGATTACCTCAGTAAGCTACAGTGTATGTAGTGTGTTATATCATGAAAATATGAAAAATGAAACAAACATAAAAACTCTTATAAATACAGCCAGGCATGGTGGCCCATGCCTTTAATCCTAACACTTGGGAGGCAGAGGCGGGAGGATCTTTGGTGAGTTCAGAGATCTACAGAGTTCCAGGACAGCTGGGACTACAGGGAGACCCTGTCTCGAAAAGACCGAAATAAAAGAAAATAAATAAATAGTAAAACATTGGTATGGCTTCACTACTAAAGTCAATGCATTACAGAAAGTAATCAATAAAAGGACAAAACAGGAAGTTTTAAAAAGATTAACTTTGAGGTCAGCAGCTGCTGAAACATTTGTGCTGGAAATTCTTGGTTTGGGCTGGGATGTAGGTCAGTTGGGAGAGTCCTAGAGCATGCTCAAGTCCGTTTTTCGATTCCACAGCCCTGGGTGAGTGGCGCTTTGTCCTTAAACTGTTCCCTTCCTGGGCTCAAGATGGTAGTTTTGGCTCTAGGTATTTCATCTTTGTATGACAGTCCTCAAGAGTATAGGAAAGGAGGGTGGCTCTCTCTTGTCTTTCTAAGTGGTGAGGAAACTTTCAGGGGCCTCCTGGAAGGCTGACCTCACTGGCCAGACTTGTATTTTGTTCATATTTTTGAGTGGCATGAGGTGTACAGGCCTTTGTTTTGTTTAGACTGAAGATTTCATGGTCCCTCACCTGTCTCAGGGTGAACAGAATTTAAAATTTGTTACTGACAAGGATGATTTTCCCCCCAAGAGCTCTTAATCTCATTTAACTGCTTAGAAGACCCTGTTCTTTTAGACATTTCTTTCTGCTTTTATTTTATTTCTCATTCTTTTGCTTCAAATTTGTTGAAAGAGACTCCATAGATGTTTTCTCCACTGCCTTCCCTTGCTGCTTAAATAATTTGCTGCTGTGGTCTGACCAGGCTTTTTGGTATTTACCTGTAATAATAAACCTCCCTTTCTCTTTTCTTTCTTCGAGGGTGGGGGTGGGGGGAAGCTTTTGAAGTTGATTCTTGCTGTGTATCTCAGGCTAACCTAGAATTTGCTTTTTAGCCCAGACTAAGCTTGAGCTTCCCTTCTTCCTCCTCCTTTGCCACCTACATGCTGAGCTAGCAGACATGCTCCAGCTCTCCAGCTATGAACCGAACCCTCTTTATGTCAACATCACTGATCACCAGAATACCAATCCTTCTACCATTTCTTTCCTCATTGCTTTTTTTCCTCTTTGTATTCTCTCTTTTATTTGTTTATACTTTCCTTTTTATTTTATTCTCTGCCTATACAGGGTTAGTTTACTCTTTTTCTAGATTCTGTCTTAGTAGATTATATTATAGACTTGGGAGCTTCTTTTTTTTTTTTTAAATGAGTATTTATCATAAATACATTTCTTTCTAAGAACTACTTTATTTAATAGAGTCCCGTAAGTTTTGCTATGTTACACATTCATTTTCATTCTTCTTGGAGTAGTTTTTTCTTTAACCATTGGTTATTCAAGAATATGTTGTTTTAGTGATATTTCGTTTCCCTAAATTCCTGTTCATATTAATTTTCAGTTGTATTTTATTGCTTCCAGAGCACATCCTCATGTGATTTTAATCCCTTTAATTTAGTGAGGGTTGTTTTTGGCCCAACACAGGGTCTGATGTGGAGAATGTTTCGTGTGCCCTAGGACCTAGGTCCATTGTGGTGCTACTGGTCATAGGCATATCATTTGTTTTCTTTAGGGTTTGTGTCTTTTTCTTATTTCTTTCTTTACCATTTTGTTTTGAAGTATCTTCTGGTGTGACATTTGGATTCCTGTTTGAATGATAATGTCTTGAACTAATTTCCTCGTGGTTGTTCTTGGGTTATTCAGTCATTGATTGATTTCCATTTAGAGATTTGTTCTAGGACTCTCTGGAGATAGTAAAATCTATGAATAATCCAGTTTGTTATAGAAAATGGTGTGTTGTGTATAAGCCACCTGTGCCCATCCTTCTGTGTACGTGCATCATTTCTAGACTCCAGATAGTGTAAGGGGTGTGTAAATAGCCATTCTGCTGTGCCTTCTTGTTTGGGGAATGATCACAAGAAAAAAAAAAAAAAAGGGTCTGCACATGTTTAGCATAGCTGGAGCCTTTTCCCAAACATTTTCTTTTTTTTTTTTAATTTTATTTATTTTTGTATGTGTATGAATGTACTGTCTGCATGAAGGTCTGTGCACCCGTGTCGTGCATCCCAAACATTTTCAACCATTGGTTGATTGAAAATAAAGATACGGAATCAGTAGAAACAGAGGACTTACTGTATATCTTAAAAGGATCTGTATTTGTACTAACGTTCAGCAAAATAGAATTTCCTCCCTTTGTAACTCTGATTTCACCTCCTGTATTTTGTGATATTATTGTTTATATTTTTCTGTATATGTGAGAAACTTAAAGGTACATTATATAATTTTTACTTTATGTAAATCTATACTTTAAAAAAAACTGAGAAAAGGAGAACATGTACATATTGATAGTTGTATTAGACTTCCTATAGTTGATTCTTTTAATTTCTTTGGACTTGAGTTAGCAGTCAAACTTTGTCCACACTTGCTTCTGTGTACTTAGCCTAACTATATGACAGCGAAGGCTGTTTGCCCCCTAGCACAACTACAAACATATTGTTTCACTGATCACTCTTTGATAAAGAAGAAAGGGAAGAAATATGTAATTACAGCATCATTTCTATTATGCACATGGTTACTTTTACCGACACTCTATTTTTTTGTGACTTTGAGTTGCTTTTAATGTTACTTAGTATGAAGTGCGCTTAAGTATTTCTTAAGAGTAAAATAGATTTTCTATCATCTATCATCTATTTTGTATGTGCATGTATATATCATGTCCTTCATGACTTTTGTAGTCTTTCATTAGAGAAGTTAACTCATTAAAAACCTTCCAGAAAATAAAACCATATGGTTTCAGCAGACAAGTCTGTCAAATAATGATGAAGAAATTACATTATTTCTCTACCCATCTCTTCCAGAACACATTTTCTTTATGAAGTCAGAATTAACCTGATATCAAAACCAGACAGCAGATAATAAGGATGGAGAATGAAGGAATGGAAACTGTATACATCATCACTGAGTTTGCAGAAATCTTCAAAATACAGTTTTAGCAAATTGGATTATACTGTTCATAGAAAGAATAATACATCAGAACTAAAAAAAAAAAAAACTTACTGGTAAAGGAATGAATGTTTTCCTCCCTGAGAAAGAACAAGGCAAGCAAGTAGCTCATATCTCTAAATCAGTATTTTACCAGAAATCCTGGTCAGTGTTAATATGGCAAGAAATGCAAATAGGGGCTGGAGAGATGGCCTAGCGGTTAAGAGCGCCGACCGCTCTTGCAGAGGACCCAGGTTCGATCCCCAGCACCCACATGGCGGCTGAGAACCGTCTGAAACTCCAATTCCAGGAGAACTCCAGTTCCAGGGGAATCCGAGACCCTCTTCTGACCTCCGCGGCATTGCACGACACGGGTGCACAGACTTGCATGCAGACAGTACATTCATACACATACAGAAATAAATAAAATTAAAAAAAAAAAAAGAAATGCAAATAAAAGTCCTACAAATTGGAAAAAAAAAAACCCAACATTCTCTATTTCAGACAACATGATGTGTAGAACATTCCCAAGACTCCAAAAGCCTAGAACTAATTGGTGATCTCATAAGGTCACTAGATTGGGCTTGCTAAGGAGGAGCCGTCAAACACTTCCTTGAGGAAAACATGACATCTTTTAGCCTAATAAACAAAAAAAGAAAGAGAAATCATGAGCTGAAGATGCTAAAACCTATCATGTCATAATCTTGATATATGTGTACCAGGCATATATGCATATTTTGGAGTGATACAAATTGGAAGGAAGAATAACAAAAAAAGACTGGGTAGAAGAACTGACTGAAACAGTAAACTGCATTGAAAATTTTAAAAAAGACTGAGAAAAAGATGAAAGATATGTATGGCAGAATGCATGCGCTCTTGTGGAAGGGGGGCAAGGAAGGGGAAATGGGTCTAAATTTGATTAAGAAATGTATGAAATGCATAAAACTTCAATAAAAAATTGGCTTTGAAAAAAAATAAGGTCCCTAGATAAAAGATCATACTGACACAGGCACAGATGAATCTTATTTCTAGAAATAGTAGGTCCTTCATGTCTGTAGGTTCCATATCTGTGGTTTAATCCTTGATTGAAAAATTGTCAGTAATAAATGTAAATATACTTGTTGTTATTACTCCCTAAAAATTTAGTATAACACTATATATTAGGAATTAAAAGTAATCTGGTGATGATTTAGGAAAAAAAGTAAAATAGATTTTCTAACAAAATACATTAATAAATTTCTCAAATTTTCTGTTCTTGAAAATGTCTTAATTTCATCCTTAGCTTTTTTATTTTTGTATTTAGAATCAGCGATCATACTTTATTTCTTCTCCTTAGTTTCTTTCCTTTACTGATTAATTAATAAATGTTTTATTATTTCACCTTTATCTTTTTTTTTTGGTCTTTTTGAGACAGAGTCTCCCTGTAGCCCCAGCTGTCCTGGAACTCACTCTGTAGACCAGGCTGGCCTTGAACTCACAAAGATCCGCCTGCCTCTGCCTCCCAAGTGCTAGGATTAGAGGCGTGTGCCACCAAGCCCAGCTAGCCAGGAGCTCACTCTGTAGACCAGGCTGACCTTGAACTCACAAAGATCCGCCTGCCTCTGCCTCTGCCTCCGGAGTGCTGGGATTAAAGACGTGTACCACCACGCCCCGCCTAATATGGTTCTTAGCCACCAAGAAGCAATCAAACCCAGGTCCTCTGCAAGAGCAGTCAGTGCTCTTAACCGCTGAGCCATTTCTCCATTCCAATATACTTGACAAATCTTGTGTGTACGTACGTAGGTATAGGGAAATGCCTCTGTGTGTGTGTGTGTGTGTGTGTGTGTGTGTGTGTGTGTGTGTGAGAGAGAGAGAGAGAGAGAGAGAGAGAGAGAGAGAGAGAAAGTCAATCTTAGAATCACTTTCTACCTTCTTTTTCTTCAGATTTTCTCTTTGTCTTTTGCCCCCAATGTTTTGACCTGTAACATCTCTGGGTGTATATCTCATTGTATCTTTCCTTAGGGATTGTTGAGTTCTGGATTAGATTAATAATGCTTTTTACCAAGCTTGGGAAATTTTTGGTGCAAATGTTACATTTCCTCCGTTTGTTTCTCTTGTTTCCTGGTGATGTCCACTTTTCTCTGAGGCTCTGTTCATTTCTTCCTCCTTATTTTCTAGTTATTCCTGAAATTATGTAAGTTCGATTCATCTTTTTAATGGTCTCGGAGTCTTCTCTCAGGTCAGAGTTACTATTGAGCTTCTCCTCTAGGAAATTCTCCACTTCAAAAATTTGAAATGTGTACATTCTATTCCAAAATATCTTTTTATCATTTATGTGTGTTTATCCATGTTCTCTATTTGATGAAATTTTGTGATTTTGCTTTCCTTGCTTCTTTATGCATTGCTTCTTTTAGGTATTGAACTTGTTTATAAAGCTGCCTTGAAGTCTGTGTCTGGTAATCTGACATCTAGGCACCTTTAATTTAGTTCTTCCTGCTTGTGAATTATACTTTGCACATTTCCAAATTGTTGAAAAGTATACATTTTATATAACATAGTAACTGTATTCTGATACCTTCTCAGAAATAGAGTGTGTTGACTATTTATTTATTTATTTATTTATTTATTTATTTATTTTAATTGCTGAGTCCCATGCCCATGTTCAGACAATATCTGGTCTAAAGCAGGACCTGACCCTGAGACTTCTGGCCTGGAGAACAGAGTCTTCTGATCTTAATAGCCATCTACACTTATCATGTACATTCATTTATTTGAAAACTTGAGCTATTTTAATTCTTTCACTTTTTCATTTAGTGCTTAGAATGTGCTATAAAACGAGATACTTGCCCTCGTCTGCTATCTTGTTACTAAGAGATACAGTTCACAGAGACAGGGCAAATTTTATTTTTTCCCCTTTTTATTTACTGTTATAATAATGACCTCTACACCTAAAGCTCAGGGAACAACATGTAACAATGGGTTGAAAACATATTAATGTCTCTCAACTGGCAGCAGAGAAACTTCCTCATGTAACAGATGGTGATTAACCCAGAGACCCCCCAGCTGGCCAAAGTGCACAGAATACTAGACTGCAGAGTGCTTATGCTTGAATAGGACACCTGTATCACACCTTTGTCACCCAAGGCTCAGGGATCACTGTAGAAGAGGGGGCGGAAAGATTGTAAGAGCCACAGGGTCAGGGTACTAGCAGATCTGTGGTCTTATGAAGGCTTTCTCTTGGTTGCAGAGGCCTGATCTTACTGTGGAGGGAGGGAGGGAGGGAGAGGGAGGGAGGAGGGAGGAGGGAGGAGGGAGAGGGAGAGGGAGGGAGGGAGGGAGGGGGAGAGAGAGAGAGAGAGAGAGAGAGAGAGAGAGAGAGAGAGAGAGAAAGGGCCCAGGAGAGAACGAAAGTGAATCTGAATCTGGGTGACTTCTGGGTCTTTCCTCATCTAAGACTCTTAATCCCCTCCCAGTGGCTCCACCTTCAAATGCCATCACAGTGAGAGTTAGCACTTCAACAGAAGAATTTGGTGAGACGAACATATAAGCCCATCGCTGTTTCCAGCTGACTTAATTTCCAAAATGAAACCAAGATTTAGATTGTGTGATTATTGAAAAACGTCATTACTCTCGGTTTTCTAAAGTGGTTCTTAAAGACTAAAAGAAGGACTAGGGAGATGGCTCAGTGAATAAGAGCTCTTGCTTCACAAACATGAAGATGTGAGTTCAAATCCTCCACACTCACATAAAAGCTGAACCTGGCCACATGTGCCTGGGACCCCAGCACTTCGAGGAGGAGACAGGTGGATCCTCAGAGTTCACTACACAGCCAGCCTAGTCAAAGCTGGGTTTCAGGTTCGGTGAGAAAACCTGTTTTATGAAAATAAAGAAGAGAGTGATAGAAGATGACTACTGATGCCCTTATCAGACCTTCATATTGTTTTTTATTGTGATGCTGTGCTCCACTAGAGTTTTTGTTATCACCATGGAAACAAATGCAATTAATATTTATTCACAGGCTTTACTTTGTGAGCCTTTATATTATTAAAATGGATTTGGGGGAACAAGCCAGTGAGTAGCGTTCATCCATGGTCTGTACTTTAGCTCCTGTTTTAGAGTTCCAGCCCTGTTTGATGTCCCTGCCTTGGTTTCCCACCATGATGAACTGTGATCTGGATCCGTAAGCCCTTTCCTCCCCAAGTTGGTTTTGGTGTTTTGTCATAGCAAGAGAAATCAAACTAGAACAAGCTATAAGATAAAGCAAAACAGCTATACTAGGTGTTGGCAGCATATATGAAGGAACATATCCATAGACCTTCAACAAAAATGGCAGAAACACTTAGATCCAACATGGATGAGAAATGCTTGAAAGAAGTGTAATGACTTAGTCCACCTTGTCATTGAGGTGGAGATACAGTTTTGCCAGCACCATTTGTGGAAGATGCTGTCTTTCCTCCGGGTGCCTGAAGGAGCTCATGCGTCTTTTGCATAAAGTGATTTCTGCAGGTCATATCTTCATTGCTGTGGGCTGAAGGGTGTCATGTTTGAAGGCTCCTCCTTGGCCGGCCCAAGCCACCATCAGCTCTGCTCTTGTGCTCCATGCTGGGGTTTTCCCTTCCCATGGTCACTAAGTGAGGTCCAGTGGGTAACGCATCCTGTCTTGATCGTACTGTGCTGGTTTCCATAGTGCAGCCTGGGTAGTCCAGCAATGGCAGTCTATACTCTGAAGAGGCGGAAACCCGGGTAGTTGCTCAGTCCACAAGCTGGATGTCTCAGCAGTCCCCATCTGGCACTGAAGGTTTGGAGGATTCTTGGAGAGACATGAGTCTTCAGTCCATCTTGGAGGGTTAAGGGGCTGTGCCTCATGTCTTTGAAGGATGCCAGAGGCAGTGGCAGCCACAGGGTGACAACTGTGCTCTTTTTTTTTTTTTTTTTTTTTTTTTTGCTTTTTGTCTTTTTTGCTGGGATCTCAAGTTTTGTACCTGAAGTGCAATATAGCAGGCCTTGCTGTTTGTTTATTTGTTTGTTTATTTATTTATTTATTTATTTATTTATGGTTATACTTTCCTTTTGGATGTTTGAGGCCACACAGTTAGCCCAGATTGGCCAAGGTTTTTGTTTTCTTAAGGTCACTTGAGGTTCTGGTCCTCAAGGATCACTCAGGTTTTTTCTGGGAGGGGGGTAGCCCCTGGCTCCTTTTGGCTTTTCAGTTACCAGTTCCATCCACTGCAGGACGGGGTCAGGTCTTGCTAGACCAGGCTTCCCTTTTTGAAGCATGAGCAGACTTTCCTCTTTGTGGACTGGACACTGGCTGAGGTCCAATTGGTGGATCTCCATGACCTCCCTGTGCAGGGGTTGGGGGGATGGGGACTGGTGACTCACCTTTGCAGAATATTTCAGGGAATGACCCCATGCATGGTCCCTGGGACTTGGTTGACCTCTGAGGGCAAGGAACAAACCCTTTATCCCTTAAGACCCTCAGCCATAAGAATTTTTACAAAATACATTTTATGAAAACACAACTGAGAAGACAGTTTTGTAACTTGAATGTTTTTAGAAATAAGTAGAAATATTAAGTTTATTATAGGAAATTTAAATGATATAATAAAGAATATAACACAAAAATGTATTTATAACTTTGAATTTCATACTCGCAGACCTTTGACACCGTGGAGTGGTAACATTTTGAATTGCTTGATACCCATGTTGTCATGGAGCACATATGCTCTTCCTTCTTCCTGCTTATACTATAAACAAGTGTCCCTTTGTGGTCTGTGTAGTGCTGTGTTCTTGTGTGCCTTGTTTGTGATTTTGCTGTTTAAAATGAGTACCAGGCATATAACTAAAGTGCTTTATCCTGTTTCTAAGTGGAAGAAGGCTGTGAGGGGCCTTGCCAGAGAAAGTACATGCATTAGGTAGGCTTCATCCCAACATGTTACAGTTGTGCTGATTGTGTTACATAATGCATGTAAAACAAACACACATGGTAAGTTTGATCAAGTTGAAAAGGTGACCAGAGTCTCCCATCGTATCCCTTAAGGCAGTAATGAATCACCAGTTCAGTGTTCATGGTGGCTTTATAAAGCTTGAGTCATTGTCACATAGCTTTATAAAGCTTGAGTCATTGTCACATTAGAGAACTGACTATAATTTTATCTCTGTTGTTGAAACTTTTAATTGAATGGAAGAAGTAAGCACAGTAGAGGATGTGTTCCTGAATTCTACTTTGATTTCATGAATTAGATGAAACAGTCAAAGCATTACTGAATTTAATTGATATTTCTGTGTGACACATCTGCCCCTATTGGAAAACCCCAATCATTAAACTCTGAATTTCTTCTACTTACAGAGCCAGCAAAGTAATATCATTTAATTTTGAGTATGTAAATAAGATAGTTTAAAATAGAAGTTGAACAAGTGAGACCTCGTTAAACTCAAAAGCTTCTGTACAGTGAAAGAAACCATCAGGGAAGTGAAGAGAAAACCCACAGAGTGGGAGGAAACCTTCACTGCTGATATATCTGACAGAGCATTAACTTCCAGAATATATAAACTACTTAAAAAACAAGTAAGAAAACAAATGATTCACTCAAAAGATGGAGTAAAGAGCTGAACAAAGACTTCACCTTTGAGGAATTGGAGATGGCTGAGAAACATCTTGAAAAGTGTTTAACATTGCTAATAATTAAGGAAATGCAAATGAAAACCACTTTAAGATATCATCTCATTCCAATAAGACTGGCTAGGATCCAGAAAACAAACGAAACCAATGGAAAGCAGTATGGAGAACCCTTAAAGGACTCAAAATGAGTTTACCACCTGACCCAGTCATACCACTCCTGGGTATATACCCACAAGACTCATCCTACCACAGAGATACATGCACAGCCGTGTTTTATTGCAGCTCTCTTCACAATAGTGAAGAGCTGGAAGCAACCCAAGTGTCCCTCAACTGACGAGTGGATAGAGAAAAGGTGATACATACGATGGAGTTTTATGTAGCGGTAAAGAAAGATGACATGAATATTGCAGGTAAATGGATGGAACTAGAAGATATTATGTTAAGTGAAGTAACATAGTCCCAGAAAAATAAAAGACGAATGTTATCCCTCATCTTTGGATGCTAGCACTAAGTACCTAGTTGTAAGGCAAACTGAACAGTGTTTATGTTATAGTCCTTGTGATCTGAAAAAAAAGAAACAAAACTGAGCTCTTATATTGTGAATCCCTTAATAGGTTCTATAATTAACATACCATTTATTTTCAGACTTTGGAATTTTGAAATATGGGTGGAGGGTGTATATACATGTTTTAGAGTAATATAAAATCAAAAGAATGAGAAAAAAACTAGTTTGTCATGACATTGTATCTAACCACAGTATTTATTTTATGGGAGTGCTCCTTAGGATTTCGTATATGAGGCTGCTGGAGCTTTTGTCCAAGCCTTTTCTAAAATATTATACAGTGATAAAAGTATCAGGCTGGTGTGACTTAACCTTTCTGGATGCTTAACAACCATCCTAATGCCCTTACCAGTTTGGCCCAGGGTCTTAAGGGATAACTTTGTTCCTTGCCCTCAGAGGTCACCTAAGTCCCAGGGGACTATGCATGGGGCATCTCTTGAAATGTCCTGCAAATGTGAGTCACCAGTCTTCTTGTGCAGAGAGGTCTTGGAGATCCACTAATGGGACTTTAGCTAGTGTCCAGTCTATAAAGAGGAAAGTCTTCTCATGCTTCAAAAAGGGAAGCTTGGTCTAACAAGACCTGACTTTGTCCTTGAGTGGATGGAACTGGTAAATGAAATGCCCAAAGGGGCTCCCCCCCCAAAAAAAAAAACCTGAGTGACCCGTGAAGACCAGATCCTCAACTGACCTTGAGAAAATAAAAGCCTTGGTTAATCTGGGCTAACTGTGTGGCCTTAAACATCCAAAAGGAAAGTATAAGCAGAAATAAATAATCAGCAAATCCTGAGAAATTGTACTTAAGGTATAAAACTTGAGATCTTAGTAAAAAGACAAAATAAAAAAGCTGTTTTCAATTCTTACTGGCAAGTGCAGCCACTGCTTTTGTCATCCTTCAAAGACATGAGACACAGATTTTCAACCTTCCAATATGTACTGAAGACTCATCTCTGTCCAAGAATTCTCCAAACCTTCAGTGCCAGATGGAGACTGCTGACATATCCAGCTTGTGGACTGAGCAACTACTGGGGTTTCAGTCTCTTGATGCACCCATGTTATACTATTGTTGGACTACCTAGGCTGTATCATGGAGGCTGGTACAGGAAGACCAAGACAAGACGCAGTGTTTACTGGACCTCATTTGGTGACCACAGGAAGGGAAGACCCCAGTGTGGAACACAAGGGCAGGACTGATGGTTGTTTGGGCTTGCCAAGGAGGAGCCTTCAGATACTTCCTTAAGGAAAACATGACATCTTTCAGCCTAATAAAGGGGAAAAAAAGATATAAGCTGAAGAATGCCAAAATTTATGACACCATAATCTTGATATATGTGTAGCACGTGTATATGCATATTTTGGAGTGATGAAAATTGGAAGGAAAAACAACAAGACTGGGTCAAAGAACTGACTGAAATGACGAACTTCTGCCCTAAACAGTAAACTTCTGCATTGAAAATTTTAAATGAGACTGAGAAAAAGATGAAAAACATGTTTGGCAGAATGCATGAGCTCTGGTGGGGTGGGGGCAAGGAAGGGGGAGTGGGTCTAGATTTGATTGGGAAATGTTGCATGAAATACACAAAGCTTCAATAAAAATTGGCTTGGAAAAAAAAATAAAAGTTGAGGGAGAATTTTTTTTATTTGACCTAGATTGAAAGTCATGATTTGTATTGTACTGTGTAAAACACTCCTCTGCTTTTATTACGTCCATGTCTCTCTCTCAAGCAAGTCATAAACAGGGGGCAGCAGAATTGTTTTTTTTTTCAATTTTTATTCATATTTTATCTGTGTTATGTAAGTGTATCCATGTTATACAGTACCCATACAGGTCATAAGAGGGCATCAGATCCCCTGGAACTGGAGTTACAGATAGTAGTTACTGCTATGTGGGTGATAGGAACCAAACCAGGGTCCTCCATAAGAGCAGCTGTGCTCTTAACTGCTAAGCCATCTCTCCAGCCCAACATTGGGTATTTTATTCTTCCTCTTCTGCAAGCGGGCTGGGCACTGTTTGAGAGGGAAGTGTCACAGTACTGAGAGGTGGGATACTACCACTTGTTTTTATATTTAACCATGTATTAAATTGTGAATCTCAAATATAACTCTATGGGATTGTGGTAGACCTTGAAATAAATAAATCCTAGCTAATTTTAATGCAGCTATAAAAGCTTACTGGAAAAGGAAAACTCTAGGACAGGTAGTAAACTGACTGGGACGCTGAGACAGTGCCATAGATTGAGACCATCTCAAGCAAACTAATAGCCAGATCCCATCAGACACACGGATTTTCAAAACCTTAACTGAATTTGGATGTGGTGTACTGTATGCTGGTAATCCTAGCAGTGGAATACTGAGGCAGGAGGATGGAGTTTGAGAGCACCCTGGGACATATAGTCAATCCTTATTTCAATGTAATAAAATAGTTCTGACATTCTTGATCACTGTTTTCCCACCAAAAAGTTTGTGGCCCTCAGTGTGAATCACTTGTTTGTGACTGCTTAGTGACTTCACCATAGCTTGTATATGGAAAAGAATGAGAAACAACCTGCTCAGCTGTGTTCATTGTGGCGTCTCTTTTTTTGTGGAGCATTTTCTATTCATCTTAAAACTTTTATAAATGTCACGTACTTTTACTTTTAAACTAAAAATTATATTAGTAATAAACTATGCAATTATTTTTCTCTTTATTTAGTTCTTTTGTTATCCTACTACAAGTACCATACAGTAATTAAAACTGAAAGATGAAAATGAAAGTTTTACATATATTTGGTAAAGGGTTATCTGACTATAGAGTACAACTTTATATTCTATTACATAATTATCTTAAAAGACTTGCTTTGTATCTTATGTAGATACCAGTCTTGAAAAACAAGTGATAGCATTTTAAAGGTATTCTTTAGATATTAAATAATTTGATATTATATATTCTTAGCAAAATAGGAAATATGCTTTTTGCCTAAATAAAACATTAGCAGAAACACCATATTTACATAAAATTTCATGTATTTTCCTTCTAATGCCCAGTAATCCTATCATCCAGGAGAATTTAGGTTTATGAGACTACTCTGCCCTTTGGCACAGCTCCAGACAACTCCAGCCTGCCTGAGAGTACCTGAATCTGGCCTCCCTGTGTACAGGAGTCCGGCCATTTCTAGCCTGCCTGAGGGTGCCTGAATCCCATTCTGCATGGTGGTGAGCGTCCCATATTGCACATATCCAACCCCCTACCTTGGGGCCATTTGAAGCCCCTCCTACTGCTGCAGTGCTAGACCCCTCTACCTTTTATTAGGGGCCCAGACCTTTATAGACTGCCCAAGAGCATTTGAATCAAGCTTCCCCCTAGCATACCTCCACAGTTGTGCTGTGCCTACTGGCTAGTAGGGCCAAGACCTTAGAAGCTTGAGAGTATCCATTTGATGCCTGACCTCAGCCTCTGTGGGAGCTCCTGAGTAGCTGGACAAGAACAATCTGGTCCCTCCAGTATAAAATCAAAAGAGAAAACCTGAAGCCTAGACCAACCAGCTTTTCATACCTAATAAGACAACAACCAAGGCACATCAAAAGTACAAACAATATCAGTCTTGAACTCAAAGAAAGAAGACATGAGTTTCAAACCAGAATCACAAATAGCAAAAGAAATCCCCATGGCATAGTCACATGAAAAAAAAATAGTAATATGAAAACCCAAATAATATCTCCCTAGTAAACACTACCTGTGGAAGAGTTCTATGGTGAGAACCCCCTAGAAATAACACAGGATACAGAATTTAAAAGATCATGAATCAAAGAATTCCACAAATTTAAAGAACATACAAACAAGTCAAAGAACTAAAAGAAGATAGGTACAAACTTGAGACTGAATTCACAAAAGAGAAATACTGAAGAAAACTCAAGCATTCAATAAGCCAACTGGAAATGATGGGAGAAAGTGTCAGCAATAGAATGAATGAAATAGAAAATACAGAATATCAAAACTGGACTATAGAGTTGAAGAATTGACTGCTCAAGCAAAGATTATGGGAAAATGTTTTTTTAAAACACAGGACTGGAATATGCAGGAAATGTGGGACACCCCGAAAAGACCAAACTTAAGCATCAAAGGCATAGAGGAAGAAGAATAATCTCAGGATAATGGTATTGGCCAGAGCTTCAACACGATTGTAAAAGAAAGTTACCCCAAATTAAGGAAAGTCATGCCCATACAAATACAAGAAGCACATAGAACAGCAAATAGACAGGACTAGAAAAGAAATTCTCCATATCATGGCAAAAAACACTAAATGTGCAGAACAAAGCGAGAATACTGCAAAAGAAAACCAAGTCACATATAAAGGAAAACTCATCAGAATTACAGCTGGTTTTTCAATGTAAACTGTGAAAGCCAGAAGAGCCTGGACCACAGTATTCCCAATTCTAAAAGACTGTTGATGCAACCCAGAATACTTTAACCCAGCAAAAATATCATAGTTGAAGGAGGAAGAAAAATCTTCCATGACATGAATAGGCTGAAAGAATTCATGTCCAGAAAACCAACTCTTCAGAGAATATTTGAATTTGAAATACAGAGAGTAGAAGAAAGGAACAACTATACCCAAGGGCCAACAGAAAAGAAGCAATTGAAAGCTGTAACTGTGGAAACACAAAATAAGACCAAAAAATGCAAACAAGTTAAAATGACAGGAACCAATATATCTTTCATTAATAACTTTAGATATCAATGGACTAAACTCTGTCAAAAGACAGGCTAGTAGAATGGATTAAGAAACAAAATTCAAGGGCTGGAGAGATGGCCTAGCGGTTAAGAGCGCCGACTGCTCTTGCAGAGGACCCAGGTTCGATCCCCAGCACCCACATGGCAGCTGATAACCATCTGTAACTCCCAATTCCAGGAGAACTCCAGTTCCAGGGGAATCTGAAGCCCTCTTCTGACCTCCGCAGCATTGCACAAGAAGGGTGCACAGACCTACATGCAGACAGTACATTCATACACATAAATAAATAAACATAAATAAAATTAAATAAAATTAAAAAGAAACAAAATTCATCTTTTTGTTGTCTTCAAGAAACCTGTCTCACCTACAAAGACAGTACTACTAAAGGGTCAAAGGATGGAAAAAAGTATTCCAAGAAAATGGCACTAGGAAGCAAGCGGGAGTTGCAATTCTAATATCTGATAAAATAGACTTTAAAACTAATAGCTAATCAAAAAAGATAGAGGGTTACTTCATTCTTATCAAAGGAACACTTAACCAAGAATATATTACAATCATGAACATATATGTACCGAACTCTGGTGCACCCAACTTCATAAATACAATACTACAGGACTTTAAGACACAGATTAATCCCAAGTCACTAGTAGTATGGTGCTTCAATACAATTGTCTACATTAGACAGGAAAACCAGACTAAGAAGAAACAGAGACATCTGAATTAAATACTATAGAACAAATGAACCTAACAGACATTTATTGACTATCCCAAAAACATAATAAAGAATATACTTTCTTTTCAGCATCCCATGGAGTGAATATTCCACAAACATACAAAAGAATGTACTTTCTATTCAGAACCCCATGGAACATTCTCCAAAATTGAACACATTATTGGGGCCAAAAACAAACCAACAATAAATACAAAAAACAAAACAAATAATTCCCTGCATTCTTTCAGACCACAGTGCAATAGAGCTTAAAGTCAACACTAGAATAAGTCCTAGAAACTTCACAAACTCTTGGAGATTAAATAATACTCCTGAATGAAAGGAATTAAATGAAAAGGACAATACAACACAGCAAAACCTCTGGGACACTTTAAAGGAAGTCCTATGAGGGAAATTTATAGCTCCATGTGCTTACATTAAAAAAAAAAATCAGAAAAAGGACAAACAAATGTCTTAACATTGAAACTCAACACAGACACTTAAAAGACAACAACAAATGAAACCCAAGCCCAGCAGTCAAGAAGAAATAACAAAAGTCAGAGCAGAGATTAATGAAATAGAAACAAAACAGTACAAAGAATGAGTCCAAGAGCTGATTCTTTGAAAAGATAAACAGGATAGACCGACCCTTAATCCAATTAACCAAAGGGAAGAAAGAGCAACTCCAAGAAAATCAGAGACAGAACCAGAGCAATATAAGGAAGCACTTTAAAAACCTATCCTCTGTTAAATTTACTGAATCTATTAAATTTGAAAACCTGAAAGAAATAGATACATATCTAAAATCATGACAAGCATCAAAGCTAAGCCAAGAAGAGATCAACAACTTAAACGGACTCATAACATATAAGGAAATTGAAACAGTAATACAAAAACTCCCAACTAAAAATGTCCAGGCCCAGATGGATTTACAGCAGAGATCCAACAGACTATTTAGAGAACATCTACAATCAATACTTCTTTAGATAATTCAAAAAGATAGAAACAGAGGGAGAACTCTCAGTTGCCTTCTATGAAGCCAGCACCACTAAAATACCAAAACCAGGTAAAGATATAGCTACACAAATTCTCAACAAAACACCTGCAAAGCCCATATAGGCACATATCAAAAAGGTCATTCATGATCAAGTTGGTTTTATTCCAGAGATGCAAAGATAGTTCAATATACATAACTCAATAAATGTCATAAATAATATAAGTGGACTCCAAGACAAAAATCACATGGTCATCTCAATAGATGCAGAAAAGGACTTTGATAAAATTCAATATGCATTTATGCTAAAAGTCTGGGAATTTCCCTGAGGGACTACCTCAACATAATTAAAGCTATATACAAGAAACCTGCAGCCAACATCATTCTAAATGTACACAAACTGGAAGTACTACCCTTAGAATCAGGGACTCAGCAAGGCTATCCACTATTCTACTACTTTTTAATACAGTGTTTGGAACTCTTCCTAGAACAATAAGAGAAGGAAATTAAAGGAATGATAATAGGAAAAGAAGAGATCAAATTATCCCTTTTTTTGGCAGACAATATTACACCATATCTAAGAGATGCCAAATATTCCACAAACCTCCTAGAAAAGATTACACTTTTCAGTAAAGTGGGAGGTTACAAAATTAAACTACAAATATCAGTACACTTTCTGTGTATCAATAAGAAATTGGAGAAAGAGTACATGGAGGGGCTGGAGAGATGGCCTAGTGATTAAGAGTGCCGAATGTTCTTGCAGAGGACCTGGGTTCGGTCCCCAGCACCCACACTGTGGCTGAGAACCATCTTTAACTCCAGTTTCAGGGGAATCCGACACCTTCTGACCTCCACGGCACTGCACAACATGGGTGCACAAACCCACATGCAGACAGTGCATTCATACACATAAAAAAATAAATTAAAAGAGTACATGGGAATACTCCCATTCAGAATAGCTTCAAACAAATCTTGAAATAAACCTGACCAAAGACATTAAAGATCTCTACATCCAATATTTTAAATCTTTAAATAAAGACATTGAGGAAGACACCAGAAGATGAAAGAACTTTCCATGCTCATGGATTAGAAGAATTAATATTGTGAAAATGACCACCCTATCAGAAGAAATATACAGATTAAGTACAATCCCTATCAAAATCCCCATGACATTCTTCACAGAATTAGGAAAAAAGCATCCTAAAATTCATATAGAAGCACAAAAGACCCTGGATAGCCAAAGCAACCCCTGAGCAGAAAGAGCAATACACGGGAGATTACTATACCACATTTCAAACTATATTATAGAACTATAGTTATAAAATAGCAGAGTACTGGCACAAAAGTAGACACATAGATCAGTGGAACATAATTGAAGACCCAAACTTGAGAACATGCAATTTCAGCAACCTGATACTTGACAAGGGGCCAAGAACACTCGCTGGAGTAAGGATAGCATCTTCAGCAAATGGTGATGGCAAAACTGGATCTCTACCTTTAGAAGGATGAAACTAGATACTTAACTTTCACCTTTCACAAAAGTCAACTCCAAATACATCAAAGACCTCAATGTGAAACCTGAAACTCTGAAACTCTTAGAAGAAAATGTTGGCAGAAATCTACAAGATATAGGTGTAGGAAAGGGCTCTATAAATTGGACATCATTTGCTCAGGAATTACAGTCAACAGTCAACAAGCGAAAACTCATTAAGCTTAAAAGCTTCTGTACAGCAATAGAAACAACCAAGGGAGTGAAGAGAAAACCCACAGAGTGGGAAACAATCTTCACTAGTGACATGCAACAGAGGTTTAGCATCAAGAATATATAAAGAACTCAGAAAACAAAGAAAATAAGTGACCCAATTAAAAATGGGCTAAGTATCTGACCAGAGAGTTCTCAAAAGTACAGACGGCTAAGAAACACCTTTACGAGTATTCAATATCATTAGTAATTAAGAAAATGCTTTAAGATTTCATCTTACCCCAGTGAGACTGGCTATGATCAAGAGAACAAATGATACCAAATGCTGGAGAGGATGTGGGAAAAGGGAACCCTCATTCACTATTGGTGAGATTGCAAGCTCCTGCAGTACATATGCAATGCAGTGTGGAGAATTCTTAAAAAACTAAAAATGGCTGGATGTGGTGGTGCACGCCTTTAATCCTAGCACTCCAGAGGCAGAGGCAGACTGATCTTTGTGAGTTCAAGACCAGCCTGGTCTACAGAGTGAGTTCCAGGACAGCTGGGACTACAGGGAGACCCTATCTCGAAAAGACCAAAAAAAAAAAGAAAAAAAATGAACCTACTGTTTGACCCAGTTATACCACTCCTTGGCATATATCCAAAGGATTCATCTTGCACATCTGTGGTTTTGTTGCTGCTCTTTTGACAATGGTGAAGAGAAGCAAGCAGCTTAAAGTGTCCCTCAACTGATGAGTGGGTAATGAACATGTGACACTTTTATAAAATGGAGTTCTCAATGGTAGAAAAAAATGAAACCATAAAATTTGCAGGTAAATGGATTGAAGTGGAAAATGTTACAAATGAAGAAACAGAAAAACAAATGACTTAGGTTCTCCCTCATTTGTGGATCCTAGCACCAAATAAATCCTTATATCTGAGTATGTATCCTGATATATGTGCAGGAACCAGGAACGTGGAAAGGAACCAGGGAGGTAAAGGGGAAGAGGGCAACTGAGAAAGAAGAACAGTAGGAGACAGGTGTTATAAAGGGAGAAATGGACAAAATGGGGGTATTGAAATGGGAGGGGAGAGGAAGGGTTATAGAAGGAAGTTTGGGGATAAAGGGAAAGAAGGAGCTCAAAACAGGTGTTACCTTAGGAGACTGGTATTATCAAAGGAGAAATGGGAAAAATTGGGATAATTTAAATGTGCAACACCTGGAGAGAGGGAGAGGTGTAGAAGAGAGATAAATAATAGCTAGTGTAAAAATCCTGAAGCAATCATATTAGTCTAATAATCTCATGACAAACTACTCAATATTTCTACGAGTCTGTGCATAGCTGAAGGCTACATGATAAGAAATAGTGCAGACAGGAGAAAACTTCCTTTGAGTTGTTGCCTAGGGTAGTCCAAGAGACTCCCAAATTTACACACGCTATTATCACAGTTCTTAATTGCCTCCTAGAAATTGAAGGTAAGACCCAATTGATGAAGACAGGACATACTTTGGAGATCTCATTTGGAGGAATTGACCTGGAACTAACCTGGAAGCCACCTCCCCTGAAGACTAGGTCTCATAGCTTTGGAGAGCACTAAGCAAGTTGTTAAGGGAGAACATTAATCAATGGTCCAGTACCAGCTTTAAGACCAAATATCCGCCGGGCGTGGTGGCGCATGCCTTTAATCCTAGCACTCGGGAGGCAGAGGCAGGCGGATTCTTTGTGAGTTCGAGGCCAGCCTGGTCTACAAAGTGAGTTCCAAAAAAAGACCAAATATCCACATCAATGTCCAGCACAGCATACAACATTGATATAGTAGTGGAACTTTTATCTTGGGGATCATCAGTGGCTAACTCATTGGACCTAAAGCCCACTCAATGGGAGCAAATGCATGTGTAGCACTTTAAACATAGCCAAATACACATGGATGGAGAGCCCATAGATCTTAGGGAATTCCTAAAGCTGTCACATCCCTAGACTGATGTAACTTCTTACTAAGTGAAAATGCATCCTTATATTTACAGACAAATACTCCAGACAGTACTCATCACAGAAGCTTTTTTTGCACCAGATTAAGACTATCACCGTGTACCACAACTGGTCACACACAGACATTGTCTCTGTATTCCCCAAGCCTATGTGGCACAGCTATGATGCAACCTAGAACAAGGGGTCAGGAGGACAATAGTGAGTCTCTTAACTCTCCTTAAGGAAGATCTGTCATACAATGGGAGCCAGGGACTCAAAAGATTATAAATGGCCAAAGCGTGGCAATTAGGAGTCTGCAGAGTGTGGGCCCATTGTTAGGTGTCCCATTGTTAGGTGTGGGCCCATTGTTAGGTGTGGGCCCATTGTTAGGTGTGACCCATTGTTATGTGTGGGCCCATTGTTAGGTGTGGGCCCATTGTTAGGTGTGACCCATTGTTATGTGTGGGCCCATTGTTAGGTGTGGGCCCATTGTTATGTGTGGGCCCATTGTTAGGTGTGGGCCCATTGTTAGGTGTGGGCCTATTGTTAGGTGTCCTATATTAAGTTTCACTCAGGGCTCAGGGACCCTTGCTCAAGAGGGGGTGAAAAGACTGTAAGAGTCGTGGAGGTGATGCATGGCCATATGGAAATAGAATCCTACAAGTGTCTGGAACCCTACTCATATGAACCTACAGCAGTAGTATCAGGCTAAAACCAGTGCCAACTCAACCAGACTAAAACCCAACATGGAATTGTGGATTTGGGCAGCAGAACCCAATCCTAGTTGAAGGAAATATTGGCAGCTGATTATCCTTGGGTGAAGAAGAGCTGGTGTTCTTAAATTGACGGAATCTGGATAGGCTGACTAGAGCTCAAATGATAAACTTGCACTGGGGACATTAATTTGGCACAATAGCTTTAACACAAGAATACATGAATTCTAGTGGGGACTGTGAGAGGGTGCCAATGGAGAAGGGAGTGTAAAGGCGAATAAGCCTAAGGTGCTATGTATGAAATATAAAATAATTCAATAAATATTTTTAAAATAATAAAATTTACAAAAGTTAAGAAAAATTTGGGAGCTGGAGAGATGGCTCAGTGGTTAAGAGTGCCGACTGCTCTTGCAGAGGACCCTGGGTTCGATTCCTTGCACGCACATGGTGGCTAAGAACCGCCTTTAAGCTGGGCATGGTAGCACACACCTTTAATCCTAGCACTTGGGAGGCAGAGGCAGGTGGATCTCTGTGAGTTCAAGGCCAGCCTGGTCTACAGAGGGAGTTCCAGGACAGCTGAGGCTATAGGGAGACCCTGTCTCCAAAAAACAAAAATTAGGTTTATTTTTCTTTTGAAATTTGAAAAAAAAATTTTTTATTTTGTATGTGTGTGAATGTACTATCTGCATGTAGGCCTGTGCACCCGTGTCATGCAACGCCACAGAAGTCAAAAGAGGGTGTCAGTCTCCCCTGGAACTGGAGTTAAAGACGGCTCTCAGCCGCCATGTGGGTGCTGCGGATCAAACCCGGGTCCTCTGCAAGAGCAGTCGGCGCTCTCAACCGCTAGGCCATCTCTCCAGCCCCAGGTTTATTTTTCATAATAACTATATTGTTATTATGACATAGAAGTGAGGCCAAAACTTAAGGCATTTGAAAAACCATTAAATGTAACATGGTACCTTGGACTGTACCTAGAAACTGAAAAAAAGATGCCAGTGGAAAAACAGGTAAAATCTAAAGTTTATCATTCAATCTGTAGTAATATACAGTTTTAATTTCTTAGTTTTGGTAAGTTTATCATGATTGTGTTAATTTTAAAGGAAACTGGATGAAATGTAGAGAATAACTGCACTATCTTTGTGATTGTAAAATTGTTCTAGAATCTAAAGCAAAAATGTCAAAAGTTTATTGTTCTGAGAAATACAGAAGTTATTTTGCCATATAATGGTCTTGAAAAAAATGTTTAATTGAAATTAATTTCCTTGTACCAGGGAATGGGTGGTGATGAGTTTCATTTTCAGCTCCTGGGAAGGGTGGGATTTAATCTTTTGAACATTATTGTGATGTCTGTGAATGTTTCCCTGTTGTTTCTCCTTGATTCCTTAAAAGTCAGGTACTAGTTTTGTTTTGTTGTTTTCATTGTGCATTATTACACTTTCTATTAATGCACAAAGGCCCTGTAAAGACTTTCAGTGCACCACTGTTTTTCTTTTTGGCATCTAGTCCTACTTAGTGTGATTTTTTTTTTTTCCAATAGCACCCATTTCAGCTTCTCCATCAAATGCTAGAGCCAATTTGACCTGCTCTTAGTGAGTATGAACGTAGAGGAAGAGAAGCCTTGCATAGCCATTTCTGTAACTGAACTCAAACAATACAGCATTGACTGCTGCCAGATAGTAGAGATTCTCACTTTCCAAAGTGGTCTGTAGCATGGTAACTCTTGAAATACTGTCAGAGGAGCTCTCTATAGTTTTCCCAAACTATTATGTTACTTTTCGTTAATGAAAGTAAAGTTCTCATGGTGGTATTATGGATGGTTCTTGCTTCCATTACCATCTATAATGATTAAGTTAAATTTCATTAAATGAAATGGAAATATACTTGAAAGATATAGATATTTATAGCAGTGGACAAAGGCCCATTTCTCTATGATTCCTAGAGAATGTCAGGCTTGGAGTTTTCTTTTTTGCTTGATAAGCTTTACTCAAAATTAGTGTTATTAATTTCATATTAATAGAATTTACTACTCTCTTGGTTATAGAACATGTTCTAATTTTGGTAAGAAAGTTTAGAAATAATGACTTATTTTTCGGGTCAAGCCTAAATTCTATTTAAAAAACCAACCATTCAAAATATTGCTTTGGAGACTTCCTTACCATTTAGCTGGCTGTCGTTGTGTAAACAGTGAAGTCTCAATCAAAATAGTTTATATATATATATATANACTTCCTATTACCAGGATATTTATGTTTATGATCTCATTTGATCTCACCATGCCTCTGAGATAGATTGAAACACGCTTCATAGTTTAGGTTCGGAAAGTGACAGTAATCTCTAAGCTAACCTTGAGACTATGGGTCCATTAAGAAGAGTCCATTTTATGTAGTGCCGGTGGTTGGGTTTGCACTGTGTAGCTTCTGAGATATGCTGACACATGGTAGACTTCAAATGATTCCAACCTTTCTTAAGTAAGAGTAGGTGCTCACACTGGGTGGCCCAGAGCAGATTCTCTTAGGGAGCCCAGCCTGGACAAAATCTCCTGTTATTTTTTCCAGGCTTGATTGTGCTCATTCTAAAGTATCCCAATATGTTAGTTGTTCTCTTTCACCTGATTAATTGCTCAGTATCTGCTCACTTTGTGCTTTATTGACCATGTGTCATGAACTTGTAAAATGGCTCCACAGAACATGTTCACCATGTGCTCCTGGTCATTCTGAGGCCACTGGAAGTTCTTAGGCAGCATTGGACCCTGGCTCCAGAGATGATACATGCTAGAGACAAGAACAGTATGGGTGTGCTTGGTGAGATACAGCCATGCAGATTCAGGCAGTTGGTTGGGTCGGAAATGGCATGGATGTGTTAAACAGCTCCTGTTATTTTCCTTTCCAGAGTGCATCCAAGTAACTACTCATGACACCTGCCTCACACATATGCCTCACTGACAGTCTCCTGCACTCTCTTGTCTTGTTTACTCTGCTCCTGCAGTGCTTGCCCTTTTGTTTTTAGATGTTGCATGTCCATTTGTAGGCAGCTAAGTTCACCCTTAAACTACTCCATGCCCATACTACAACTAGTGCCACCTCAAACAAGAAACCAATGGCGGTAACTCACAGAGAAAAACTCTCTAACGTGTAGTAATAGAGGTCTCACTAGAAATGTGTAGGTTTTGTATCCTGAGTTTCTGTAATTTTTAATTGCTGTAAGTACAAGAGAGATCAGTAATTGAGAGCAATAGAAAGATGGTGCTAGAACCAGAGGAAAGGTTACAGAGACAGACTTACTCAGCTTAATCATCACTGTCAGGAAGACACTGGCAACAGTTGAATCTGTGGGAAAACAGATTGCACACTTCCTGAGAGGGTAAATTCTCCATTACTGATGATTTACAGTGAAGGTTCATCACCCTCTTGGAGTACTATGGAGAATATTAAGGAGAAAGGGGGAAGAACAGTTCGTGTCTTAAGGTCTTCTCAGGTCTGAAGTTATATCATTTTGGGGCACTTTTCAGAAGCAGTTCCTCAGATTCTTTCCTTCAGGTTTTTTCATAGTTTACAATATATAATACTCTTAGGTGACAGTCTCCAGTAGCTAAAAGGACAGCTGAGCTGTTTGTTATCAGAGGCAATTTCCAGTCAGATTGGCTAACCCTTTATTTAAGAAATTTATTTTGAGATATTTTCCTTTTCCTTTTATTTTTTTGATGCATTTCTCGAAAACCTATATGCAAATTGTAGTTATTAAAAGAAATCTCATCCAGTTTCAGAACAAACAAACATGCTACGTAGAAATTGCATTTGGTCAGAGTTGTCTAGGAATGGGAAACTAACTTCATCCTCTGTGTCTGTCAGCAGCTCCTTGAGAAGCAATGACTGTGCTTTGAAGATTTCATTTGAGGACATGCTACTTCCTTCCCTCTGCTTCTCCTAGAAAAGGCAAAAGTGTAATTTATGAGATACTTTATGTTCCAAGTATTTTAAGTGCAACTGGTCAAGTATGATGGATTTTCTAGCATGGTGGCAAACCTTGAGAGAACGCACTATGAGAAGACAGGATTTATTGTGGCTCATGGTTTGAGAGGTTTCAGTCCCTGTTGGCAGGTTCTAGGTACTAGACACCTGAGGTAAGGTGGTAGGAGCATGTGGCAGATGTTGTTCATCTCCTAGGGGCCAGGAAGCAGAAAGACTGACACAGAGAGGAGCCAGAGACAGCCCCCAAAATCACATACCCAGTAACCCATTTGCTAGGCCTCACCTCCAGAAGTTTCTAGTACCTCCCCTCATAGCACCACCAGTTGGAGACGAAACCTTCAGTGCATGAGCCTCTGGAAAACATTTTCTATTCAATCACAAGGGAATGGTCTTCTATGTAAATCTTATACCCTCTGGCCTATGGTACTTGGGATTCATGATACAAGGAAGAATGGTTTTCAGGGTCTTAAAAAGTATTTGATGTTTGCTTACTTCTAGAAGCTAGCTATCTTTTTAACAATCAGATAACATATTTGTAAGTTGATTCTGGAGTCATGCAGCTCCCTTTAGCACATAGGCAGGCTGGCCCTCCATGTGTGTCTGGCCCACATAATGAAATCAACATTCTTTTTTTTTTTTTTTTTTTTTTTTTTTTT
>VZQC01003512.1:1583410-1593730 GCA_009823505.1 Rhizomys pruinosus
CTTTTTCCATTCCTTTCCTCTTGATTGGATGAGTGTTTGATTTCCTTTTTCGTTTCCTCTTCTGATTTTTTTAGTATTTCTACTTCTTTTTGGATCTTCTCAATCTCTTCCTGTAGCTCTTTGCTTTGCTGGTTGGTTTCCTTATCTTTTTCAGCATGGAATCTTTTCAGTGTTTCCAGTTCATTATGGAGTTTGTCATTCTTTCTCTCTAGGTCCTTCTTGTGTTCTTCATTCTCTTTTCTTAGTTCTTTGATTTGCTCTTTATAATCTTGTAGTTCTTTATTAATATGTTCCCAATTGTGTTTCTGATATCTGTGTCCTGGGCTATTCCCAGGAGCATCCCACTGTAGGAATCTTCTATAGGGTTGGTAGAGTTTGATGCAGGATTATCCTGCCCCTTTCCCATGTTGTCTCTTCGTGTTCCTGGCGTATGGGCTTCTCCTTGCCTGTATTCCAATGTGAGTCCTAAATGCCTCTTCACTGTGTTGAAGGCTTGCTTTGCTTCCCTCCTTCAGATGCCTTCATAATCCCTGTTGGTGGGGGGGGGGGCTCTTTAGCCCGTGCCCTGGCACCTGTGCTTGCCTCAGCTGGTCTCGGAGATTTCAGATCTCAAGAGTCACACAACCCTACCTTTTATACCAGCTGGGAGGATAACTCCACCCCCACAGTCACAAAAGCCAATTAAGCCAAAGACAACTGGATTAACGGATTAACTATATTAAATCAATCAACAGTCAGCCTTGCTGGAGCACCCAGCTGCTGCCTACCTACCTGCACTTGGCTCAGCTGGTCTCAGGAGATCTCCCTGTGTTGGTATTTCTGCCTTTGCTGTGCAGCAGGGATCCTCATAGAGGGAGAAGTAGTAGTACCTCCTTTTCGTGGTACTTAATCTCATGTTCCTATGCACATGGGGTTAAATTTTACTTCTAGCCTTAGTACAATACTAAGTATTCACATACTTGTTTTTTAAATTGATCTTTTACCTTTATAATTTTTGTTTTGGCATAATTACATGTGTAGTTGCAGGGATAGTTTCAGCCGTTCTCACATACCTTTCATCCAGTTTACCCTAGTGGTTTTGTAAGTTGCAGTTACATAATTATAGTAGAGAAATCACATCATTACAGTACAAAATCACAAATGTGGCATTGGTACAGTATGTTTAGTTCCATGTCATTTTCTCATATGTAACCCATAACCTTCACCATAGCCAAGGTACAGATCATGAACACGGTAACATCTTGTCTATACCACTTCCTTTTCTTCCATCTTCCTCCACCATGTTCAAATCTTGGCAGTCTCTAATCTGTTTTCCATGCCTGTAAATTTGTCATGTCATGATGTAAGATGATCTTTTAAGATTAGCTTTTTGTCACTCATCTCAATGCTTTTGGAATATATCTCTATTAAGGTATATCAATAATTTCCTTCTTTTTAGTAGTGATATTACATTGTCTGGATTTACCACTCATTGTTGATTAATTCACCTTTAGAACATCTTTTGGTTATTTCTATTTTTTGACTATACTGACGAAGCTTTTAAAAAACAAAATGCACAGGTTCTTATGTACATACGAGTTTCTATTTCTCTGGGATAAATGCCTTCATTTATACCTTTTGAATTAGATAATAAGTCTGTGTTTATTATTTTTATTTTATTTTAAGTATATGAGTGTATTGCCTGCATGTATGAAAGTGTACCAGTGTCATGCAATGCCATGGAGGTCAGAAGAGTGTGTCACATACCCCAGAACTGGAGTTATGAATGATTGTTAGCTGCCATATGGGTGTTGGGAATGGAACCCAGGTCCTCTGCAAGAACAACCAGTGCTCTTAACTGCTGAGCCAGCTCTGCAGTCCCTGTACTTAGTTTCTAAAAGAAATTCCAGTATTATTTCTGCCAGCTACTTATGGATCATTTGATATTATCACTATTTTGTATTTTGTGCATTCTTATATGTGAGTAGTAATAAAATAAATACTGTAGTAATTTGCATTTCCATAAAAACTAATGATTTTGAACATCTTTTAAATATTTTTTATCTGTATGAGTGTTTTGCCTGCATGTACTTAAGTGCACCCATGCATACAATACCTATGGAGGCCAGAAGAGAGATCCCCTGCAACTGGAGTGACAGAAGGTTGTTAGCTGCCATGTGGATGCTGGGAACCCAACCCCAGTTCTCTGTTAAAACAGCTAGTACCTTTTTATGTGTATGAATGTACTGTCTGCATGTAGGTTTGTGCACCTGTGTCATGCAATGCCGAGGAGGTCAGAAGAGGGTGTCAGATTCCCCTGGAACTGGAGTTAAAGACAGTTCTTAGCTGCCATGTGGGTGCTGGGAATCGAACCCAGGTCCTCTGCAAGAGCAGTTGGCGCTCTTAACTGCTAGGCCATCTCTCCAGCCCAGAACAGCTAGTACTCTTAACCTCAGAGTCATCTCTCCAGACCTATGAACATCTTTTTATGTACTTATTTACCATCTGCATATTCCTTCTTTGAAATATCTCTTCATGTCCTTTGCCTGTATTTTAATTTGAGTTTTTGGTATGCATTGTTTAGTTCTTCATATGCTCTACTTTATCAGATTTTATTTAAAGGAATTTTCTACTGCTTCATTTGTTCATACTTAAAAATATTACTTTATATTCTTTGAAGGGTCCATGCATACATACAATATATATTGATCATATCCATCCATATTTTTTGTTGAATTTTATGCATTTTATACAATATATATTAATCACATTTAAACTCCCTCCTGTTTTTGCACTTCCCATAGACCCCTGCTTGAGTTCATCGATTTTTTTTTCACATATGTTAAGGCCTATTGAGTCAAATTTGTGTTCCCACATGTCCCTCCACGTGAGTTCACCCAGTGGAGCCTGGTCAACATATCTAGCATGATTCCCTTAAAGAAGACCAATTTTTCCTCACCCAGCAGTGATCAGTTGCCAATAGTTACTCAGCTAAAGTTTGGGATTCTTCCCCACTTCCCCACTTCTATTCTGAATTTTTGTCATGTTTGAGTTTACATGGGTCTTGTACATGTTGTCACCATTACTGTAAGTTCATATGAGATGTTCCTAGGCACCAGGAAACTTTGTTTCCTGTGGTCATCCACCACCCTTGGCCCTTTAAATTTTTCTTCTCCCTCTTCCAAAATGGTCCCTGAGCCCTGGATGGCAGACGTTCAATAAAGGAGTCCTATACAGGGACACACTCTGCAGTCTTTTATTTTCTGTTTTGAGCAGTTGTGGCTTTCTCTGTTAATCACCATCTCTTACATGAGGAAGCTTCTCTGTTGAGAGCTGAGGGATGCGTTAATATTCTCTCTGCCCCTCTCTTCGGTTTTGTCCATTGTTCTATAAATCTGTTTTTGTGCCAATACCATGCTGTTTTTTGTTTGTTTGTTTGTTTATTTTTTTATTATTTTTATTTCCGTATGTGTATGAATGTACTGTCTGCATGCAAGTTTGTGCACCCGTGTCATGCAATGCCGCGGAGGTCAGAAGAGGGTGTCGGATTCCCCTGGAACTGGAGTTCTCCTGGAATTGGAGCTTCAGACGGTTCTCGGCCGCCATGTGGGTGCTGGGGATTGAACCCGGGTCCTCTGCAAGAGCGGTCGGCTCCCTCAACTGCTAGGCCATCTGTGGTGGTTTGAATGTGTGTCCCCCATAGGCTCTAGGTGTTCAGACGTTTGTCTCCAGTTGGTGGCGCTGTTTTTGGAGGTCTTGGGGTGTGTGGCCATGCTGCAGGAAGTGTGTCACTGGGGGCAGGCTTAGTGAGCTTAACAAGCCTCGTGCTCTACAGTTGCTTCCTCTCTATTTCCTGTGCTCTTTGCGAGATGTGACCCTCGGTTTGCTGCTCCAGATCCAGCCGCCACACCTCCCGACACAATGGACTAATTCCCTGGAACTGCCAATCGTAAGCTCAAATAAACTCTTCCCTTTATAAGTTTCTTGGTCTGATGTTTTATCACAGCAACAGAAAAGTGACTAATACACCATCTCTCCAGCCCCACCATGCTGTTTTTATGACCATAGCTCTGTAATATTGATTAAGGCCTGGTTTATTAATCTCCCCCGCGTTGCTCTTTCTGCTCAGGATTGTTTTGGCTATCTCTGGTCTTTTGTGTTTCCATATCAATTTTAGGGTGAATTTTTCTATTTCTGTGAAGAATGTCAAGGGCATTTTGGATTGCATTGAATCTGTAAATTGCTTTTTGTAGGATGATCTTTTCCACAATATTAATTCTACCAATCCATGATCATGGGAGTTCTTTTCATCTCCTGTGTCTTCCTCAATCTCTTTCTCAAGGGATTTAAATTTTTCATTGTAGAAGTTGTTTGGTTAGGTTTATTCCTAGATATTTTTTAGGACTGTTGTAAATGGGAATGTTTTCATGAACTCTTCCTCATTTGTTATTGGTATGTAGAAAGGCTACTGATTTTTGTAAATTAATTTTGTAACCTGCCAACTTTGCTGAAAGTATTGGTCATTTCTAGAGGTTTTCTGGTGGAATTTTTGAAATATTTTAATGTTTTTATGCATAGGAGTATATTACCTGCATATATGTGCACCCATGTCATAAAGTGCCTGGAGAGGTCAGAAGACGGTCTTGGATCCCCTGTAATTAGAGTTGCACATGGTTGTTAGCCATCATGTGGCTGCTGGGAACTAAACCTAGGTCCCCTGCAAGAACAGCCAGTGCTCTTAACTGCTGAGCCAATATTTAGACTGCCTTGTGTATATATCATCTGCAAAAAGGATAATTTGACCTCTTTTCTAATTAGTATGCCTTTAATTTCTTTTATTGCTCTATCAAGAGTTTCAAGCACTATATTGAAAAGGAGTGGAGATAGTAGATAGCTTTATCTGGTTCCTGATTTTAATGGGAATGAGTTTTTTTCTCCATTCAGAATGATGTCACCTGTGGGTTTGTTGTATATAGGTTTAGTTATGTTGAGGTATGTTTCCTTAACTCTAGGACATTTACTAGAAATGCATGTTGGATTTTGCGAAAACCCTTTTTTGCATCTATTGAGATGATCATGTGATTTTAAAAAAATATTTTATCTATTATTTTTAATTTATGTGTATGAGTGTTGTGCTTGCGTGGATGTAAGTGTACTCATGTTGTGCAGTGCCCGTGGAGGTCAGAAGAGGGCATCAGATCCCCCTGGAACTGGAGTTACAGACTGTTGTTAGCCATCATATGGCTAATGACAGCTATGTATTTCTTAAAACTGCTTTTAATGTGTCCCAGAAGTTTTGTTGTGATGTGTTACCATTTTGATTTAGTTCCAGGAATACTTTTAGTTTTTTCTTCTTTGCCCCATTCATCCTTAAGGAATGCATTGTTTAATCTCTATGAGGTCATGGAGTTACTAGAGCTTCTTTTATTTATTTTTTTAATTTATTTGTTTATACATATATTTTTTATCAAATCTAGACCCGTGTCCCCCCCATCCCCCATCCCTCCAGAGCTCATGCATTCTACCAAACATGCTATTCATCTCTTTCTCAGTCTTTCTCAATATTCTCCATGTGGAAGTTGACTGTTTTGAGCAGAAGTTTACTGTTTCAGTCAGTTCTTTGATGCAATACTTTCTGTTGTTGTTTTGTTGTTGTTGTTTCCAACATGCATCACTCCCAACTGCTTTGGACAAAAGCTCGAGGAGCCATGCACAGGAAATACTTACAACTAGGCAATTGGCACTAGGATCCACAGATGAGAGATACCATTCGTCGTTTGTTTATGTGGGACTGTGTTACTTCACTCAGCATGATGTCCTCTAGCTCCAGCCATTTTCCTACAAAGCTCATGGTGTCGTCTTTCTTTCCTGCTGCATAGAACTCCATTGTGTAGATGTAGCACGTTTTCTCTATCCACTCATCAGTTGAGGGGCATTTGGGTTGGTTCCAGCTCTTTGCTATTGTGAAGAGAGCTGAAATAAACATGGCCGTGCATGTATCTCTGCAGTGGGGTAAGTCTTGGGGGTACATGCCTAGGAGTGGTATGGCTGGGTCAGGTGGCAAGTTCATTCCAAGTCTTCCAAGGGTTCTCCACACTGCTTTCCATAGTGGCTGCATGAGTTTGCATTCCCACCAGCAGTGGATGAGTGTTCCCCTTTCCCCATAACCTCTCCAGCCCTTGGTATCATTTGTTTTCTTGATCCTAGCCAGAATTATTGGAGTAAAATGATATCTTAAAGTGGTTTTGATTTGCATTACCTTAATGATTTGTGATGTTGAACACTTCTTAAGGTGTTTCTCAGCCATCTCTAACTCCTCACTTGTGAAGTCTCTGTTCAGCTCTTTGGTCCATCTATTGAGTGGGTTATTTGTTTTCTTTCTTTTTGTTTGAGTGGTTTGTATATTCTGGAAATCAATGCTTTGTCAGATGTTTCTGTGGTGAAGGTTTCCTCCCACTCTGTGGGATTTCTCTTCACTTCCTTGATTGTTTCTTTTGATGTACAGAAGAGCTTTGTTTATTTTTGATTTAAAGTTAAATTGTGTTGTGGTATGATAGAATACTTGGAATTATTTCAACTTTTTGTATTTGTTTAGGTTTGTTTTGTGCCCTAATATATGGTCTATTTTAGAGAAACTTCCATGGGCTGAATAGAATGTGTATTCTTATTTATTTATTTATTTGTTTGTTTATTTATTTATTGGTCTTTTTGAGACAGGGTCTCCCTTTAGTCCCAGCTGGCCTGGAGCTTGCTCTGTAGACCAGGCTGGCCTTGAACTCACAGAGATCCTCTTGCCTCTGCCTCCTGAATGCTGGGATTAAAGGTGTGTGCCGCCAGGCCCAGCTTAGTATGTGTATTCTTTGGTGCTTGGGTGGAATATTCCATAGGTGTCTGTTAGGCCCATTTGATATATGGTATTGTTTAATTCAGATGTTTCTCTGTTTATTCTTTGTCCAGCTGACCTGTCTCTTGGAGAACGTAGAGTACTGAAGTCACATATTATTACTGAGTTGTGATTAATCTGTTTTAAAGTAAAGTAGTACTTTTCTTTAACGAAACTGGGTGAAACCAGGGGCACCAGAGTTTGGTGAGTATATGTTCGTGACTGTTATGTCTTCTTGGTGGATTGTTCCCTTGATCGGAATGTAGTGACCATCTTTATCTCTTTTGATTAATTTTAACTTGAAGTGCTGTGAGGAATGTACTATTATAGTACCCTTTTAAAGGATAAGACAATTTAGTCATTCAGCTTAAGTCTAAGTCATTTGACACAGACACAGACAGCCATGACACACACACACACACACACACACACACACACAAGGTTCAATCAAGAACAAGAAAGTAAAATCTGCATCAGTTTTGACAATAACTATGAATGTATTAAATATCTGTCAAAAGACAGCAGTTCTTGGATTAAAAAATGAAATTCAACTAAGTTCCACTTTTAGGAAAAAAAATGCACTGTGTAGCAGTTCCTAGGAATAATGTCACTTCATCGTTTCAGGTAAGGCTTATAGCAGGTAATTTTGCAGCTAGATGACTAAGATGTCTGGAGTGAGGCGTAGCTTAGGAACAGCATCTCCAGGATGCTGGGTCAGGATGAGGATCCTGGCAAAAGACTCCATTTCAGTGAAGTGTTAGAAAGCTTGGCTTGTGGAGGCAGGAAGACCTTTCTCTAGCTTCAGTTCACTCTTCCCTTGTGACCACAGCAAGATATTCACCATTCTGGGTTTCTGGCTAAATCCAATAAACAAAGAAGCTGCCTCTAAGATTTTTTCCTGGCATTAAAATTCCAGGACTGACCAAGGTGCCAAAAATAGCACAGAGTTTTCAACTTGACAATATTTAAATTTCTTATTTCATTAAGCAAAGAAGTCAGTTTAATTTCATCTTATGAAGTCGAGAAGAATAACACATTTATCTTACTACTTTGAAGAAACACGATAAGGAGCCATATGTGAGTCTTCTATTTATGCTCTGACCTAATATTAGCTAAGTGACACGTCCCAGTCATAACACCTGCAAGTAATCTGGTACTACAATGACTCAGAGGAATGTTAACACATCATTTTTCCCTAAGAAAATGAGAAAAGATGTTTGTCTGGATTCCCAGGTTATCGCCTTTTCCACTGGGAGAGGGGTGTGGCTCAGGATTGAGGACAATGGGAGGAGGACCCATGGTAGTTGCAGTCAGACGTTACACTGCAGGTCCCACTGGACAGTTTCCATTGATAGGCTACTGAGTGGTGGAAGGTATCCAGTACTGAAGGCAAGTTTCATTAAAGGTATGAGAGGATGCTGCCTGCACTGATTGCTTATCCAAGGTTTAGCTGAGCATAGTCACAAGTGGGGTTGGCAGTTTTCAAATGATGGAAAGAAACTGGCACACAGTGCTGCTGAGTGAAAGCACGCAACAGTCACAAGGTGACTCTTTTTTTTTTTTTAACAATAAGTAATAAGTTATGAGTACAAGCATCCTTCATGAAGAACCAATTTGCAAGCAACTATGCCCAAACCCACACAGCCCATGTCTCCCACCATCGAGCTGGTGGGGCACATAAAATGTCCAATCATGTTGATCAAATAAGTGTCCAGTCTATATTGCTGTAGTTTCACCATTCACCCCAATCACAGCCCTTACATTCCACCATGCCTCCTGTTCCACAGATTGTTCCTTGGGCTTAGAAAAGAGGTACTGGTGGATGAGAAGCATAACAGTCTACTTTCTCTGGAGATGTCATTTTGGACTTTGATTAGTTCTGGCTGTTTCCTTTCATGTGTTGACAGTTTGTCCAGATATAACCTTTCAATCCTACTGATGAAGCACAAGCAATTAGATATATAAGTATTTAAACAGTACTAATTGTTATGGAAGGTTACTTTGATATAGACACAGATGTTTGGATGGTAGGCTAATCCATGAATTATATTTTTTCTGTAAAAGATGACAAGGTCTTACTGTGGCTTATAACTTCTCCTAACCAGTAGAGGATATAAGCTTGTAGCATCAGCCTAGAATTATTCCTCCAAGGAGAGAGCTAATAGCCAATTAGATTTGGGATATACAGACATGTGGCTGCCACTGCTGCACAGTATTTACAGGCAGGTGAGGTGTAGCTGATGCTGATGGAGGAGTCTTGCTTGACTCAAGGAGACCAATTTTTGGTTTATTGGTTTAGTGGCCTTTGGTAACACTCTCTGGCATTCCAGGGACCAACTGTACACTTGCAAGTGCGGTCTCAATACATCTTTCTCATGCTTACATCAGGCCTTCCACAGCAGGGCCTTATCGCCTCTCTTCTTGCAGATATCCCAGTTTACAGGCAAGAAGCCTTTACCTTTTGGAGGGGGGAGATTGGATCCCCTCGCCAACATCTCCTTCGCAAAATAATCCATTGCTGATATCAGAGCTCTCCTGTATTTTGCTTAAATGCACAGCTTGAAAAGACTTTAGTATTATATTTGGTTCTGAACAGAGAATAATCCTTTTCACATTTCCTATGTCTATTCATCAATTAAAGAAAGCACTTATGCCGGGCGTGGAGGCACACGCCTTTAATCCTAGCACTTGGGAGGCAGAGGCAGGCGGATCTTTGTGAGTTCAAGGCCAGCCTGGTCTACAGAGTGAGTTCCAGGACAGCTGGGGCTACAGGGAAACCCTGTCTCGAAAAGACCATAAAAAAAAGAAAGCACTTATACCGCTTTTGTAGGAGATTACCTCTACAGCAGTCAGCTTTAAATTGTAGTTAGAGAATGACTTCATTACCATCATGTATTTCTTTGTTCTATGAAAAGGAGGTAAGAAGGTCTCTCATATTAAGACTTTGTGGCACCTAGAAGGTAAGGTTCATTAGGACTCATTATAAACAGTTGTTACAAATAGGATCTACAGAGATGTTTGATGTCTGTAGCAGTCTGAGGCTTTTCTTCCTTTTAATGCTTAGATGGGCCAACTTCTCTGCTGGTATTTTTTTGGTACATCCTGCACAATGCAAAGCTGTATCTTTTCTTTCTCAGCTATTAAGTTGGTGATGTTTTGACCTGTGGGAACATACAAATCTTTTCCCATAGTTTTAAGATTTAAATTGAAAATTTGACAAAAAGGTTTAATATATAACTGTATCCCCCCCCCTTTTTTATTTTAGGTTTTTATTTTTTGACCCATGAGTCTCCAAAGGGCAGTTGTAATACACATACCTATAGGCAGGAATCAAGGTGTAAATTTCATTAAATTTACCCAAGCTGTTTGGGGTGACTGTATGTTGTTAATTTGGGAAGCAAACTTAATTCCTTAAGTTAAATTATCCTACAGGTAAAAGAGAATGTTGCAAGATGATA
>VZQC01003512.1:1598905-1611578 GCA_009823505.1 Rhizomys pruinosus
TTTTTTTTATATATAGTTTTGTTTGTTTCTATTTCATTGATCTCTGCTCTGATTTTTGTTATTTCTTCTTGTCTGCTGTGTTTAGGGTTCATTTGTTGTTGTCTATCAAGTATTTTTAGCTGCAGTGTTAGATCATTCACTTGTGCTCTTTCTGTTTTTTTGATGTAGGCACTTAGGGCTATAAACTTCCCTTCTTAGAACTGCTTTTAAAGTGTCCCATAGGTTTTGTTGTGTTGTATTATCGTTGTCATTCAGTTCCAGAAATGTTTTTATTTCTTTCTTTATTTCTTCCTTGACCCATTCATTATTCAGTAGAGTGTTGTTTAGTCTCCATGTGCTCTTGTAGATAGTAGGGCTTATCCTGGTGTTGATATTGAGTTTTCTTGCACTGTGGTCTGATAGAATGCATGAGATTATTTCAATCGTTTTGTATTTGTTGAGTTTTTTTTCCTGTGTCCCAGTATATGGTCTATTCTGGAGAATGTTCCATGGGGTGCTGAGTAGAAAGTGTATTCTCTGGTGTTTGGGTGGAATATTCGATAGATGTCTGTGAGGTCCATTTGGTGTATTGTATAATTCAGTTCAGGTGTCTCACTGTTTATCCTTTGTCATGTTGATCTGTCTAAAGGACATAGTGGGGTATTGAAGTCCCCTATATTAGTGTACTGGGGTTAATCTGTGCCTTGAGATCCTGAAGAGTTTTTTTTATAAAGTTTGGTGCACCAGAGTTTGGTGCATATATATTCATGATTGTGAGATCTTCATTGCCAATTGTTCCTTTAATAAAGATGTAATGGCCTTCTTTGTCTCTTTTGATTTCTTTTGCTTTGAAGTCTATTTTGTCTGATATTAAAATAGCAACACCTGCTTTCTTTTTTGTACCATTTGTTTGGAATATTTTCTTCCATCCCTTCGATTTAAGTTGGTACCTATCCTTGAAATTGAGATGGGTTTCTTGTAGACAGCATATAGATGGATTTTGTTTCCTAATCCATTCCCCCAGTCTATGTCTTTTGATTGGAAAGTTTAGTCCATTAATATTTAAGGTTATAATTGAAAGATGGATGCTTCTTCCTTTCACTGTATTATCCATTTGAATTTTTAGTCTCCAATTCTACTCCTATGGTTATGTTTTTATTATTGGTTATTCTTTTCCTAGGTGCTTGGGGATAGTTGCTCCTCTCTTCTGCCCTTTGAATCACTTCAAGTATTTTCTGAAGAGTTGGTTTTCCAGCCATGTAGTCTATCATCTTGTTTATGTCTTGGAAGATTTTTCTCTCTCCTTCAACTATAATCGACATTTTTGCAGGTATAGTATTCTGGGTTGGCATCCATAGTCCTTTAACACAGGAAATGTTTTGCTCCATGTTCTTCTTGCTTTCATGGTTTGTGTTGAGAAGTCAGTTGAATTATGATGGGTTTCCCTTTGTACGTGACTTGTTTTTCTTTTGTAGCTTTCGGAATTTTGTCTTTGTTTTGGGCATCTAGCATTTTAACTATGATATGGTGTGGGGATTTTCTTTTCTGATCTTGTCTATTTGGGGTCATATGTGCTTCTTGTATTTGTATGGGTTTGTCTATTTTTAGATTGGGGAAATTTTCATCTATTATTCTGTTAAAGATCTGATCAGTGCTATTCTCTTGAGATTCTTCTCCTTCCTCTATTCCTATGATGTGGAGGTTTGATCTTTTCATAGTGTCCCATATTTCCTGGTTGTTCCACTTTTGTGTATTTTTAAATTTTTCATAATCTTTATTTGAGCTTTTTAATTGCTGTGTTATCTTCCAGGTCTGATATTCTTTGTTCTGCTTCTTCCATTCTATTTCTGAGGCTTTTTCCTTTCCTTTCTTCTTGGTTGGATGAGTGTTCTATTTCCTTTTTCATTTCATCCTGTGATTTCTTTAGTATTTCTATTTCCTTTTTGAGCTTCTCGATCTCTTCTTGGTGCTCCTTACTTTGCTGGTTGGCTTCCTTTTTCAGTGTTTCTATTTCCTTCTGGAGTTTGTTTTTTTCTCCCTCTAGTTCTTTCTGGAGTTTGTCATTCTCTTCCTTTAGTTCTTTCTAAAGTTTGTCATTGTATCCCTCTAGGTCCTTTTTGAGTTTTTCATTGTTTCTTGGGTCATCTCCAGGGCATCCCCACTATAAGCCCCCATATCTATCTGAGACAGGGATTGGTGAGAGCTTGGGTTCGGATATATAGTACTGTCACCTTTCCCATGTTAGTTTCGCCCTTGTGTGATCCCTGGCATGATGGTTTCCGATTATTTTTTGTTTTTGTTTGTTTGTGTTGTTTGGTTTTGTTGTTTTGTTTTGTTTTGTTTTGTTTTGTTTTTGCCTGTGTTCCGATGCCAATCACAAATGTCTTTTCACTATGTTAGAGGCTGGTTTTTCTTGCCTCCTTCCTATGGTTTTTTTTTTTTCCTCCTCCTTGTTTATGGAGTATTGACTTGTCTAGATTTCAGGCTTTCAATTCTGTTTATATATTGGTTATTGGAAGTCTAAGTCACTCTTCCCTTCCTGTTCTGAAGGTTCTCCCAAAAAAATCCACTTGGATACTCTCTCATCAATTCCAGTTGGTACCTGTCTGGAGCGAGTTCCGGGCTCCTGACCCCCCCCCCCCCCCCGCACAAAGAGACAATGGCGCCACACACACACACACACACACACAGAAAGAGACAGTGGTGCCAAAACAAACTCACCTGGCACTGGCTGCAAAGGCAAAGGGCCTGGGTGACTCTTTTTGAAGAAAGACTTTGCCCTGGCCAGATCATGGAGGAAGAGCCACCAATGAAGCCTGTGGAAAACCTGTTGCAGCTTTTTTGGATGTTTCTTTGTGGTTATCACATTGAGAATGAAAAAAAAAAATGAATGAATTGTTTTAGTTCTCTGTCTCTCAAGAGCTTCTAGGAAGATATTTTTAGGAACAGGTTTTGTGTTTGTAAACAAAGTGTGTCAGGAATACATGTAAATAAAATACAAAATAAATTATGGACTTGAATTAACAACTGTATATGATGTGCCTGTAAGGGCCATTCACATTGGTTGTGGGGCTCTGCTAGGAACATTCTGTCCAGGGAACTAGAGTGGGTCAGACAGATAAACAGCAAATATTTGGTATATTTCCTTCAGGGTTTGTGAAGTGTCTACTTGCAAGGCACTGTTCTAGCTTTTAGGACTACAGGACTTTTCTAAAGACATTTATAGTCCAGATAGAGATAAATAGATGATAATGGGTGGGGAACGCATGGGGGCACGTAGGAGAGAACGAGCAGAATGAGTGATGTGGCTGACTTTGGATGTATTCTTGAAACCTCTGTGCAGCCTCAAGTGCCCATACCCCTAACTCCACCTGACCTTAGGACTTACCTGTTGTAGAACTAAGAGATTCAGCTGCTAGAGGAACCGATGTTGAATGCTTTTGCAGATGTAGCTCCTTGATGTTAGTGATATTAGTGAGTTCATACCTTAGCATCTGGTAGAAAAAAATGATACATGGGCTTTCCATTTTCCGGAAATATAACTGATGACAAAATGGTGGTGGTGGTGATGATGATGATGATAGAGTTACTTACTTGCCTTGTGCAGCCTACAGATTATATCCAGAATTTTTTATCTGAAATGGAAAGATGATGCCTTTTGATCAACATTGTTCTCCATTAATGTACAGAAATTTTTTCCTTGCATTTTAAATGTACCTTAAAAAGATTACACAACGCCCCACAGCCACCTTCTTTGTGGTGGGGCTTCCTGTTCTTCCCCGTGTTTTTCCCATCCAAGTTAGAGGCTGCATTTTCTAGCCTTCCTCTGCTGAAATGTAAGTATATTTTTATGCTAGAAGCCTTTAATTTATACATTAGATTTGTAAATTGATGGGGTCCAGGCTTGACCTGTGTGGCTCACCTCCCTGCCTGAGCCCAGGAGGCCCGCTGCTCCCTGCTCTTAGGGAGTTAACAAGAGCTTTGGTGACCCGGCTTGTCCCCATTTTGTGTGCTAAAATCTAGATGAACTGAAGGAAAAAAGAAAGGAATGAAGAAGTTAGTTGTGGCTGGAACTAGAAGGAAAGTCAGAATTGTAAAACCAGCACCAATATGATACAGCCAAGAATGAGAAGTTAGGATGGAGAGGTTCTCATGACAGCAGCCTTCAGGACACTGAACTTGTTAGGGTGTGTGCCTTATTAACTAACTGTAAACACATATGCAGTTTAAAGGAAGAAGGTATTCTTTTTAAGTAAAACTGCTTTATGGTTTCCTGCACTTTGAAACCCTCTTTCTTCCCTCATTAAATTAATTCAGTAATTTTAAAAGTTAATAAAGTTGTGGGGAGGAACCTTTTTGGTATAAGCAGGAATTTTTAATATAGCAAATACGGTGGTTACTGGGAAGATTATTGAAAGCATTGCATAGCACAAAATGTAAATGGTGTTACTAAATATAAAGAGACTGGAGTTTTATAAACTGAGATGTATTAACTACAAATAAACTTTTTACCTTTATAACTGAGGTTAATGCTGGAGTAAAATTTTCTGATACCTTTTTTAAAATAAAGGAAATGTTTTTTAGCTTAAAAAAAAAGAAGCCACTAGACTACATCTCTACTAAAGTTCCCTTTGGCCATGACCCTCCCATCTTCCCAGGAGTCATTTTTCCCTTTATTCTTCTAAATCCTCTAAATATTTGTATGCACCTAAGATGTGAGTTGGGTCATTTGTTTTATATGAATAAAATTCCATCTTCATCTTACTTTCTTTACACTGTTACTAATGCAGTAGTTTAGCATCTTAAGAAAAGGAGGAAAGCAGGCCACAAAAATGAATTCTGTTGGAAATGCTATGATGAAACTTAAGGTTGTTTGTGCTAATTAACTTTAAATGTCTTTTTAAAGTCAGTAAGAAGATAGCTTTTTATTTTGTTAGTTTTCTTAGTGTAGTGCTGTTGACCTTTGTCAGATGCATGGATTCAGGTGTGTGCTGGGTCAGAAGGCTGGAGACTCAGGAATGAGGAGGTAGCGTGTGTCTTGGACTCTTTCTAGTGAGGAATGCAACCCCAGAGAGTTCCTCCCTAGGTAATAGTTTTGGAAGTCTGTGCCTGTGATAATTTGGGAGACAGTTATAGGATATGAGGCCCTGTTTGAAGAAGGTTTGATTTTGAAAGGTGACTTTCTTCCAGTGCTTTGTCATACTGGTGTGGTCAGAGAAAGGCTGCTGCAATGGAAACTGGTAGACTGGGAGAAAAACAGGAGCTGCGCTTGTTATGTATAGCTGCTTCTGAGAATTTGGATTGAAGATATTTCCAACATTCTGTGTGAAAGGCTTTTTAGTGAGTAGGCTAGCTCTCAGAAAAGTCTAATGCTGCTTTGTTGTTGAAGCAACAACAGACCTTAAAAACCTCTTGAAGCTGCATTAATCAGACGATAGTAACATTCACTTCATGTAGTGACAGGGCTGTGATTACATAGGCTATTTCTTGCTTTGCTAAGTGCTATACAAAAGTGCCAATAGCAAGTGGCATTCTTGCTGTGATCATTGCCCTAATTTGTCAAGGCCTCTTCTGTTGCCTCTGTGTGGAGACTTAACCTGTTCACCTCTATCCTTTACTACCTGGGAGATGTTACTGTTAGGGCTTTGTTACTTTCAGTGTAGGGAAAGAGACCCTATTGTGGTGTCATTTAACAAACACTGAACACGCAGTATGAATCAATCTTCATTTCATGTGGGTGAATGCTAGTCAGGGTCATTCATGATAACTCAAGTGGAGGAGAAGACGTATATGGCAAACATCCTACTGAATCTCATCTTGAGCCTTAGTCTTCAGGATGAGAAAAAGTAGTACTTTTTTTTTAAGTATCCACTAGTGCATTTCATTGCATGGGACACAGAAGCAATCCAATTGTCTTGCTTAGGTTTTCTTTTGGTTAAAAATCTTACTTTGTTGTGAAACCTTGGAAGCATGAGGTTTTTGTGTTAGTAGACCAGCCCACAGGCTAAGATTGGCCGTGGAGCTCCAGTGTCAGTACATCAGTCTGGTCTCCAGAGGAGATGGAGCTCCAGTGTCAGTACATCAGTCTGGTCTCCAGAGGAGATGGAGCTCCAGTGTCTGTACAACAGTCTGGTCTCCAGAGGAGATGGAGCTCCAGTGTCAGTACAACAGTCTGGTCTCCAGAGGAGATGGAGCTCCTCTCAGTTTGCATGTGTGTACTTTCCAAGGGGAAGTAAGGGTGAGCCACAGGTCTCCCATTTTATGCTTTTTCTTTGCTCTCTTCCTCCTTGTTCTGCTGATATTTTCGTAATACAGGTATTCTACAAGTGCAGCATCCACAGAAAGGAGCAGCACTGTTAGCTGGAGGTGGTCTTGACACTGCATGTGTATGCACCAGCACTAGAGAAATTGACAATAATGTTTAGAGTAACTGAGACATCTGCTCTGTCTGTCTCTTGCTGCTTTAAATCTCGTGCCATTTATTAGGAGAAAGCAGTATGGACTTTATTGTTCACTTTTCTGGATAGTTCTGAAAAGCTAAACCGTTATAACTTTTGTTGGTGGTTGATTTCCTGTCTCTGAATTCACTTTCATGTTTGATTTGGTTTGCCTACTTTTTGTGGCAAATCATCTCTACTCAATAGGCACAGTGAATTAGTATTCTTTCAGTAGATCTGTGGTGTTCCATTTCACATTTAAGCATATCCATTTGGAAATCTTGTTTTTTCTCTTTTGTTGCCCCTCCCATCTGAAGAAAGAGAGAGAGAGAGGGAGAGAGAGACAGAAGAGAGAGAGAGAGATTAATTAGTATCTTTTGGATGCACCTGTTCGTAGAAACAGAGTAGTTCCTCTTTTCCAAGAAGCAAATGTGTTAAGAAGAGATCCCAACCAGGGCTTCCTAAAGATGTGTGAGACCTGTGCAGTCACATCTGCTTTGCTAAATTAGCTAGACACATTTCATCTCTCTTAGCTAAACTACTTATTTTATTTTTTAATTTTATGTGTATGAGTGTATTGCCAGCATGTGTGTAAGTGCACCAGTGTCACACAGTGCCCATGGAGGTCAGAAGAAGGAGTTGGATCCCCCTGGAACTGGAGTTACAGATGGTTGTTAGCCACCATTTTGATCCTGGGAGTTGAACCCTATTCCTCTGCAAAAGTAGTCAGTGCTCTTAAGCGCTGAGCCACCTCTCCAGCCCAGCTAAATTACTTTTTTAAAAAGCTTATAATCAGTTCAATTGTTACCCCTCTAGCTCAGCGTATTGACACTTTTATATAGAGTAAATAAAGGATGGAGTGAGACTGTCTGATCGGGTTGCATGTTATTTATCATGGAAAGAATGCTTTCCCTGCAGACTGACTGGGAACAAGATGTTTAAACGTCAGCCAGGGTGGAGACCTGTTTGTTGGTCAGCTTTCTGGGGGCCTCATTTCCTCACTAGCTCTGAGTCTGCTTGCTGTTCCATCTCTGCCCCACCCAGTCCTTCTTGTTGGATAAGGCAGTGATACAGCACATATGTGGCTGTTAAAATGAAAAGCCAGAGTCTGGTTTCCAGAGCAGCACCATGTCATGTCATCGTGGATTTATGCTCTGCTCTGATGTGTGTGTGTAAAATGCCTCTTGTCTTTTCCTGTGCACTCTGCTCCTGGCTTGTGTGTTCACGTAACTGGAAGGTGGCAGGACTCCATTTATCACAGGCAGCAGGAGAGGCTCAAAGATATGAAAGGGTTACTGTTCACATTTCCTGTGCTGCTCCCTCTGATCTTCCTGAGCTGTAATTTCTTCATGATGTTAAATGTTCCCAGGCTCCTTTAACCTTCTGGCCCATTTGTGCTGGCCAAGTTTGTCCCAGGTGATTGTGTAGGCGAAGCCTCCTTTTTCAAGAGTAGCCATCACTTTGTCCTGAGGTAGACCCTGCTCAGTGCTTTACAGTCCCAGAAGGAAGCCTTTGATTTAAACAACAGAGCAGTAACATTAGTTTTAAAGTTGATATCTGGTTAAGTTTTTTTTTTTTTTTTCTTTTTGAGACAGGGTCTCCCTGTAGCTCTGGCTGTCCTGGAACTCACTATGTAGACCAGGCTGGCCTTGAACTCACAAAGATCCACCTGCCTTTGCCTCCCAAGGGCTAGGATTAAAGGCATGCGCCACCATGCCCGGCTCTAGTTAAGTTTTAAAATTGATAATTTAGTTGTTTGTTTTCAAATTATTTTGTAGGTGTTTGACCTCCCAGCCTGATCTAATGACTGGCTGAATGCAACTATGGTTTCCTGTTTGTTTTGGAGAGAGAGAGAGAGAGAGAGAGAGAGAGAGAGAGAGAGAGAGAGAGAGAGAAAGAGAGAAGTGTTTAGTAACAGATTACATTTGTTTTATCTTTAGGATAGAAAGGTCTAATTATTTAAAAAGTTTTATTATAAAACTAAACTCTGGAGGCAACCTGTTATCTTTTAAAGATGACATTCTTCCTCTTAAAAATCACTGGAGAAAATAGGTTTTCATTCTAAAAGTATAAATTTTGAGCGTGCCATCACACTTGTAGCCAAATAATCACATCATTTAAGTTGCTCAGATGTGAAATGGCAATGCTCCTAATTCTGTCATAGTTACAAGGATAGAGTTAAGCACAGTGCCAATAATTTCTACTTTTTTCTCTGATTTTAAAAGTATACAGCAACTCATTTTGAGTCCATAATTTAAAATACAAGTGTTTTCTGTCTTTGCCTTTCTCCTTTACATTTTATAAGAAATGTGACACCGTGAGCCTTAAGAGTGTGTCTGCAGCTGTTTATGGAGTGACAGGGACAGGGAGCACCTGTGACCACACTGCCCCATCTCAGCTTTCATTGAGACACAGCCCTCTGGGCACTCCCTCCCTCCACATATAGCATGTCTTTGTCCTCTGTCAGCACCTTGGGACCAGGGGTTTGGGGACAGAAGTAAAAATAAAGGAATTTCTAGCATAATGTAAGTTTGTTGGCACTTAAGCAAAGTAAGCTATTTGCACTGGTATAGGCAACATGATAAACTGTTTCCAGTGCGCCTTACCCACACGTAATATAGCTTTACATGTAGGTGACTAGATGAATCTTTAAATTTATTCTGTTTGGGTCTCTGAAGAAGCAACAAGAATGGTTATTGTTTCTCACTCACTTTCAGTTCTCTGGTAGTGATGTGGAGCCTGTTATGTAATAGGCGTCAGTAACTATTGAATGAGCGAATGCATTGTAAATTGCTTCTGTAGATTCTTTTTTTTTTTAATTTTATTTATTTCTGTATGTGTATGAACCTGCATGCAGGTTTGTGCACCCGTGTCATGCAGTGCCGTGGAGGTCAGAAGAGTGTGTCGGATTCCCCTGGAACTGGAGTTCTCCTGGAATTGGAGTTTCAGACCGTTCTCGGCCACCATGTGGGTGCTGGGGATCTAACCCGGGTCCTCTGTAAGAGCAGTCAGCCCTCTTAACCTCTAGGCTATCTCTCCAGCCCCATCTTCTATAGATTCTTGATCCATCTATGTGTGTTTATGTTCATGTCTAAATCTATTGCCCTCATCCTTTCTTTTAGCCACAAATGGTAGATACTGCTTAGAATCTTTTCTCCATGAAGCAGTTAATTCTGTCATGGCATTCTGCACCCTAGGTTCTTAAGTGTTCTATACATCACTGGGCTAGCCAAGGCACTGCTCTATCAGGAAAGAAACATGGCGTGTACTGAACAGTTTCTTCAGAATTTACTCATTTTTCACAATAGAAAACCTTTCTATTTCTCCCAAGGATAACTGTCTCTAGGTAATGCATTGAATAGCAAATACTAGTAGAATGCTGATGTGAGCATTCTAGCCCTTGTATGGGCTCTCCAAAGATGTGGGCAATCTTATGCCTCCATCTAAGATTCCTCAGACCTTTGAGTGAATGGTCAGGTCCATGGTAACTAATAGAGTAAATTGGGTTTGATTTTGTGCATAGTGAGAAGCTGGAGAGAGAGAGGGAGAAGTCATTTGGGCTAGAATTAGAGAGTGATGAAAAATTCATAGAGGAAAGGTGACCATGGGCTCAAACAGTTGGGGATTTGTTTTGTTTTTTTTTTACTAGATATACATTTTATTCTTTTTAAAATTTTTTAACAATAAGTAATAATTTGAGTACAAGCATCCTTCATGTAAAACCAATTTGCAAGCAGTTGTGCCCAAAACCACATAGCCCAAGGGTCTCACCATCCAGCTGGGGGGCTTGTATGTTCAATCAAGTTGATTAAATAAGTGTCCAGTCTATATTGCTGTAGTTTCACCATTCACCCCAATCGCAGCCCTTACATTCTACCATGCCCCCTCTTCCGCAGATTGTTCCCTAGGCTTAGAAAAGGGGCATGGGTGGATGAGAAACAAAACAGTCTACTTTCTCTGGAGCTGTCATTTTGGACTTTGGTCAATTCTGGCTGTTTCCTTTCATGGGCTGACAGTTTGTCCAGGAATAACCTTTCAGTCCTACTAATGAAGCTCAAGCAATTAGATATATAGGTATTTAAACAGTACTAATTGTTATGGTAGGTTACTTTGGTATAGACACAGATGTTTGGATGGTATGTTAATCCATGAATTACATTTTTTTCTGTTAAATATGACAGGGTCTTACTGTGGCTTATAACATCTCCTAACCATTAGAGGATGTAAGCTTGTGGCATCAGCCGTGGGTTATTCCTCCAAGGAGAGAGCTAATAGCCAATTAGATTTGGGATATACAGACATATGGCTGCCACTGCTGCACAGTATTTCCAGGCAGATGAGGTGTAGCTGGTGCTGACGGAGGAGTCTTGCTTGACTCAAGGAGACCTATATTTGCTTTATTGGTTTAGTGGCCTTTGGTAACACTCTCTGGTATTCCAGAGACCAACTGTACACTTGCAAGTGCGGTCTCAATACATCTTTCCCATGCTTACATCAGGTCTTCGACAGCAGGGCCTTATTGCCTCTCTTCTTGCAGGGATCCCAGTTTACAGGCAAGAAGCCTTTATCTTTTTGGGGGGAAAGGGGGGGCTTGGCTCCCCTGGCCAACATCTCCTTGGTGTAGAATAATCCATTGCTGATATCAGAGCTCTCCTGTATTAATATATTTTGCTTAAATGCACAGCTTAAGGAGAATTTAGTATTATATTTGGTTCTGAATAGAGAATAATCCTTTTCACAGTTCCTATGTCTATTAGTCAATTAAAGAAGGCGGTTTTACCAGTTTTATAAAAGATTACCTCTATGACATTTGGCTCCAATTTACAGTTAGAGAACAACCTCATCATCATCATATTCCTCCTTGTTCTATGAAAGAGATGTAAGAAAATCTCTCCTGTTAAAACTTTGCGGCACCTAGAAAGTAAGTTTCATTAGGACTCATTATAAATAGTTGTTACAAGTAGGATCTGCAGAGGGGTTTGATGCCTGTAGCAGTCTGATGCTTTTCTTCCTTTCAATGTTCAGACAGGCCAACCTTTCTGCTGGCACTTCCTGGTACATTCTACACAATGCAAAACTGTGTCTTTTCTTTCTCAGCCATTAAGTTGGTGAAGTTTTGACCTGTGAGAACATACAAATCTTTTGCTGTAGATAGTTTCAAGATTCAAATTGCAAAGTTTTTGACAAAAAGTTTTCATATATATCTGTATCCCCCCCTTTTATTTTAGGTTTTTGTTTTTTGACCCATGAGTCTAATAAAAGGCATTTGTAGTACACATACCTATAGGCAGGAATCAAGGTGCAGATTGCATCAAATTCACCCAAGCTATTTTGGGTGACTATATGTCGTTAACTTGGGAAGCGAACTTAATTTCTTAAGTCAAATCATCCTACAGGTAAAAGAGAATGCTACAAGATGATACTGTACAACAGAATAATTATAGAGAACATTTGTATGTGCCAATCCCAAAGTTATTGTTATACAGATTTTAAGTAAAACAAATGTGGACAACGGGGCTGGAGAAATGGTCTAGCAGTTAAGAGCTCCGACCGCTCTTGCAGAGGACCCGGGTTCGATCCCCAGCACCCACATGGCGGCCGAGAACCGTCTGAAACTCCAATTCCAGGAGAACTCCAGTTCCAGGGGAATCCAAGACCCTCTTCTGACCTCCGCGGCATTGCACGACACGGGTGCACAAACTTGCATGCAGACAGTACATTCATACACATACAGAAATAAATAAAATTAAAAAAAAATGTGGACAACAATTTATATTTCCAATTAACTAAGGTGCATTACCGTTTTTATCAGAACCTTTAAACCAATGTTGTTTAATATACACATATTTACTTATACTAAGTCCTAAAACACCATGTAACCTGTAGGCAGAGTATGGGCAAAATTGGATACTTGTTGAACTCACGTCAAATATGTATTAATCGAGGGGCTGGAGAGATGGCCGAGTGGTTATGAGCGCCAACGCTCTTGCAGAGGACCCAGGTTCGATCCCCAGCACCCACATGGCGGCTGAGAACCGTCTATAACTCCAATTCCAGGAGGACTCCAGTTCCAGGGGAATCCGAGACCCTCTTCTGACTTCTGAGGCATTGCACGACACCGGTGCACAAACCTACATGCAGACAGTACATTCATACACATTAATTAATTAATTATTTTTATTTTAAATAATTAATAAATAAATATTTTAAATATATATACATTAATCGCATATAGACCTGTGTCCCTCTCCCACCCC
>VZQC01003512.1:1612603-1666658 GCA_009823505.1 Rhizomys pruinosus
AGGTCTTTGATCCACTTGGAATTGACTTTTGTACAGGGCAAGAGGTAGGGGTTTAATTTCATTCTTCTACAGGTGGTGATCCAGTTTTGCCAACACCACTTGCTGAAGATGCTGTCTTTCTTCCATTGTGTCTTCTTGGCCCCCTTGTCAAATATGAGTGGGTGAAATTGTATGTGCTCAGGTTTCGATCTTCAGTTTTATTCCATTGGTCAACTGGTCTGTTTTTTTGCTAGTACCAAGCTGTTTTTATGACTATAGCCCTGTAGTATAGTTTGATGTCTGGTATAGTGATCCCCCCTGTATTGCTCTTTTCGCTCAGGGTTGCTTTGGCTATTCGGGGTCTTTTGTTTTACCAAATGAAATTGAGGATTTTTTTTTCCAAACCTGTGAAGAAGCTCTTGGGGATTTTGATTGGGATTGCATTAAATCTATACACAAGTTTGGGTAGAATGGACATTTTTACTATATTTATTTTCCCAATCCATGAGCATGGGAAGTTTGTCCATCTTCTGATATCTTCCTCAATTTCCTTTTTCAGGAGATTAAAATTTTTGTTGTGGAGGTCCTTGGTGTCTTTGGTTAGGTTTGTTCCTAGGTATTTTATTGTTTTTAAGGCTATTGTGAGTGGGAAGGTCTCCTTGTATTCCTTCTTCAGTTGCTTGTTGTTGGTGTAAAGAAAGGCTACTGATTTTTCTAGATTTATTTTGTATCCTGCCACTTTACTGAAGTATTTAATCGTTTCTAGGAGTTTTCTGGTGGAGTTCTTAGCATCCCTTAGGTAGACAATCATATCAGCAAAAAGGGATAGCTTGACTTCCTCTTTTCCAATTAGAACTCCTTTAATTTCCTTTCTTGCCTTATTGCCCTAGCAAGGGTTTCAAGCACTATATTGAAAAGGAGTGGTGACAGGGGGCAGCCTTGCCGAGTTCCTACCTTTAAGCGGAATGCTTCTGTCGTTTCCCCATTTATGATGATATTGGCTGTGGGTTTCCTATATATAGCTTTGATTACATTGAGGAATGATCCCTCCAGTCCAATTCCCTCTAGGACAATTGGGGATTTGGAAGCAGGAGGATATTACCCATGGCCTGATCCCAGCTCAGGTGTGTAGTAGAAGCCTGTCTCCATCCGGATATACTTTCTCCTTTACTTACCTGAAGTGGAATGGGAGAAGCCTCCTCCCTGACAAATAGCTGCTCCTTTAGCTACTATAGGATCACTTCACTAGGAAATCCATTGCCCTTTCTCTTTTCTAGTTAGAAATCTCAGCAGAAAGCTAGGAAGAAATATTGGAAAGTTACCATTTTGACTACAAAAAGGCCCATCTAACCTCACAGGCAAGATTGACTGCACACAACTGAGTGAGGTCTTGATTTGAATTTGAACACAAAATATTTTGCAATTCATTATTTTTGCACAGATTTAGGAGCTAAAGTTATTTTAATTAAATACACTTTCACAACAATTTTATTAACTTCTGAAAGTTTTTTTATGCTAAACTAATTTTTGTATTATAGTCATGAAAATATTTAACCTTTTGCTTTTATAAAGCAATTAAAATTTATGTTGAAACCCTTGATTGTATTTATTTAAACACATTCAGTGCATTTAGTTTTAGCATCAAACTTTGTAGTTTTACTTTTTTTACTCCATTTTATTTATTTTATTTATTTTTATTTATTTTTTATGTGTTTGAGTGTACTGTCTGCATGTAGGTTGGTACACCCATGTTGTGCAATGCCGAGGAGGTCAGAAGAGGGGGTCAGATTCCCCTGGAACTGGAGTTAAAGACGGTTCTTAGCTGCCATGTGGGTGCTGGGAATCGAACCCGGGTCCTCTGCAAGAGCAGTCGGCGCTCTTAACTGCTGAGCCATCTCTCCAGCCCCATAGTTTTACTTTTTATCACAGCCACAGCAGAAGCAGTACAGGGAACATGCAGCCTCTCAATGCTGAAGACACTCTCAGGCAGTGTGGGCTCTGCTCTCCTAGTCTGCTGCCCAGGGCAAATTCACATGGCCTGTGCATTCTCCTGGATTCCACACTGTTCAACTGCATGAGCTGCTGCCAGTGAGACAGTGAAGAAGGTGTAACTAGCTGGCTTCTCATGCCGTGTTTTTATAAAGCTCTGAGGTCTTTCAAAAATTGACTAGGCCTTTCTCAATTAAAGGGTTTGTTAGCTAATTTTAGGGGATTTGGGAGTAATCACAATGTATATTTGTCTTTTATTTAACTCAATATTTCCTGGATTTATTTGAGCTTGGATACACCTACTTTGTCCTCCTTCTAATTTCCTTTCTTTCTTCTTCAAGACACTTATTAAAATCTCTTGTAAATCAGATGTTGGCCATGGTCACTGTGAAGTTTCATATACACATGGACTGCATGTGTGTACTACACACACACACACACATATGCACACACACCAGTAAAGCCTGTTGATCAGAAGTTAACCAAGCATGTTAAAAGTTACCTCATTGGGAGTGGTGGAGAGGTGGAGAGATCACTCAGCTGGCTGTTCTTGCAAGAAGACCCAGGTTCAAGTCCCAGGACCCACACAGCAGCTAACAACTGGCCATAACTCCAGTTCCGTGATCCAACTCCCTCGCCCTTTTCTGTCCTCCACTGGCCCTGCATGGCATGGGTGCACTTTAATACATGTAGCCATAACACTCATAGAAATAAAATAATAATCATCATCATCATCATAATAATAATAATAATAATAGTTATGGGGAGGAAGAGCAGGTCAAGGTGATTGGGGACAATGTCTTTTTACTATAAATAGTTCTGTTTTTTTTTTTTTTGATTAGTTTAAACTTGTAACCTTAAGAACAAAACTGAGGGGCTGGAGAAATGGCTCAGTGATTAAGAGTGCCAACTGCTCTTTATTTTCTTTTATTATTTTATTTTAATTTAATTAATTTATTTATTTGTATGAATGTACTGTCTGCATGTAGGTTTGTGCACCCGTGTCATGCAATGCCACGGAGGTCAGAAGAGGGTGTCGGATTCCCCTCGAACTGGAGTTCACCTAAAATTGGAGTTACAGATGGTTCTCAGCCGCCATATGGGTGCTGGGGATCGAACCAAGGTCCTCTACAAGAGCAGTCGGTGCTCTTAACCGCTAGGCCATCTCTCCAGCCCCATGAGTGCCAACTGCTCTTGCAAAGGACCCAGGTTCAATTTTCCAGCACCCACATGGTGGCTAAGAACTGTCTTTAACTCCAGTTCCAGGGGAATCCGACGCCCTCTTCTGACCTCCGCGGCATTGTACAACATGAGTGCACCAACTTCCATGCAGACAGTACATTCATACACACACAGAAAAAAAGAACAAAACTGAAAAGTCTTAAGACTGAGAGAACCTCTGCTTATGAAAGAAAAGATTGTTTATTCTGAACTTCCATAAATCCTAGCTTCTCTAGCATCTGAAAGCTCATTGTCCAGAAAGTACCCAATTTTGTAAGCCCTTTTTTTTTCAGAAATAAACTTACCATATGAAGTAATTAGATAAGATCCCTATCCTGCACCTGCTACTGTGGAACCTTGCACATGTTTTTGTTGCTGTTGCTAATGCACTGGGCTCCTCCTGCTTGTGTGTTCCACAGGCAGAGCAATGTCTTACCATGTCTTTGTTTCCCCACCACTCTGCACCAAGCCTGAAATCCAGCAGGCAGTCCTTTCGTGTAGACACCGAAGGAGACAAGTTCACAGTCATTCCTGAAGGAATTTTAATGCCAGTCACTGACAGATCATTCATAAATATATGTATTTAATATATATTAAATTTGTTATTTGACAATTTCATACATGTACATTGTACATTAAAATTACTGTCATTCCGTACACTCTCTGAACTCCCAACCCCTTATGCCCTCCCCGTAAGACCTTTTCTCATTCATGTAATTGTTTTGTGACTTGTTGAATTTAACCATGTATTTAGAGCTATCCATTGGACCCTGCTGGGCCCAGCAGTGGGTACAGAAATGAAGACACTAGCTCCTCCTCCCCAGAATCCATCAGTAACCAGTTCATCATGGATTGGTAAGGCTCCATGAATCTCTTCCCAATCAACAACTGACTGGTGACAGGCCCTGTCTTGTGCAGGCCTGTTGCAGGCAACCAACAGCTGTGTGACATCATGACTGTACTTGCACTTGGTGTGTCCTGCCTACCATAGCCCTCTCCCTATCTTCAGACTCTTCCATTCTTTGCACCCCTTCTTCTTTGGTGTTCTAGGAGCCTTACAGGAGGTAGTGTAAATGTCCTATTTAGGGCTGAGCTCCCAACCATCACTTACTCTCAGTTCATTAAGCAACTTACTGCCATTCATTGAGAGAAGCTTCTCTGATTAAGGCTGAGAGCAGCATTTATTGGGCCTTGGGTGCCTGCTGGAACCACTTTCAGATCTTAAGAGGACCTTGTTCTTTTGAAAATATCTTTTAAAAAGAGCTTACAATGCCAGGTGTTGTGGTGTATGCATTAAAGTCCAGCACTTGAGAGGCAGAGGCAGGTGGATCTCTGTGAGTTCAAGACCAGCATGGTCTACATAGTGAGTTCTAGGACAGCTGGGACTACAGGAAGACCCTGTCTCAGAAAGACATAAATAAATAAATAAATAAATAAATAAATAAATAAATAAATAAATAACCAAAAAACAGCTTACTTAATTTTTAAATTTATATTTGTCCTAAGAAAAGAGAAGGTCGAGTATCTCTAAGTGCAGGTAATATAGTTTACTAGCTAACTTCATTTCTTTTCTCAATCTCCCAGTTAACAGAAGTTTTTGTTTTCTTTCATTGCCTTCCTAAACTTTCTAAGATCACCAGTGACTGTTCTGTCCACCTCAGTCTGCTTTCTGCCCTGAGGAGACAACAGGGCAGTGTTCCCCCTTTCTTTTTCTTTTCTTTCATTGGTGGATACCAGTCTTTTATGGAAAGCCTTTCCTCAAATAAATAGACCATTTAGGGGATGACCAGACACTGACTCAGAGCAGGGAGCGCAGTCATAGAGACCATTCTAAAGTTGTCCTTCCAGCCAGAATATGAGTGCTAGGTTTCTGTTGATCATGGGTTGATGTTCTAGAACGGAATATCAGGAGTGAAGTAAGTCACTGGGGAATTGATTTCTTATGGTTATAGTTCATGTGTCTGATTTGAAAGTCAGTTCTGTTACACAGCCCCTGCCTCCTGTGTGGTTGCTGTGTGACAAGGTTGGTGGTCATTTCAGTTGTCCATCCATGGTATTTGGCAGGGTGGTTAATGTGGTTCTCACTCTTCAGTGAGTTTTTAACATTTTGCTTCTGTTGTAATTTCCCGTCTGTTGAATCCTCTCATAGTAACTCATCTATACTCAACATAAGAGACATGCTATATAAAGTAATTAATTTGCAGTGTGTTTATGCACAGATATGAGCATAGTGTGTGTATGTAGTGTGTGCCCATGTGTATGTGCAGTTGTCTGCACTGTGAACACACGTGTGGCAGCCAAGGGATGACACTGTTTGCTCCATTATTTCCCTTACTCCTTTGAGACAGGGTCTCTCACTGGACCTGAAGAGGGGCTGCCTCCAGCAAGGTCAGGTAATCCTCCTGAACTGTCACTTACAGTTGTCTCTGTCCCCACCACACTGCAGTTACAGGTACACACATATGGCTACACCTAGCTTTTTACATGGGTACTGGGATCTGAAGTCAGATCCTTGTTCATGCATAAGAGATTTTCTTTATTTTTATTTTTTTATGTGTATGAATGTACTGTCTGCATGTAGGTTTGTGTACCCGTGTTGTGCAATGCCGAGGAGGTCAGAAGAGGGTGTTGGATTCCCCTGGAACTGGAGTTCTCCTGGAATTGGAGTTACAGATGGTTCTCAGCCGCCATTTGGGTGCTGGCGATTGAATCCTGGTCCTCTGCAAGAGCAGTCTGTGCTCTTAACCACTAGGCCATCTCTCCAGCCCCCAACAGATTTCCTTACCCACTCTCTCTCCAACCCAGGAGCCATTCATTTAAAATAAAAATTTGAATGTATTTTCTTTTTTTGAGACAGGGTCTCCCTATAGCCCCAGCTGGCCTGGAACTCACTCCGCAGACGCAGACCAGGCTGGCCTTGAACTCACAGAGATCCGCAGACCTCTACACCACCACGCCCAGCTTAAAGCCAGTTCCTAGCCACCACATGGGTGCTGGGAATCTAACCCTGGTCCTCAGCAAGCACCGTCAGCGCGCTCAACCACTGAGCCATCTCTCTAGCCCCTTGAATGTATTTTCTACCAAAAACTTTGGTGGCTTATTTCAGCTCTAAAATGAGGCCTCCATACTGAAACCCCTTAAAATAGAATTGTAACCCAAATTCTCCCTTACTGCCTGTCAGCCCCCCCCCCGTTATATGCAGAATACAGAGCTTTCCCACATTTTCTCTGTAGTAATTAACTCCAAAGTCTCAGAGTGCCTTGTGTTATTTGTAGTGCTTCCTGGATCTCCCTCAAAAATGTAATTTTTCATGTTTGTCTCTTCTGGAGGTTTGTAAATGTCTGGAAAACAAAAGTTGCCTCTTTGTCAACTTCATACCTAATCCTAGCTCACCATGATAATGACTAGAGTTCATGTGTAAGCTATATTTAAATGTTTGACTTTAAACCATACTCAAATATAAAATAACATATTTTCTAAAATTTTTATGGGTTTGACATGAAATAAATGAAGGAAAATATATTTCCTACCTTTAAAATCTTTCAGCATGACTTGAGATTTTATTTTAGGTTCTTAAATGATGTGTAATATAACTAATGTCAATTTTATAGTACTTCATATAATTCTTTTATGGTCTTTTGGATGCAGTCATCTAATTAGTTTCTGCAAGATACCTATCAGTTCTTTTCAACGCTTCCATTGCATTTGCTTTCCGATAGAGATGGATGCCATGTGTCATCTAGTACAGAAGTTTTAAAGTTAGAAGATAGTTGCTAAGTCAAGTCCCATCAAGTAGGTCTTAGCATGGACAGAGAATGAAGCTAACTACTACCTCTGACACTATCTCAGTCTCACATTTTCTTGTATGTGCATCTCTATTTTAGAAAATGGTGGGAAAATAATTTCTTATTAAATTCATGATACTATTTTTAATTGTTTTTATTTTCATTAGGTATGTACCAAACAGTGCATTCAAATTGGCTTTTCCAATGCAGTAAATATTTCATTTTTCAGTTATTTTAAGTTTTTTTATTAAATATATATTTTTTGTACAAGATTATGTTACTAATCAAATCTAGACCCATATCCCCCACCCTACCTTCCGACCCCACCAGAGCTCATGCATTCTGCCAAACATGCTTTTCATCTCTTTCTCAGTCTTTCTCAAAATTCTGCATGTGGAAGTTGTTTTGAGCAGAAGTTCACCATTTCAGTCAGTTCTTTGATAAAGTCCCTTCTGTTGTTGTTGTTGTTGTTGTTGTTGTTGTTTCCAATATGCATCACTCCCAACTACTTGGACAAAAGCTCAAGGGGCCATGCACAAGAAATACTTACAACTAGGTAATTGGCATTAGCATCCACAGATGAGGGATACCATTTGTCGTTTGTTTTTCTAGGACTGTGTTACTTCACTCAGCATGATATCTTCTAGCTCCAGCCATTTTCCTGCAAAGCTCATGATGTCATCTTTCTTTTTTTTTTCCTCTAAATATATATTTTTTTCATTTTTTAACAATAAGTAATAATTTATGAGTACAAGCATCCTTCATGTAAAACCAATTTGCAAGCAGTTGTGCCCAAACCCACACAGCCCAAGGGTCCCACTATCCAGCTGGGGGGCTTGTATGTTCAATCAAGTTGATCAAATAAGTGTCCAGTCTATATTGCTGTAGTTTCACCATTCACCCCAATCNTTTTTTTTTTTTTTGGTCTTTTTTAAGACAGGGTCTCCCTGTAGCTCCGGCTGTCCTGGAATTCACTTTGTAGACCAGGCTGGCCTTGAACTCACAGAGATCTGCCTGCCTCTGCCTCCCAAGTGCTGGGATTAAAGGTGTTCGCCACCACACCCAGCCTGTGATTTATTAAGTAGCACTTGAATCTTAAATGCTTCATGTTTGTTTAAAACCCTGGCTTTAAAGGCTTACCTCTATGAGCTTCAACTCCCAGTGCTTTTCTGTGTTCCTTCTCTCTTCCCCTATCCTGTCCTATCCTGTCTATCCTGTCCTATCCTGCTCCCACATAAATCTGCACATAGGAAGACTTCAGTAATCTTGAAACCTTTTTAGGATTCCTCACTCTCTTGGATGGCATACACGTTCCCTTTGTCCGCACCCAAAGCACCCTAGCACGTGCACCCGGACACCATTAGCTAAGCAGCTGGCTTCTCCTCTCTTCTGAACTCACATGTCTTCCATATGTCAGTTTTGGCCTATGGTGGTTTTGATGATGCTGTGTTGTTGCTGATGCCTGTGGTGGTTCCTGCTTGCTCACCCTTGCTGTTTCCTCTGGGTCTTAAATCCCGTGTGAAACCTCCAGACAGCCTCCTGACAGCTGCCTGTATCTAATGTTGAGTTTTTATTCCTGTATCTGAGTTTTACCATGTGACTTCATTGTTCAGTTTGTGTCTGTTGTCCTCCATCCCATATTGTAAGGTTATAAAGTCAAAGACCTTTACTAGCTTTTGTCTCCCATGACATTTTTTTTTTATTTATTTATTTATTTATTTATTTATTTATTTATTTATTTATTTTGTCTTTTCGAGACAGGGTCTCCCTGTAGCCCCAGCTGTCCTGGAACTCACTCTGTAGACCATGCTGGCCTTGAACTCACAAAGATCTGCCTGCCTCTGCCTCCCAAGTGCTAGGATTAAAGGCGTGCACCACCACGCCCGGCTCTCCCATGACATTTAGCATAGCTTTTCATAGTGCTCAGTAGTATTTACTTAACAAAGTAAGAATGTACTTGGCTTTATTCCTAGGATGCCCTCTGGCTTTCCTTCTCATAGACACCTATGGCCCATGTTCATGGCAGCTGGTTATTCTAGTTATGCTCTCCTGGCTCCTATATCTCCTAGGAAAATACTGAACATAGTGCAACTAACAAGATACAGTCAGTTCTGACCTCAGAAACAATCTGTATCCCAAAAATTCACATCTGGTCTGTTGTTTGGTGTACATAAAACATTTTTTCCACAAAACAGTGTTATAAATAGTGGTTAGGTTTTCAGCCAGCCTTCCCAAGACTGTTTAACCCATAAGTACCAGTGCTGCTTTAACTCCAGGCAGCCACCATGTACAAAGCTGTTTGTGGAGAAGTTGTACCCCTGAGTCTCTTGGGCGCTAGATACTGGTCAGGAACTTAATGGGCTGAGCTGAGCTTTGGAACTCATCATGCTGGATGCTCTCCCAACAGGCTATGTCAGCTTTCAGGGATGTGTCATAGATGTTCACCAATAGTCATCTAAACTGAGGGAGCAGCACCCTGGCTCTCTGGTCCTCCCTGTGGTGGGTTAGGATGGGGCTTGGGCTGTCCCTTCACATGGGTGGATCTTTTTTTTTTTTAATTTTTATTTCTGTATGTGTACGAATGTACTGTCTGCATGCAGGTTTGTGCACCCGTGTCGTGCAATGCCACGGATGTCAGAAGAGGGTGTCGGATTCCCCCGGAACTGGAGCTCTCCTGGAATTGGAATTTCAGATGGTTCTCGGCTGCCATGTGGGTGCTGGGGATCGAACCCGGGTCCTCTGGAAGAGCGGTCAGCGCCCTTAACCACTAGGCCATCTCTCCAGACCCCCGGGTGGATCTTTTTAAGTCAGGTGTTGAGGAATAAAGAACTGTTTTACTATTCTCCCTCCCTGCTCTTCTACAGATAGCATAATACATATGCATGGAGAATATACAAACATGGAAATCATTCTATCTTTGTGAAAAACACATTAATAGGTATCACCTCTATATTTGACATCACATCAGTTTTTGTGAACAAGTGATTATCATTTCTACATGGGCATAATGATACTTCCAGTGAAAAACATGTCAGTGTATGCATAAACAACCCTCGAGGTTGACAGCTTAGGTTGTCAGCCTGTAAGAAAAATCACTTCATAAATTTAAGAGAATTTAATTTATTCAGTCATCATTAAGTGTTGCACACATAAGCATCTGCTTTATGTTTAATACTGTTGTCAATGCTAGAGGCATTGGGAGTAGGTACAAAAGATGTTAGGCAAAGTTTTCCTTCCCCTCAGGACCCGAAACACAGGGCTCACAGTGATAAGAAACATCCACAGTGAAACAGTGTTATTGCCATAACAGAAGAAGTAAATGACTTTAGTATGATCAGAATCTCATTCCCTTTATGGCTCAGAATATAATGTGGAGGGGTTCACTCTGTTGTAGAAGGATCCAGAAGATGTCACTTGAGCTAGGGAGGAATTTATATTCCAGGAGGATTGTCAGCCTGAATAGAGGACTGGAGGCAGGAAACCCACCACCACTGCCTCGGACAGAAGAGTAACAGGTGGGAGAGTGAGTCCAGTGCTTGAGTCCTGGCAGTCTGTAAGCCTCACCAGATTGTGTAAAGCTACAAGTCCCTGGATCTCACCCCAGAACTACTAAGTAGAATTTTTGACTAATGGGATATCAATGTATTTACCTTTTAAAGCTACCCCAGTGGTTCTGATAGTCAGCCAAAGCTGAAAACCCGTAGATTAAGACTGACCAAATTTAGGAGAGCCAGGAATGCCCCACTGAGAAGCTGGACCTCTGTCCCTCAGGCAGTGGGAACCAGCCCTCGGGGGTTTCTGAGAAGGGTGACATGGTGGAAATGTTTGCCAAGATAAATGATTTCTCAACTGCATGTGAATGGAAGAGAAATAAGAGACAGCCTTAGAGCTTGTGGCAATGTGAAAAAAGAGAAGACTCACATTTTTAGTGTACTTAGATGTGTGGGAGTTGGTGATGTCAGCCTTGACCTCTGAATGATTTGTTTTATAAACTGATTATACAACTTCACCCTCATTAATTTGATACCTTTTCTCTTGCAGCCTGGCAACTTAAACAGTAATTTCAGCCAGCTTGCATTTAATGGAAGGAGACCATTGTCTGTTCATGTACATGTCTAACTCGTAATAGTAAGTGAAGTTATGTGTATCAGGAATATGACCTTTAACATAATCATTATAAAACATTTAATAACTTCCCACATATGCAGTAATAGCCTCAGTCCTGTAGAATCGCGCCAGGAGTTCAAGTCACATGTGTAAGGTAGTTGCTGGCACACTGTTCTCCACCATGAAGTTGAAATCTGACCAGTGTTCCAAGCCATGCTCTGATTTTAATGCTTTTTCATTAACTTTGGTAATCACATACTTTTCTGGTGGCAGATCTGTGTTTGCCTCCCAACCCCAGCACCTATCCTCTTCCTAGGTCTCCTTCTCTCCCCCACACATCCCTAATCAGTGCAACCCTTTGTTTCTCATCAGGCCAATCACCTCCTCCTCTCACTCATAAGCACCTGTGCCTATCCTCATGCAAGGGTATGTGTGAGCATCAGGCTGGAGTCTTAAGGAGTAGAAGTTCACTTCTACTGGGTCCTTGGCAACCCTGGCAGACTTGGTGACTCTTGCTCCTGCCCTAAGTGGGAACTGATAACTGCTTTAGTACCCACATGCAGGAGCCCAAACTATATCCTATGGTAGAACAACACCTCAGAGCTCTTTATTGTGTGTTGTTTACATTGGGGACAGTAAGTAATAGAGAGTAAGTTCAAATCATGAAGTTTTAATGTGACCTTCCTTTTTAAAAAAGTTCAGTGCGGGGCTGGAAAGACAGCTCAGCACAAACAGCACTTGCCACAAAAGCATGAGGACCTAAGTTTGGATCCCCAACATGCACATAAATATGGCTGAGACAAGGGATCCCTGCAGCAAGCTCGCCAGCTAGACAGGCACAGTCTGAAAGCTCTAGGTTCAAGGGAGAGAGACCCTGTCTCAAATGAATCAGGTGGAAAACACTTAAAGACTATACCCAACATTAACTTCTAGTCTTCACACATGCAAATGTGCACACATACCACACACAAACATATTCTAAACAGAGGAAAATAGTGCTGACTATCATGAATTTTTAGAGACTACTTCTCAGCTATTTTGTGACAGTACACTCATGGCAATAATTTCTACTATGATCTTCTTGGATAATGAATTTATTGTTATTTCATTGATATTGCCACACTCTCTAGTTCCTTTAGAAATAGGTATTTAAGTTTTCAGTGGTCACCCAAATGTGTAAAGAGAGAATGGATGATCAGCTTGTCATTGTGGGATCTGGTAGGAAAGAGGGAGGATAAGGGGCCCATCTACTCTGGGTCCACTCTGTCTATTCTTCACATGAACTTTTGTCATTAGAACTCCATTTCACAAATGAGGAAATGTAATTACCTGAAGCGGAGGTCAAGGCAACACTTAAAATTACTTCCGGTTACAGGTTGGTCATCTACATAGCTTGGTCTTAGAATCTTTTCCATTTTACTTGTGAGGTGCTATCAGTGATCTTTAATCAAAGAAGGTTGAGTGGAGACTTCACCTCTGTTACTGACAGGCTCGAGCATGTCATTTCATAGTTCTTCATTTCCTCCTCTGTCATATGGGATAAACTTGCTATATTGACTGCTTGGGGCTGGTATGACAGTAATGACCTAAGAAAAGTCAGTGCAGCATTATAGGTGGGAAAACAGTGGATGGTTGAGAGTTTCTTAATTCAAGCAACAAATAAACAATAAAAACAAAAAAATAGGAAAAATTAAAAACAAAACAAATGAAAGCATACATTAAATAAGATAATTAGGGAGTCTGGGGAAACCACTCAGTCAGTATAGTGCTTGCCATGCAAATACAGGCATGAGGACCTGGGGGGAAGGGAGACAGGAAGATCCCTGGGGCTCCCTGGCCAGCCAGCGTAGCCTTAGCCACAAGCCTCAGGTTCATTGAGAGACCTTAGTTCAAGAAACAAGGACAGCTCCTAAGGAACATTACCTGAGCTCGACCTCTGGCCTCCACATGAACACAGGTGGACATGAACATATAGGCACATATATACCCACACATGAGCATGTACACACCTTCACATGGACACATACAAAATCAGATGACTTGGATAGAATTTATGATGGTATTTCACTTTTACTGGTGCTATAAACTTTGTAAAACAAATGTTGGTCAGTTTTGCAAATTCTCAACCCTAATGAGCCAAACCACATTGCTGTCGTTTACCTCCTCCTGGGTATAGCATCTCCTGGATGCATGCCGAGTACGTACTCCCATTTATCAGAAACAATCACTGTGCCACATGAAATAGGTCTGAACTCTTGTGCATGCTCATTGCCAATAAAGGTTGTAAGGTACTAGGCACTTAGTATTATTTACTGCTCTTGAGTTGATGTCAACAGTCTCCAGAATAATAGTGCCTATATTTTGAAATTCTAGAACAAACCTGAAGAATCAAATTACATTTTTGTAAATTTCTATTGCTGTGTTATGAAAATAAGATCAGTTTTTTTGCAGCCCTGGCCCTGGTCTTCAGTGGGACAGTTGTCAGCTGAGTAGAAGCAGCCTCTTACTGCTTCTCAGAGACCACGGCTTCATGCCCAACTGATGTTTTTCTTTAAACAGAAGTAAGAGGAAAGTTCAGTGTTACTTATAGTGCCATCCGTGTTGAAATGGAAATAACAGGTTGATTGGCTAGCATGTTTCTGCATAAGTGATCCATGGGATTGGTTTTCTAGGGTTACTGTAACAAAGGGCCACAAACTGAGTGGCTTGTAAACAACAGGGATTTTTTTCACTTTTAATTCTGGAGCCTAAAAAAATCTGAAATCCAGGTGTAAGCAAAGCCATACTCCCTCACAGGTCCATAGAGAACAATCCTTCCTTAGGGTCTGGCCATTTCCTAATTTTCTTTAGAAATTATATTGGATTAGAACCCACTTTAATCTGGTTTGACCTCCCTTTACCCTGACTCCATTGCAAAAACTGTTTCCAAATAAGGTCCAGGGATTAGGACTTCTATATGTCTTGGGGTGAAGGGGGACACAGTTCAAGCCAATTCAAGGCATACATCTGTGGAATGAAACGTAAGTGGTTAGGAGCAGTGGTCCTTTACAGAAAGTGCATGCATTCACATTTACAATTCATTTACTATGGAATATAGAGCTAGCTCATTCTCAGTGATGCAAGTTTCTTTATCCATACGGTGGGGGTAATGATATCTACTCATAGGTTGGCATTGAAAACATGTACATGTTCATACTTGTGCATATATGTACTTCTGCATATGTATGTGTTTATGCCCTGTGTGTGCATCTTTGTGTATTTGTATCTGTGTGCATGTGTATGTGTGGGTATAGCACTTAGAGCAGTGCCTTGACACATGAGACATGCACAATAAACTGAACTATTATTATTATATTATTAATATATAAATTAAATGTATATATGGAGTGTCTGTGGAAAAAATGTACATTTAAAATAACATGACAAAGTAAACTAAAGGTAAACTAAGGATAATAAGCAGAAATGCTATATGGAAAAAATCTTGAGAACCACTCCCCAAGAAAGAGGGAGAATGAGCAAAACAAATGTTTTAAATAATTATATCAGAAATGTTTGGATTACCACTCTTTTAGATTGACTACTTATCCCTTAAATGCACTTGAAACTGATTGAAGGAAACAAATTCTAACCCAGGAGCACTGGCATTGACCCTTGGGTCGATGAGCATAGTATTTATAGATAATAGTTGGAGAGTCACCCCTGAAGAGTATCTAAGGAGCACAGGCATCTAAACCTTTCTGTCTGAGCATTTCATTATCCTTTACAATCTTCTCAGAAACCCTAACGTTAAACTTATTCTGTATCTCATCTCTGTACCAGAAAATAAAGCTGAGTAATATTTTGAATTTAAATCATGCTTTTGAAATGTATTTCATTTTTCACAGACCTCATATAAGATAGAACTTTATTAAAAATTGAGTGCTGATAAGGTTTTAATGAAAGGGCAAGAAATGGGGAGGTAAATACAATGTAAAGTAAGCTTACCATAATAATATATATATATATATAAAATCCATTCTTTGTACAATTAATATATGCTGTCTGTGATAGTCAGTGTTAATTGTTAACCTGACAGAATCTGGAATCACCTAGGAGGCAAGCCTCTGGGAACACCTGTGAAGGACTGTCTGGATTAATGTTAGCCTCTGGAAGCATCTGTGAGAGACTGTCTAGATTATGGTTAGCCTTTGGGAATGTCTGTGGGGGAATGTCTTGATTATGTTAGCTAATTATTAATGGTGGAAGAGTCATGTCAGTTGTGGACAGGACCATTCCCAGGGGAGGGGATCCTGGAGTCTATAAAGTGGAGAAACAAGCCAAGCACTAGCATCCTCATTCATCTCTATCTTCTGACTGCACACATAACGTGGCAGCTGCTTCATACCCCTGGTGCCTTAAACTTCTCTGCCATGATGAGCTGTACTTTGAACTATGAGCCAGAATGAACCCTTTCTCCCATATTACTTTGGTCAGGGTACTTTATCATGGCATGGGAAAATGAACTAAGACAGAAATTGATACTGAGAAGTGGGAATATTGCTGTGATAAAATTAATATTTGATTCTTAGGCCACTGGAACTGGTTTTAAGGAGGACTGGGGATGATTTTGGAACTTTGTGCTAGAAAACCCCTCAAATGCTGTGAATATTGCTGAATAGGCCATTCTGGTTGGAATTTGGAAGACAAGAATGCTGAAAGAACTGTGGATAGCAGGGGCCCAGCTCATGAGATTTCAGGGGACCAAAGACTACATGGTAAGGGCCATTCATGTGATGCTTTGGCCAGGAATCTGGCTTCATTCTGCCTATGTCCCAAGAACTTGGATGAAGCTGAATTTAAAGAATAATGGGCTGATTTGTTTGGTAGAGGAAATTTTAAGACAGGAGAGCATTTAGATTAGTGTTGAGAAAGCAGCTGTAACTGTTACCGATCAGCAGGACTGAAGTGAAGGTGTCCTGAGGCAAAACCCCAACCCTTGGAGGCTCCATCTTGTGAATGTCCAAGTTCATTTCAAGGAGGAAAGTGGAAACTGAAGGAGTTCCTGCTCCTTGAAGGTGAGTGCCTATGGAAGTATTCCCCAGGCTCAGTGCACAGAGGCCAGTACAGCTGTAGTCTAAAGGGGCCAGGCCATATCTGGAGTCATTTGTTTTGCTGAGTCTGTGCTACCTAATATATGTGCCAGATAGCTTTATTTTCAACTTGACACACCTGGGTTGAGGGAGTCTCAATGGAGCAAGCCAGTAAGCAGTGTTTCTCTGTTGCCTGTGCTTCAGCTCCTGTCTCCAGGTTCCTGCCCTGACTTTCTACCTTGGGCTCCCTAGTGATGAACTGTGACCCAGGAGATATAAGATGAATAAACTCTTTCCTCTCTGAGTTGGTATTGGTCAGAGTGTTTTGTCACAGATATTGAAAGCAAACTAGAAGAGTATGACAGTTTCTCATTCCATCCATTTACCTGCAGATTTTATTATTTCATCTTTCTTTGCCACTGAATAGAACTCCATTGCGTAAATGTACCACATTTCCATTATCCAGTTGTCAGTTGAGGGACACTTAGGTTGCTCACATCCCTTAGCTATTGTGAAAAGAGCAGCAATAAACATGGATGTACAAGTATCTCTGCAATAGGGTGAGCTCATTGGGTATACACTAAGGAATGGTGTAACCAGAGACCATATGGTAGGTTCCATTTTAGTTTTGTAAGAGTTCTCCACACTGATTTCCATAGGAGTGTCACAAGTTTGCTATCCCACCAGCAGTGAATGAGTGCTCCTCTTTCCCAACATCCTCTTCAGCATTTGGTATCATTTGTTCTCTTGATCTTAGCCAGTGTTACTGGGGTAAGATAAAAATCTTAAAGTGGTTTTAATTCACATTACCCCCATTACTAACAACGTTGAACACATTTTAAGATGTTTCTCAGCCATCCTTATTTCTTCTTTTGAGAACTCTTTGTTCAGATCCTTAGTCCACCTTGTAAATGGGTCATTTCTTTCTTAATTCATTGTTTTTTGAGTTCTTTATATATTCTTAATGTTGAACCCCTGTCAGATGTGTTTGTGGTGAAGATTTTCTCCCAGTCTGTGGGTTTTTCTCTTTATTCCCTTTGTTGTTTCTATTGCTGTACAGAAGCTTTTAAGTTTAATGAGGTTCCACTTGTTGATCGCTGACCTTAATTCCTGAACAACTGATGTCCAATTTATAAAGTCCTTTCCTATACCTATATCTTGTAGGTTTCTGACAGTGTTTCTTCTAACAATTTTAGAGTTTCAGGTTTCACATTGAGGTCTTTGATCCATTTGAAGTTGACTTTTGTGCACGGTGAAAGTTAAGGATCTAGTTTCATCCTTCTACAGGTGGAGAGCTAGTTTTTCCAGCATCATTTGCTAAAGATGCTGTCTTTCCTCCAGTGTGTGTTCTTGGCCCCTTTGTCAAATATCAGGTGGCTGAAACTATAGAATTCATGTTTGGGCCTTCAATTATGTTCCATTGATCTTTGTTTGAGGTCTGGTGTAGTAATTCCCTGGCATTGCTCTTTGTGCTTAGGGTTGCTTTGGATATCTAGGGTCTTTTGTGCTTCCATATGAATTTTGGGATTTTGTTTCTAGTTCTGTGAAGACTATCGGGATTTTGATTGGGATTGCTTTGGATCTATACATTGCTTTTGATAAGATGGTCATTTTCATAATATTAATTCTGCCAATACATGGGAGCATGGGAGGTCCTTCCATCTTTTGGTGTCTTCCTCAATCTCTTTTTTAAGATTTAAGTTTTTCATTGTAGAGACCTTAAATGTCTTTGATCAGGTTTATTCCGCAGTATTTTATTTTATTTTTTAAGGCTATTGTGAATGAGAGGATTTCCATATACTCTTTTTCTGATTGCTTGTTATTGGTATGTACAGAGGCTACTGATTTTTGTAGACTATAATTTTGTAATCTGCTACTTTACTGAAAGTGTTAATCATCTCTAGTTTTCCAATGGGATTTTTGGGATCTCTTAGGTAGAATATCATATCATCTGCAAAAGGGATGATTTGACCTCCTCTTTTCCAATTAATACTCTTTTAATTTTATTTTCTTATCTAATTGCTCTAGCAAGAGTTTCAAGCACTATATTAAACAGAAGAGATAATAGACAGCTTTGGTTCCTGATTTTAATGGGAATGCTTCTAGTTTTTCTCCATTTAGAATGATGTAGCATTGCTTCTCAGCCTTTTGGCTAAGATCAGGTGTAGAATGATGTAGATGGCATGTGCTGTGGATGTTATATGTTTAAGACAAAACTATAATGAATTTATGCAATACAAGCATGGGCAAGCACTGGCACAAACACATTGTGGTCACTACAAGTTTCATTTTGAATTAAATTTTGGTCATTGCATGTTCAGGATCTTTTTGCTGTTGTCAGTTTGTTGTCTCCCCATATAGGTCATGACCTGCAGTTTAGGAAACTGGTAGATGTTACAGGTCTGCTGGACTCTCAGGTCTTTGCTTTGCCTGGGCCAGACTACATCCCAAACCACAGAAGTGCAGAGGTTTCTTCTCTGAAAAAGTCTGAACTACAGAGAACCTAGGCATGGACACAGAGACAGTGGATGGTAGGACTGAGCGAGTCTGCTTTGCTGGTATTTGTGGATAAGAACAAATAAGAGATATCTCAACATCAGTACCCCAATGGAAACATCAAAACATGATAGCAAGATTTATGAAGCACATGGCATTTTATCATACAGAGATTAAAAGTGGGAATGCTTGGGTTCTATTCTCTTGAAAATTTTCTCTGACACTGGGCTATTGCTCAGTGATAAAGCATTTCTTTTTGGTTTTTTTTGTTTTGTTTTGTTTTGTTTTTTGGTCTTTTCAAGACAGGGTCTCCCTTTAGCCCCAGCTGTCCTGGAACTCGCTCTGTAGACCAGGTTGGCCTTGAACTCGCAAAGATCCACCTGCCTCTGCCTCCCAAGTGCTAGGACTAAAGGCGTGCGCCACCACGCCTGGCAGTGATAAAGTATTTCTGTATTATATACAAAGCTTTGGGTTCCAGGGCCAACCCCAAGGAAATAAGACAAAAAGGTATTTGGCTCTTATTAATACCTATATAAAGCTGAATAATTATTTTAGCAATATGTCTTCATAAAATGTTAGCTTTTGTCCTTATCTTCCACGAGTGAAGAAGATAGAATCATCAGAAATTTGAATTAATAGACATTTTTCAGATTTTAATTACCCAATACTACTAGAATTCAGTTCATTTTTGACTGCCTAACTAAATATTAACAGGTTATTTTTAGATTTAAAGACTCTAAATGGAGTTTGGATGATTTTAGGATTTTGGGGAGGAGATTGTTTTGTTTGGGGCGATTGTTTTGTTTTGTTTTGTTTTGTTTTGTTTTGTTTTGTTTGAGACACAGTGCCCTATAGCCTCAGTTGGTCCAGAACTCGCTATGTAGACCAGGCTGGCCTTCATCTCACAGAGATCTGCCTGTCTCGGCCTCCTGAGTGCTGGGGTCAAAGTTGTGTGCCACCATGCCCAGCTGGGATTTGGAGTTTTTAAACTTGTGATTTCAGTCTGCAAAGGCTTTAGAAATATTGAAATTTTGAAGTGTAATACAGTTCCCTTTCTTTGAAATAGTTTCTAAAATTTCCTGAACTGGAAGGCAAATGTGTTTCCCTAACTGAAAAAAATATAGTTATATTTCTTACTATACTATAGTGAGACAGAAGTAATACAGAACAATAACAATAGAGTGCCCAGATTTTTCTTGCCAAAATATCATTTAAAAATATTTTTTCTGAGTTACTTTTGCTAGAAACCCAGACCAACTAGTTATTCTTTTACAGATTTCCAGGTACTGACATTTTATAGATGATTTTTGTAGTTTTCCTTTGCTTGGTGAGGTCAAGAATTTTAAAATAGGATTCCTAACTGGAAGGCACTCTTACTCATCTAATAAATGAAGGAACTGAAGTCCTGAGAGGCCGTGATTTTTATCTAGGGGTTTGTGGTTAATGGTGAAGGTGGGAGGAGAATCAGGGCCTCCTGGCATCAGTTCAGTGATCTTTGTAAGAAACTCCTCGATTTTGTCTCCTCCGCTGTCATTTTGTGCAGGCTCCATCATTCATTGCCTTGGGTCCAGTTTGAAATTCCCAGATTTGTGTTCAAACTAAAGCTGAGGAGACTTGCGGGATTAGAACACTGGCAGCAACAGAGTTTGGATGCAGGGGGGGTGCAGAGACACCCTTGTTTGGGACTAGGGATGCTCCTAAGACTCTGGTTCTGTTCTCCAAGAAGGACTCTTTGTTATCGTTCTCTGGGACCTGATTCTGCCTTCTGGAGAGTTCTTCCTGTCCGTTTTTCTCTGGTTCATGTTTAGGTGGACATGAGGGAATATGTACTTTAAGGGCTTGAGCTGTATTTGTAAAGGCCCAACAATCAAAGGTTTAAGGAATACTTTTTTCCCTAAGGATTAAGTTAGCAAGCAATACTTTAAAAAAAAGAATGTGGGGGCTGGAGAGATGGCTCAGTGGTTAATAGCACCAACTGCTCTTGCAGAGGACCTGGGTTCGATTCCCAGCACCCACGTGGCAGCTAAGAACTGTCTTTGACTCCAGTTCCAGGGGAATCCAACACCCTCTTCTGACCTCCACAGCATTGCATGACATGGATGTACCAACCTACATGCAGACAGTACATTCATACCATACACATAAAAAAAAATTAAACAGAATGTGTTTTATGGACTATGTAACATAGCTACCTCTTTTTCTCTATTTTACTATTTGTTCATCTCCAGCCTGGCTATGGAGCAATTGCTGTTTGTTTGTTTGCTTGCTTGCTTATTATCTACCTATTTATATCAGCAACTCCTGAAAGATACTATGGTTTGGGTTTTGGCTTTTGATGTCATTAACTGCTTTGATAAATAGCCTCCAAAATGTATACTAGCTTAAATCCAATTTATGTTAAGTGCATTTCTGCAGACCAGCAGCAGCAGTTCAAGAGTGCAGATGGGGGTTCTCCACACACCAAAACTCAGGAGTGAGGGAATGCCCCAGGTTCATGAGGTTACACCGTCTGGTTTTAGTTGTTGTTTTTCATTTTTCTACAATGCCTTTCTTTTCAGGATACAGTCCTGGGAGCCTGTCACATTCAGGGGCCATCTCTTTATTCTGTTTTATGCAGTTTCTTGCTTCTTTTATTATCTTTGGGGACTTGACACTTTCGAAGAGAGGTAGTCATGTCTTTTGTAGGACTGTCTCAATTGGGATTTGACTGATGTTTTCTTATGATTGTAGCATACCAGGTCAGAGGTAACTCAGACCTGTGACATGTTACTGATGGGGTTAACCTTGCTCGCTTGGTTAAGGTGGCCTCTGCAAAATTTCTGAACCATAGGGATGCTGTAGTTTTTTTTACTTGTTGTGCCTATGAAGAACTTGAGTTTTTAAATTTAGGGACATTAAGAAATTAACAGATAATAGCTCTAACAAAATGGTCAATTCAAATAGCCAAAGTGACTTGACCATGGCCCCTTCCTCTGTCTCCAAATGTTTTTGGTTTTGCTTTTATGAGTACATGGATTCTTTGCTTTGTACATCAGGCCTGGTCTTACTCTGAGCCCAGCAGCACTGCCACCTGCTACCAGAGTTTATGTATCCTTCCTGTTTGACAGCCTGGTACCTCCTCTGCACAGTGCTATGAGTGCATTCTGTCATGCACTTTCTTCCAAGAGGAGCCTGGTTTTATCACAGTTGGGGACTTGAGTTGGCTTCTGTCCTGTTCCCTAACCCCTCCAGCTCTGCTGCAGACCTGGAGTAACTTCTGCAAGGAGGCCTTCTTTAGCAGTGATTGTATTTTTATCCTAGGGCTGTCCTTGATCCTGGAAGCCATCCATTACTCTCAGTTTTGGTGTCTTCATAAGGCCCAGTGCTTTCTAGTGTAGCATCTCAGTCTAAATGTCATTTGTCTTCTTCCCACAGAGCTGGTGCCCTTTCCTAGCTCTGCTCTTATCAGGCACTGTGGCCTTATCTTTTCAGGTGCAGCAGTGACTCTAGCATGATTTTCTTTTGAAGATTTGTCATCATAGATTTGGCAGTCTCAGCATACTTTTTCCCCCCTATAGTGGAGAACTTTTACTTTTTCACTTAAAAGCAGCATTTTACAACTTCTCTGGCATATCCAAATTGTCACATTACTATTACTGGGGAAGTTTGAAGGTCATGGTTGTGTAAAACAGTGGAACCGTGTTCAGACCATGGTTGATTTTGGGTACTTGAAACTATAGAAAGTAAAAGCACAGATTGGGGGCAAGGAAGGTAGTAAAAAGTATAATTTTAAAAGATACGATTTATGTAGCAACATAATATAATTAACCTACATAAGTAACAGATAATGTCTTAGAACTTTTTTGAAAATGTTACCAGTTTTTGTTGAAAAACATTAAATATCCAATTAAATGTAGGTAAATACTAAATTAATAGCCTAGAAGGGAGCCAGGAATGTAGCTCAGTTGATAAGAGTGCCTGCCTAGCATGAACTAAGCCCTAGATTCACGCTCCAGTATCACATAAAGGAAGCAAGATGGTACATGCCCATAATCATAGCATGGGAGGTGGGAGCAGAAGGATCAGAAGTTCAAGGTCATCCTCACATAACAAGTTCAAGGCCAGCCTGGGTTACCATCTCAATCTACCATTGGAAAAATGATCATTCTTTTTCATTGCACTTAGAATCAACAGAATTGAAGGATTTTGTCATTACTACTAACATTTTCAGTAGAATAAAATACTGCTATGTTACTGTTTTATTTTGATGATATTTAATGTTATAGTTTTGAATTTATAAAAGATGAGTCCTCCAAAAATCATAAATGCTTTCCTAAAGGGCTGTGCTGTTCTGTGTCAAGGACCTGTTTTTCCTGTTTTTATATCATGGCTTAATAATAACCATAGGAATTCAGTCTGTCTGTGGAAACTTGGCTTATAACAAAACCAGTATATTGAGGATCAATGGGAAAAGGGATGGACAGTTTTCAGAGAGTGGTTCTGGGACAATAAGATTGACTATATGAAAGAATGAGAAGGGGTTTTCTATACATAATTGGAAAATGGTAAATTACAATTTAATTAAAATGTAATTTTAAAACTAGAAGTTATAAATCTAGAAACACAACTCAGGAAAGAAAGACAGTAGGACACAAAGCTGCCAAAAGAAACAAGAACAAAACTAGAGGGAGTAAGAGAGCAAGAGATGATATGGCAGTAGAGGCAACACTGGAGAGGTAGACACCTGAGAAGTGAGAGCACAGGCCACAAAGAGCAATTTAAGGCCACACTGAAAGGGGATGGTGTTTGCAGCATGGCAGGAACTGCACAGTTGGTTTAGTGGAGTTGCCTATGACAAGTCATCGGGTGCTCCATAACTTGCAGCAGTCACTCTGCTGACAGTTTGATTATGCTGTCATCTGGAGGACAGAAGACGAGAAATCACTGGAATCACTTTTCCAACTTTGGGAAGTTTTGAAAAGGTTTAACTAAGACTTATCAAATGACAGTTCAAATTATTACTTCTTTATGTAGAGGCATCCTATGTATCACAGCTTTCCATAGAAAAAGTTGTAAGAACTATTTCTAAATATAACATGTATTTCCTAATATACAAGCTTTAGAGAATTTTTGAAGTAAATTTATTGAATGTAGTAGGGTTTTTTTATGTGTATGAATGTACTGTCTGCATGCAGGTTTGTGCACCTGTGTCATGCAGTGCCACGGAGGTCAGAAGAGGGTGTTGGATTCCCCTGGAACTGGAGTTAAAGACGGTTCTCAGCCACCATGTGGATGCTGGGGATCGAACCCAGGTCCTCTGCAAGAGCAGTTAGTGCCCTTAACCTCTAGGCCATCTCTCCAGTCCTGAATATAGTTTTTTAAATTTATTTTATTACTTTTTATGTGTATGAGTGTACTGTCTGCATGTAGTTTGGTGCATCCATGTCATGCAATGCTGTGGAGGTCAGAAGAGGGCGTCGGATTCCCCTGGAACTGGAGTTAAGGAGGGTTCTTAGCCGCCATGTAGGTGCTGGGAATCGAACCTGGGTCCTCTGCAAGAGCAGTCGGTGCTCTTAACCGCTGAGCTATCTCTCCAGCCCCATGAATATAGTTTTTAATTAAAGCCTTGCACCTATAAATATAGATCACTTGGTTTATGGAAGATGTTTGCTGCTTAATCTAATTGACAAAGCTAGGGCACAGAGCCATAGCACGTGTTACCTAGGTATAGTAAGGTACTGCACCCGAAGTCTTTATTTCCTCTGTGCCCCTGAAATTCTCCCAGATAGGTGCTGTTCAACAATAATAAGGCTGTTGAAGAGGTAAGCTGCTAAGGTAAAGTGTCCCCACTTACTGCTTCATTTCATGATAAAAACAAATGATGTATACCAAACACTCTTTCTAACAAAGTCACGAAAAGAGCAAGGCTTCGCTGCAGTGCACTGACCAGAAGTGGATTCATGAGCAGTATTCTGTTAGCTTTCCCTCTTATTTTTTTGTATCACCCCCTGTATTAGTCACTTTTCTCTTGCTGTAATAAAACACCATGACCAAGGAACTTATAAAAGGAAGAGTTTATTTGAGCTTATGATTGACGGTTCCAGGGAATTAGAGTCCATTGTGGCGGGAGGCATGGCGGCTGGAGCTGGAGCAGTAAGCCGAGGGTCACATCTCGCAAAGAGCACAGGAAGCAGAGAGAGCAACTGTAGACCACGAAGCTTGTTAAACTCACTAAGCCTGCCCCCAATAACGTACTTCCTCTAGCACAGCCACACCTTCTAAGACTTCCAAAAACAGTGCCACCAACTGGAGACAAATGTCTGAATACTTCCAGCCTATGGGCGACACTCATTCAAACCACCACACCCCTCCCTGGTTGGTTTCTGTTGCTAGGATGAAACACTGACCTAAAGCAAGTTGGGAAGGAAAGGGTCTGTTTCACCTTACAGCTTGTAGTTCATCATGAAGGGAAGCCAGGGCAAGAGCTCGGGGCAGAAACTGAAGTACAGACCGCGGAGAAATATTGTTTCCCAGCTTGCTCTTCTTCCTTGTGCTCAGTCTGCTTTCTTATACAAACCATGACCACCTACCCAGAGGTGGCACCACCCACAAAGGCTTGAGGCCTTCCACATTACTCAGTAATCAAGAAGATTCCTCACAGGCATGCTCACAATCCCACAGAGGAAATTCCACGGCTGATGGTACCTCTTCCCGGGTGTATCAAGTTGACCAGTAGAGGTAATCAGCACATATTCCAAGAGTCATATCCATTTGTTTTGTGAAGTGAAGATAAAGCCTGGTATTGCACCTTAGCTGGCAGCACACTTCCAGAAAGATCAGTATTAGAAAGAATAAAGTTGGGACCTAGAAATGGGTTATCTTTAAACTCTGCCTACTTACAAACCTTTTGGGTTTCATTTGAAGGCCACTAATTGAGTGGGACAAAGAGAATCAGTCCATCGTACATGGAATTATTGATGTGAGAAAACCCTAAACTAGTGAAATAAAACCAACTTTTAGAAATTAAGCTTTTCAGAAATAAAAGCTAACTTGAATCTAAATATTGAAAGAGCACACCATGTGCCTTGACCTGGTAAAGTTGCTGGACCTGAGAGATATAAGAAATCCTTCTGGGGGACTAGGCAGGCACTTTGAGACATCCATAAATGAGAGTATGTTGGCTGCAGACTTCATCAAGTGCACAAAGATGAAGCATAATTATATTTTAAGAAAAGAACAAATAACTTACAAGTCTTTGTATTCATCCATACAGTTTCTCAAGTATAAGTTAACAAATTCTCTTGAATTTAAAGGGATTTTTAAAAAATTATTCATTTGAATCTTCATTAAGGCAACATTAGAAAACAGACTTTTAAAACATAGTTTTCACGATAAAGATTTGATGCAGTCAGCATCTGGTTCAATGCTAAAGCTTTTATCACTTGTGATGGACCTTTGCAGATGACCATGGCTTCTTATAATACTTCTATGAGAGAACTGACCTGTGTGTCCTGCCTTGGGCATTCTCCACAGTGCATCATTACTTCTCATTGTATCATTACTTCTCAGCAGTCTCATCAGTGCTGACAAGGGTCTGAACAAGATGATTGAGGAACAACCCCATAAATGCAATAGCTTGTAAAGGTTAAGTCTCCTGCGGCTAGAGAGATGGCCTAGTGGTTAAGAGTGCCGACTGCCCTTGAGAGGACCTGGGTTCAATCCCCAGCACCCACATGGCGGCTGAGAACTGTCTTTAACTCCAGTTCTAGGGGAATCCGATGTCCTCTTCTGATCTCCGCGGCATTGCATGACACGGGTGCACAAACCTACATGCAGATAGTACATTCATACACAAAAAATAAATAAATTTTTTTAAAAAGGTTGATTCTCCTTAACAGTAATGTGAAACTGTGTGTTTTCATAGTCATAAAGTTGATAGTCTTGGGCAGAGGCTTTTCCTGAGGCTGTGAATATTGTTACCATTGTTTTTGTCCAAGAATCTAACTTTGTATGTTTCTGGGTAGAAAAAAACAAATTTGTTAAAGATCTTGCATTCTTGAATTTAAAAAGCCCTGTGTATCCTTAGATTGGTAGTAAAAGTTTAATAGAGCACACCCATGACGCTCTAAAAAGTACATAGGTATGAGGTGTGGTGAGATTTGTCCTGTTTCCTTTTGAGAAGTCATGGAGTGACTTTTCTGCTTGACTTTTCCCTCTGATTTCTGTTCTTGCCCCCTGGCAGCAGGGGAGGAAGATGAGGTCTGCAGTGAGCTTGTCTGAGAGAGAGCTTCCATGGGCTTTGTTCTTAGTGTGACAGCCAGGGTACTGGACACTGGTGGCATGAACCACATACTTCAGTGTAATGGCTCAGAGGGCCAACTCATACACAGAGCAGTAGAACTCTGAGAAAAAGAGGCTGGCAAAACTGTATTAATTTTACTCCCCTAAAAAGGAAAGAGAATGATGATTTGCTTGTGTGTGCGTGCGTGCGCGCGCGCGCGTGTGTGTGTATGTGTGTGTGTGTGTGTGTTGGAGAGGTGTTTTTTTTTTTTTTTGTATTTTTGAGACAGGATCTCCCTTTAGTCCCAGCTGGCCTGGAGCTCACTCTGTAGACCAGGCTGGCCTTGAACTCATAGAGATCTGCCTGCCTCTGCCTCCTGAGTGCTAGGATTAAAGGCATGAGCCACCTTGCCCTTGCCCAGTGAGAGAATTGCAAGGAGAGTGTCTTTCTTTGATGGAGAGGAAAATGAGTCCAGGAAAAAAAGAAAAAAACTAAAAAACAAAAGACATAAAATATGTGTGTTTCTCCTTCAATGTCAGTATCTCTGGTGAACAATGAATAAGTACTTGAATTAGACAAATTCTCTCTACCTGATTATGCTATGTCTTTTGAACTTGCTGTGACACTGGCTAAAATGTCTTCATAAAATGTGGAGACAACTGACCTAAGAATTATACATGAGCCTGGGCTCTGTCCCTCATCAGTGATTCTGTGGAAAAAATGGAAACTGTCATAATTTTAAAAGTCTTTCCTGTAAGGTGGGAAGACCAGAAGCAGGAGAAACAATAGTTCAAACTGGCAAATAGTATTAGTCACAAAGAGAAGGAAAGGGGGAATGGATATATGGAGAAGAAAGTTGAGAAGAAATAATAGAAGCAAACAATTCCCAGGTGCAGTCTGCTCCTAAATTCATGAGCAGAGATGAGGTTTGAAGTGGCTGTGATGCTGATTTGTGGGGCCACTGACCCCAAGGTTGAACAGGCTGAAGAGGATGCATGCAGTTAGTCAGAGGGAGCAAATCCGTTTATTCTATGCAACAAGCAGCTTATATAGGTCGGGGCTGGGCAGCCCCTACATCGCCTCCCAGTTGAGCCAATCCTAGACCTCCACACCATCACACATCATCCCAGCTCTTGTGGTGTATTCAGAAAAGGGGCAGGCTGACAAGACTCTTGACTTCTCAGTGTGCTAGCAGGAAACAGGTATCTTTTGCTCTGCCTAGTGTGCTAAGCAGATTGGTAGCCTGCATATGCTCAAGATACATCTGAGTCCAGGATTGCTGTTCCACAGTAATTTATAAAATAAAGAATTGCCTTAATATACTGAAAAGAAAAAGACGTCCAAAAAAATAAATAAATAAAAGAAAAAATGTGAGCAGGAAACTGATGCTTAGTGGTGAAGAGAAGCAGATTTAACAGGGTCCCGGCACAGAAGTCCCTTGTAATGATACAAGAGGAGGACAGTAGTGGAGGAGACCTATCAAGAAAAGGACAGAAGGTCAAGGCAAAGCTTGTGCAAAAGACTCCAAAGGGGAAACAAGAAAAGAAGTCAGCAGAAAACAAGCTAAGGCCAGGGACAAAGAGAGAGCTGAAGGAGGACAGAGATTGAAGCCCCAGCTGCATAAAAGACCCTGTCTTGTGAAATGAAGGAGAGTGGAGTGGTGGGAAAGGAGAGAGGGCTAGAGAAGAGGGAAAAGGGAAGGAAGAGAGAAAGAGAGGGTATGGAAGGGACCAACAGTACTAAGTGAAGCTGAGAAAGCGAAGTCAGAAAGCTCAGAGTCTTTGGACACCGGCCTCTCTTCAGAAGAAAAGAGCTTTATGTTACATTTTATGTTACATTTTATGTTACATTTGCCCTGCTTTGGTCTTCTCATTGACATTCGTAGTCTGGTCATGACCAAGGGAGCAGAAATTTAACAAGAAGAGTTGGCTTTGGAGCAGTTTGGTATTGTGACTCCCTGTCTCAAGGGCCTCAGCTGTCCTGTATCTGCAGAGTACATGGTGAATGCAGCTTGTGCAGCCTCCTGAGCACATTGCAGTGAATCCTGTTTGACTTTACCTGTTCCTTTATTATACTGCCCAGTTTTAGTCCCCCTTTTTTTGGGGGGGGTTGTTTTTATTTGGTTGGTTGGTTGGTCTTTTCGAGACAGGGTCTCCCTGTAGCCCCAGCTGTCCTGGAATATGCTCTGTAGACCAGGCTGGCCTTGAACTCACAAAGATCCACCTGCCTCTGCCTCCCAAGTGCTAGGATTAAAGGCGTGCACCACCACGCTCAACTTTAGTTCCACTTTTGAAATGAATGATTAAAATAGCTAATAAGTTTGATTTATTTCCAGAGATAATATGATGGAGGAGGTCTAAAAAAGTACTTTCAATGTGTTATGATCAGTAATAAATTTCTTATTTTCAAATGAAAGTGGAGCATTTAGGAATATGTTTAACAAAAAACATGCAAAAGTTATATTTTGGGAAAAAAAAAGCAAATCAGTATTGAAAAGTAGGAACTCAAAGTAATGAAGTGAGAGGTTTTGTTCAAAAACTAGAAGACTCAGGTATATGACATACCCCTGCCAAATTGACCTATAAATTCATGATCACACAGCCTTTTTGTAAAAGTTGCAGACCACGTCTGAAAGTTATGTGGAAATTGAAAGAAAGAAGGTCCTACATAGTTGGAGAGCAGAGCTGGAAGACTTTACTGTGTATAAGTATAAAGCGATAGTAGTCAAGGCGTGTGGATGGATGGGCAGTAGATGAATGCAGCAGAAAAGGGACTAGGGGAGACCCTGCTTGCTCACAGGGTCACTGAGTTCCTAACAAAGATTCAAAGCTACTTGGTAGAGAAAACATTGGTAGAAAAACTGGATATGGGGAAGAGGGGCAGTGACACCTAAATTGCCATCTTGTATCGTCCACGAAAGCTAGTTTGAGATGGCTCATGTTAATAAACCAAGATTTTAAAACCATTCAGATTTGAAGAAAGCATAATATAACTTGGAAATATGCAAAGATTTCTTAAGTAGGTTACAATAAATAAGTATAAGCATATATTTAGTATTTTTCATCACCTTTATAATTTGAAATACTGACCAAAACGTAATCCATTTATTTAGATTTTGGCCAAGAAATCTAAAGCTTCCAGTAAGAGATTTTTTTGTTTTCAAGACAGGATATCATGTAGCCTTGGTCTAGCCTCAGACTTGCCGTTTAGCTGAGGATGACCTTGAACTCTGATCCTCTTGCCTCCACTCCTAAGTGCCATGACTACAGGTGTGCCACCATGCCTAGCCTAAACTTTTATGAGTTTTGAAACTCATAAAAAAATTTTTAAAGAAACAAAATATTGCCAGGCAGAATCTGTTTTACCACTAACAGTCTGTACTTTGCTACAGACAAAAGCTTTATCAAAGCTATAGGCATCTTTTAGGGTACTCAAGAAATCAATACTAAAGAAGCTGAGGCAAGAGATCAAGAGTTCACGGCCAACCTGGGCCACACAGTAAACCCCATCTCAAAAATAAAAAGCAAAGAAGCACATTGATGTCCTCCAGTACCTGCTGTCGGGGCCTCAGCTTGGTCACATGCTTCTGGACCAATCCATGTCCTTAGTTCTCTTTGATAACTTGCTCTAGATTCTGGACAACCTTTTTTACAGGAAAAAACATTCTGTTTGTTTTACAATGTCCAAATTTTTCTGAATACACTAATCGACACCAGTCTGGATTTCTTCCTGCTCACTGCCATTGACATAATCCTGATTTACAAGAGAAGCAAAGCAAGCCAGGAACGAGGACTCTAGCTCATCCACCAACAAGTGCTGTTCAGCATCCTCAGAATGCAGGGTGCCACTTGGAGAAAGGAGGCCTGGCCCAGGAGGCCCTGAGGAGCTGGCAGGGGCCCAGGCAGCTGTCCCGAGAACTATATAAAATATATTTTTTTGTTTTGTTTTGTTTTGTTTTGTTTTTGGTCTTTTCAAGACAGGCTCTCCCTGTAGCCCCAGCTGTCCTGGACTCACTCTGTAGACCAAACTGGCCTTGAACTCACAAAGATCTGCCTGCCTCTGCCTCCCAAGTGCTAGGATTAAAGGCGTGCGCCACCAAATTAACAAAATATTTTTATGATGTGGAGGTAGGCAAAGATTTCCTGAGATTTAGAAAGCAGTTCCCAAATAAGAACAAAACTATAAATTAGACTTTATAAAAATAAAATGTTATGTTCATCAAAAAAGATAAACATTAATAAAAAGATCAAATGCAAGCCGGGTGTGGTGGTGCACGCCTTTAATCCCAGCAGAGGCAGGTGGATCCCTGTGAGTTCAAGGCCAGCCTGGTCTATATAGTGAGCTCCAGGCCAGCTAGGATAAAGGGAGACCCTGCCTTGAAAAGACAGAAAAAAAAAAAAAAGATCATCAAATGCAGACCAGGAAAAAAAATTTTTCAAACCATTAAAAAGGTTAAGAATTTATACAACTCCATAACAAAAATAAAACAATGAACAAATTGAAACAAATAGAGTGGAGAAACGAATACTTTGAACATGTGTTACAATATAGACCCTGTACCACAGAAGGCATGCAATGTCATCTTGAGGGAATGCAGGTTAAAATGATAGTGAGATCCCACCAGAACACTAAAATTAAATAGATACAATGATCATGAATAACTAGAATTCTGATATGTCCTGTGAGAAGGTTTCAAGGTAAAACCTACTTTAGACAAAAGGTCTGGAAACTTCTCACAAAGTTGGACATTGCTATGTGATGGCTCAGCAATTTGTTCTAGATATTTACCCAAGAGAAAGCATAAAGTTCACAAGAAAATAGGTGCTCATGAAACAAGTATAGGACAGCTGGGATTGTATTCTTAATAGCCCCACACTGCAAGGATTGCTAGCATTATAGTCATAAGACAGACTACTACTACTAAATAAAAAGGAACAAGTATTGATACTTGCAGAAGCATGCCTGAATCTCATACTATCTAAATGCTTACACCAGTTTTATGGTGTTATAGAGCAAACAGATGGTATGTGAAGGAAGGCGCTGAGAGCATTGGTTACCTCCAGAAGACAGTGAAGAGTTGACTGGGAAGGCTTGTGAAGCAGCTTTCTCTGGAGCAGTAGTAATGGTTTCAGTAGTTTTTCTAATTCTCATATACATTGTAGAAATTCATGGGGTGGTATTCTTAAGATTTTTGTGTCTCATATAATATGAAATTTATTTTATCATTAGGAGATAATATATTGTCAAAAATATTGAGAAGTGGATCATCCTACACAGCTATCCTATTAGCAGTTATAAGAATTGGTACAGCTATATTAAATAGTTAGATATTGTCTAATTAAAAATTACACACACAGGGCTAGAGAGATGGCTCAGCAGTTAAGAGCACTGGCTACTCTTACAGAAGACCTAGCCCAGGTTCAAATCCCAGCACCCACATGTAACAATCATCTGTAGGTCCAGGTCCAGGGAATCAAACACCCTCTTCTTTCCTCCTTGGGCACTGAATGATATGGGCACACTTACACATATGCAGGCAAAACACTCGTACACATAAAAGAAAAATAAATAAAAAATTTTAAATACACACACACACACAACCTCAGCAATACTAGTCTGATACATAGAAACCTGGGAATGTACTTGGAGAGACATATGTACTGTATGAATTTTCCAGAATACTGGAAATAACTCAGCCTCTCCATCAATAAGAGAAGACAAGCCTGTGTTGTGTCCAAACATGTCATCATAGATGAATCTCATGAGCATAAAGCTGAGTGATTAAACCAGGGACATGAGAATGTGATCCAGCTAATAAAATTCCATCACACATCTTGCCAGAATGAAAACATTGATGGGGAATACATACGGTAACACTAGAAAGCAAAGGAAAAATCAGGGTATTTGGGGAAAAGTTATGGGAAGAGATTTGGATGGGACTGGGAAGGCCATAAAGAGGATTGCAGAGTTGAGTAATGCTCTTCCTTAAACTGGCTGGTGGGAAAGCAGGTGTTCATTTTATTATTTTTTAATGACTTACACATATGTTAGAAGCATTATTTGATATACATTTAACAGTTAGTAATAATGTTTTCAAAAACAAATGTATGTTTTAAAATTAATTTTTTTTGTTATTTTTGAGACAGGGTCTCCCTGTAGCCCCAGCTAGCCTGGAACTCACCGTGTAGACCAGGCTGGCTCTGAACTCACAGAGATCCACCTGCCTCTGCCTCCCAAGTGCTGGGATTAAAGCCATGTTCCACCATACCTGGCTAAAATTAATTTTTAAGTGCTATATTAGGGGGCCAGAGAAATGGCTCAGCTATTAAGAGTAATGGCTCCTCTTGCAGAGGACCCTGGTTCGGTTCCCAACACCCACATGACAGCTAAGAACCATCCATGACCTTCAGGGCATTGGATAACACATGTGCACTTACATGTATGCAGGCAATATACTCATATACATAAAATAAATAAATTAAAATAGCAGTAGTATCTCCAGAATGTTAAGAGGTGGGTTTTCTCATCTACAATTTACCAAATACCTGTGTGTAATCTGATATACAAGTGATACTGGTTTAGCTTGTATTTTAAGGCTGTAATTTTGGTATCTGTATCTTAAAAATTAATTAGAAAGGGGCTGGAGAGATGGCTCGGTGGTTAAGAGCACTGGCTGCTCTTGCAGAGGACGTGGGTTAGATTCCCAGCACCATATAGCTGATAACAACTATCCATTACTCCAGTTCCAGAAAATCTGATGCCCTCTTCTAACCTCCACAGGCATTTCACAACATGGGTACACTTACACACATGCAGGCAATATATTCACACACATAAAATAAAAATAAAAACCTTTTAAAATTAATTAGAGAAATAATTGAAAACTAAAGTGATTGCAGCTATGTGTAGGTGTGGCATTGGCTTTCTGGCTCCACTTTAACCTCCCTTCCATAATACTGGGCAGATTTTGAAAGCATGCTTTTATGAATTGAACCAAATCGCTGGATTTACCTTACAACCAGGTCATGGAGAACACAGCCTGTAATTTATTTTCTTGAAATTTAACTGTGACAAAAATCCTCAGGCTGCTGTGGCTAGCACCTAGATCTTAAAACTGTTCTGTTGAATCTTAATCATTTTAAAGATATTTATAGATTTCTCATCTCAACATTTCTTGTAAAATCTGTATTTTTTTCATTAAGTCATCTTGCCAGATGAAATGGTTGAAGCTATACAGGGATCCTCAATGTAAAGATTAAAACTAAAAGTACTGAGACTGGTAAGATGGCTCAGAGTTAAGAATATTTGCTGCTCTCAAAGAGGACCCAGGTTCATTTCCCAGCACCTACATGGCGACTGACAAGTGTCCATAACTCCAGTTCTAGGGATCCAATGCCATCTTCTGGTCTCCTTGGGCACTAGGCTTGCACATGGTATACATACATACTATGCAGATAAACACTCATGTACCTGTAAATTTTTTTTAATTAAAAGGTCTTAGCCAGTTACTTGGGTTTTTATGAGTAGTCTAGCATTTCTTTGGGTGCTGGTGTGTATATATGAAGGGTTCGAGTGCACTCCAGTGGAGTCCCAGAACCTTATTGTTCCGTTTATCATGGGAAGTGCCAGACTTTTGCAATATTTTAAGAAAACTTGCTCTACTTGCATGAATTCTCATAGGAATGGCCACATACAGTATTATGCCAGTTTAAGCCCAGCATTAAAGTCAGGATTCTAAATGACATGTAATGGTATGATTTATTTTCAGTCTTAAACTTTATAGGGCACAAAACAAGATCCTATCCTTGCATATTGCTTTTTATTTTTAGAGTCACAATGATGATAAAAATCTAAGCTTAAGAACTGTCAAATGATTTATGCTATTTCATTTATTTTTCAAAGGATTGGAGTGTCACCAGTGAACCCATTAGAATTGTAGGTTTAAAGTTCTCCCATTTTTAAAAGAGACCAGCTGCATAAACAAGTGTGCAAACTTTGTAATTTAATTCTACATGATTTTTTTAATACTTCAAAGTGCCAAGGAAGTCAGTTTTTCTTAGGTTATGAGTAAGTTGTCTGAGTCATTATGATCTCAAACCTTCAAGCACATTTACCTCTTCTTTAAAGTACTAATACTTTATTGTGTCCATTGCAGCCTTAAGACATTTCTCTTTTTGTCTAACCTACCTTTTCTTTCTTCATGAGCTTACACCAAGGATGGAATGGAGTAACTGGAGGAAGACTACTTGTGAGACTGAAGCCTGCAGCAGGGATGGGTAGTCTAATAACTATGTTAGAGAATGTGGTTCAGCAAGTTTCATTTCTGCTACTGTGATAAAATACCCTGACAAAAGCAACTTAGGAAGCCAGACATGATGGCTCAAGCCTTTAGTCCCAGAACTCAGCACAGATCTCCAGCCTGGTCTACATAGTGAGTTCCAGGCCAGCTGGGGCTACAGACAGACTAAAATAAAACAAAACAAACAAACAAACAAAGCAACTTAGGGGAGAAAGGGTTTATTTAAGCTCACAGTTCCAGGTCACAGGCCTCTACTGTGAGGAAGTCAAGGAAGCAGGAAACTGAAGCAGCTAGTCACATCCACACTCAGGAGCAGAGAGAACGTGAATGCACGTGTGCTTACAAGTGTGAAGTTCACTCCTTCCTTTATACTCAGTCCAGGACCCAGCCATGAAATGGTGTCTTTGCACTCTGAATGTGAAGTACCCTAACCCCAGCCCCAAAGCTCTTTTTCTCACATACTTCTAAGTTTGAGATAACTATAAACTCAGAGGACTTTGAATACAGAATATCCATGGCAGTATCCCTCCTCAGGTTCTCCTCACTGTGGCATTAAGGTATTAACATTGATATAATCTTTTTCAGATGTCTCTAGTTTTTCTTTAACTTATGTCTGTCTGCACATACACATACATGTGCACACATGCACACACATTTCAAACTCTTACCCCATGTACCTACTTTCAAAGATGAAAATTTCCATCACAGGGATTCTTCATGTTGCCGTTTGGGCCACATTCACCCAGCCTCTCACCTGTCTAGTCCCATCCCTAAACTCTGGAAATCACCAGTACCTTCTTTCATAATTTGTTTCATTAATGTGTAAGTTGTACTGTTAAGTGTGTGATATGTTGATATATTTCATTCAATATAATTCCATTGAGTTTTCATTCATGTTATTGTGTATATAATTCCTTTTCATTGTTGAATATTTTTCTGTCAAAATATACAAGTTTTCACACAGAACATGAGAAAATGATGTAAACGTCAGCTAAGACATGTTTAAGGGGGCTGGAGAGATGGCTTATTGGTTAAGAGTACAGGCTGCTCTTGCAGAGAACTCGGGTTCAATTCCCATACCCACATGGTGGCTAACAACTGTCCATAACTCCAGTTCCAGGGGAATCTTGCACCTTCTGACCTCTTTGGACATTGCATGACATGGATGCATTTATACATGCAGGCAATACACTCATACACATAAAATAAAAATAACAAAATATAAAAAAGTTTTTAAGGCATTGTTGAAACTGACTTGTTAATTGAAATTACAGGTAAATTTTCCCTGATGATTATTTACATTGGATGTGTCTGTCTGAACATACTAAGAGCAGTGGATCACTGCTCACATACTGAAACTACTTCCAGTGGGAAAGAGAAACATCTCCATTCATCCAAATAAAACTCTGCAGGGATGGGAGCAGAAGACAGTTGTTGGTTCTGATTCCAGCAGATTTGTTTGGTGTCTTCCCTATGTACAGCCTGTGATTACTCAGCCAGCTCTTCACAAAGACCACTGTCCCCATGTGAATCTCACCCCCCCCCGTGTTTGCTTTCTTAATTAAATGATTAGGTATTTTCTTTAAATTCTGACTGACTGAAATACTTCTCCCGTGTTCTTTCTCTGGCCTGAGGGAAAGGCATGGATCTTTGAGTACCAGGAAGAAAGGATTTAGGATTTGGCCTTATCTGAGGGCAGGGAAGGCTTCACCAAGGAGGGTCATTTAAGCAGGAATCAGGAAGGATAAGAGCTAACTAGAAAATGAGCAACAGGTGATCAGTTTACTGAAGCGTGATGATGCTGTGGTGGGAAGGGACCAGCTAAGCCTGTGGAGCTGGATGGAGCCAGTATTATCATATAAAGTACTTGACTAGGGAGACAGATAGAAGTGCAAAGAGACTCACCCAAGGTCAGACAGTACGTGGGAGAGAGAGGATTTGTATTCAAGGAGTCTCCTTATCTCTGCTAGGCAGACAGACAAGGGTCTACAGGCTTAGAGGTAGGGAGCTCAGACAAGAGGTCTGAACCAGAGATGAAGAATACCAAGTAGCTGGCTTTCAAGCTGTCATTATAGATGAGATACCCTTGGGAAAAGGCACACAGTGAGGCCTGATGTTTACCTAGAGAATTCAGCAGACACCTGGCCTCACATACATGAAGCAAGAGGCATTGGAGTGGTTGTGAGCAGTTCTCATTTGGTACTAATGGGACAGGTAAGTTGAAGACTGAGCAGCCCCCGGGGATGCCATTGACAGAAGCCATCTTAGAAAATTCAGGTGGGGTGTCAAGATCACCCAAGGAATGAACAGGAGACAAGTAAATGCATATGATAGCTTAGGCAATGTTATATAGAAGTTTATTTGTAGTATTTAGATAGGCCTGTGGGCTTCAGCATGGAGTTCTAAAGCCACATGGATTTGCTGCTATTACAATAGAAGATACTTGAGTGTGTTTTGAAGCCAGTTCAAGAGATCTGCTTAAGGCCAAGGCAGGAGAGATGTTTCCATATTGTTGAGGAAGCAGGAATATGTAGACTACTTGGCTGGGCTGAGGGCCCCGCCTTGGGAAGGAGAAAGGGTACCCCTCTGTTGTGTCAAGACTGAGGTCAGGCAGGACTAGAGCACCTTTAGTAGCTTGTGGATGACACTGGGAAGGTGAGAAATGGTCCTGAAAAGAAGTGCAGTACAGGAGGTTTGAGGAGCAAAGAGGGGTGTTCATCTACAAGCCTGGATCTTGTATTTCCAAAACAAACAGAGCAGAGGGCTTCACACTCCATGGAAGACCTTCTCTGAGCAGGTGAGCATTGAGGTTTTAGGAGATGGAGGTCAGTAGAAGACAGAGAAAGAATTGAGGAGATGGAGGTGTGTTTTTTTAAGATAAAATGCTCGTTAAATTTCACTATTCATTTTAATTGGCTTAGAAAAAAGAGATTCACCTAGAAGTCTGAATTTTTTAAAGATTTTTTAAATTTGTATTTATTTTTGTAAAATGTGTATGAATGTACTGTCTGCATGTAGGTTTGTGCACCCATGTTGTACAATGCCGCGGAGGTCAGAAGAGGTCTCGAATTCCCCTGGAACTGGAGTTCTCCTGGAATTGGAGTTACAGACGGTTCTTAGCCGCCATGTGGGTGCTGGGGATCAAACCCGGGTCCTCTGCAAGAACAGTCAGTGCTCTTACCCACTAGGCCATCTCTCCAGCCCCAAGAAATCTGAATTTTTAAACAAAATGCTAACCAACACTAAGAAGTTTTGTTTTTACTAGTTTTTGTTTTTTTTTTAAGAATAGTACAGGTAAAAAGGATACTCTTTCTATAAATTTATTTTTTTGCATATATATATATATATATATATATAGAGAGAGAGAGAGAGAGAGAGAGAGAGAGAGAGAAAGGTTGCATTTATATCTACAATTCTCAAAAGTGAGCAGGGTTCTTGTCCTAAAAATAAAGCCCCTCTCTACTCCCTTTGCGTGATGATGTCTTTATCTGTCATAAGGCTCGTGGGGCCTTATGGGAATAGGTTGTGTTCTCTGCCTTCTGAGATTGGACATCCTTCTACCATATCTTTGCCCACCTTTGGCTTGAGGGGGCTGTTCTGCTTTTTGTTGTTGTGATAAAATACTGTAACCAAAGGCAACTGGAAGAAAGGATTTATTTCATCTTACACTTGTAAGGAACAGTTCATCTCTGAAAGGAATCAGACAGGAACTCAGGGCAGGAACCTGGAGGCGAGAACTGAAGCAGCTGTTTACTGGCTTGCTCCACTACCTTTCAAAGGCAGCACAGGCCCACTTGCCTGCCTAGGGATGCCACTACCCACCATAGGCTGGGCCTCCCACATCAACTAGCAGCTAAGAAAATGCCTCACAGATACAGGCACAGATGGTCTGATCTAAACAATTCTTCAGTTGACATTCTCTCTTCCCAGATGACAATAGTTTGTATAAGCTGACAAAACTTAACCGTCACAGGAGTTTCTCCTGCCATGGAGGAAAAGACTGTGACTCTTCTGGTTATACCCTGAAGGAAAAGCAGGAACCATAAGCATTTGCCATAGTGTGCAGGGCTCATGTCTTCTGAGGACTGACCAGCTCTTGTCTCCATCTTTCACAGTGTGTCTTGCTTCCTCCAATCCATGATCTCTTTAAGTTTCCTGTGCCTTTCATTCATCCTTACTCCCACACATGATTATTGTGGGAAGGCCTGCAGTCTTTCTGCACCCAACATGTCACAGTACAGGAAGCCCTGAGGCCTTCCTTCCCCAGGAGTGCAAGGTAGAACCCAATTAGCTTCAGTCTTCAGAAGCTAACGGGAAAGACAGTTTAGCCAGACCAACTGAAAATACATTTACCTTCAAGACTTCTTTGTTGGTGATGAAGAGAGTTCAGAAGTTTCATTGAATACCTACAAATACCATACTTACTTGGAGACATTGCAGTGTGATCATCAAAACTGGAAGAATGCATGGAAGGGTGAGAGCATTTTAGATTCAGACCTGTGCTTTCCTGGGGGTTACCATGGGCGCATAGAAACAACTACTTCACAGATTCTTTTGTCATGCGTATCTCTTTATGACTTGATTATGCAGTTGGTGTCATTAAATTGGGAGATTAACATTTCTTATTTACACTGACTCTTAGAAGTTTGAAAATGACTCATCATGGAATATTTAAGGCTGATGTTTTTCTTACTTTTAATAAGAGCACATAAAACATAAAAATTAGCCATTCAAGTATTATATTAAAAATAGAAAAAAAAAATTAGCCATTCAAGACAAGGAAAAGAGAGGACTGAGGACTAGGGGGAAAGTAAATAACTGTTACTGAGAGTCATTATTGCAAGTATAATTCTTGGACTTTAGATCCTATTTTTTGAGAATTATTATTTCATTTATGTGTATGTGTGTGCACTTGTGTGAGTGTGTGCCATGTGTTCAGGTGTCCAGAAGATGGTGTCAGATCCCCTGGAGCAGTAGTTCTATGTGGTTGTGAGCCACCAGACATGGGTACTGGGAACTGAACTCAGGTCCTCTGCATGAGCAGCAAGCACTCAACCTCTGAGCCATTTCTTCAGCCCTGGGTCCTTAACATGTATGACAGAGTACATGAAATCTGGCAGGGGGGTGATGAGAGAGTACGTGAAATCTGGCAGCAGGTGCCTGTAAGAGGTGTGTGGACAGAGGAGGGCTCTAAATATGACCAAAGTATATGTATGAAATTTGAAAAAAAGTCAGTAAACAATATATACTAATATCATTTATATTTATATAAATCAGTCCAGAAGCCGCAAGCACAGTCATCTTTGAAGAATCTGGAAAATGGTGTCATCTTCCTACTGCACAGAGTAATCAGAAACAGACATTGGGCATTTCTTTGGATCCATAACTCTGTATAGCTCAGTAGTTAATACTTGTTACATCCATGTACACATATTTGGAGAAATCTTGGACTTTAGTCAAAGTGATAAACTCTTATATCATAGTAGAATAAGGCAAGTTTCTTTATGGATTTTCCTTAAGATCCCAAGTGTGGTATTAATGGGACATAAGTAATATTGGTTGTGTTTTTCTTTAAAAAAAAAAAAATCCAGGGCTAGAGATATGGAAAGATAGAGCAAGTAAATGTACTTCTTACTTTGTGTCCCTCGGAATGATTAAGAATAAATGTGTTTAAGAGGAACTTTAAAAAATGAAAATTGTCTTGTTTGTGCATCTTGATCACCAGGCTGATGGTGCATGGCATAGTGTATTTGTTCTGAAAACACCAGAATAACTCAGGCTCCATTCCCAGATTCAACATTAAATTAACTCACTTGTAGAACACTCAAAAAGCATACAATACACATTCTCTCAAGCATATATGAGGCTAGCTCCAGGATGAACTATCTGTCAGATCATGTAATAGGACTCAGTAAGCATAAAATGAAACACAGTGCTCCAAACTGGGTTAGCTGACACTATACAACAAATTAGCAATAAGTAACAAGAAATTTGGGAACTGAGAAAATATGTAGACATTAAGTAACACCCCTAAAGAATTAGTGAGTCGAAGAAATTACAAGGTAAATTAGAAAATATTGTAAGATAAATTAATCTAAACACCATACACCAAAGTTTACAGGATACAGATGGAGAAGAAATGGCAATGTTTATAGAGAAATTGGTCAGCAGTGACAGGGACAGGCAGGGAGGCACAGCTTCACTGTCCCCCACAGTAGCCTGAGGAGTTCCTAAGCCTTTAGGACCCAGACCAAGTTGGGATTTTGGCTTCAGTGCAGAAAAGAATTTCAGGACTAGCTAGTATAAAAGCACAGTTAGGTTTAATAAAGATATTTTAATCTAGATTTAAGCATTAGTGATGGGAGAAAGTGAGGCACTCAGAAAGAAAGACCCTCCAGACCGTGGCTGTGGGCTCCTCAAGGAAGAGCTGCCATTCCTTGTCTTTACACACACATGCTATTTCAGTGGGATTTAAAGTTACTGTCTTAGAGGGGAAAAAAAAGAGAGAAAAGAAAAAAAGTTAATGTCTTGAGAGGGTTGCCAAGGAATCTAAATGAGATCAACATCTCAGAGTGGTTGCTAAGGGGCACCTGACATGATTACAGTCGATAAGATCAGAGGGATGCAGGAAGGTAGATACCTTTGCTGCAAACAAAGTTAACAGACTTGAGATTCTCATAAAATGTCTGGGGAAAGGATTGAAGCCCACCCCATATAATAATACATTTAGGCCTTTGAGCCAGACAAAATCCCAGCATAGACATGGGGAAAAGGATAATCCCAACCCTACCTGAGGAAGTATTAGCAACAGATGACTGCTGTGACGGAGAGAGTCGACCTCATTTAAGAGTGAGATCTTGGTAGGTTAACCAGGCTCAGTAGATGAATCCAACCAAAGGGCACTTGTGGGAGGGCACAAATTAGAATACATGTAATAGGGTGGGGATAGGACAGGATGCAGATAGGGGAGGGAATCTGATCAAAATGTATTGAACGAAATTTGAAGAAAAACCAATTTTAAAAAGAGTCAAAATATCATACAGGAATGGAAGGGACTTAAAATCAGCAAAATTATTTTGAAAAAAAAGATTAATTCATCCTGATTTCATGACTTAAAGTACAAAGCTATAATAAAGAAGACAGTGTGGTATTGCAGTAAGAAAAAACATAGATGCATAGAATAGAAGGGAGAGTCCAAAGACGCACCTTGGCATTGCTGTTTCACTGATCCCACAAGCAAGGATGTCCAGACAGATGAGTAGGGATAAGGTTGCACTGGTCCTAGAACACTGGATAGTTAATGCAGCAAAATGAAAGAGGACCCTGCATCATGTAGAAGGTAACTCAAGGGCCTGAAAATCAGAGATATAACAATGTCAAACTCTCAGAGGAAAACTTCATATCTTTATGACTTTAAGTTATGTAAAATAATCACATTGGCATTTAGTGCACAAGCAACAAAAGAAAAACAGGTAAGCTGGACTTTACCAAAATTAAAAGCTTTTAAGACTCAAAAAAAAATCAAGAATATGGAAGAGAAATTTGCAAATCATATCCCAGGTAAGAGGCTTTCATCAGAATATACAAATAACTTTATAACTCAATAATAAAAAGAAAAATAACCTAGCTAAATACTGTACAAAGGAACTATGTTCACATACATGTGCATATATATACACACATACATATGTATATATACATATATTATACACTTTCCCGTGAGCACATGAAGATAGTGTCATTAGTCACTCAGGAACAGGCACAGTGCAGTGCCACATGATAAAAAAAATGTATTGAAGCAGATATTCATGGGAGTAAGTAGAACCTGGAAACCTCGAGCACTGCTAGTGAGGATTATATGGGAAGCTTCTTTGGCAAAACTGTTCTGGCAGTTCTTCAGCATGGAGTGCCCTATGATCTAACCTGTAGCTGTGTGGGACATACCCATTCTGATCACAGACAGAACACTTTGAAAGGGGGATTTTTGATGTATAGAAGCATCAGAAACCATGACTGGTTACTAATTGAGTTCCTCTTAGGTTTTCTGTTATTATGCTAGATGCTTACAAAGGAATGAGAGCCCCACCCCTCTACAGCTTCTTGACTGTTAGTGGTATGAAATATTATCTAAGTAAAATCACAGTACTATGGAAGAAAGATGCAAGGCTCATTGGATGTGTTAACAGGGATGTCAGAACTAAACTAGGCTGTGGACAACTCTAAGAAGCGATTTTGCTTTGAGACCTTGTTACGATTGGATCATCAATGTTCCCTCAAGGCTCCTGTGTTGAGGCTTGGTGGCAAGCCTATTGAGAGGTGATAGAATCTTCCAGAGGTGAATCCTAGTGGAAGGAAGTTAGGTCATTGTGGGGCTGTGCCCCTGAAGGGAGTATTGGGCCCTACTTCTTATCTCTCCTTTTTGCTTCCTGGTCACCACGATGCATTCTCTTACCACAGGCCCAAAAGTAACTGGGTCAACCATCATCTGAAATGTCAGAGATAGGAGGTAAAAGAAAGCTTTCCTCCATTAAGTTTATCGTCTCAGGTATTTTGTCACAGCAGTCGAAAGCTGACTGACAGATAGGAAAGATATATCCATGCCATCAACACAAGAAGAAAAATAAAAATAAAAAGTGACTCCTGGGTATAGAAAGATTCCATTGGAAGAAAGAAGTTATGTGCAGGAGACTTGGAAGGTTAGGGTGCCTGGGATGCAGAACATAAGAGCCAGAAGCTTTCGAAGCAAATCAGGACCAGGCTGTAAAACCCTATTGGAATGTTACAGTTTGGGGGGTGCAGTTAGTCTAGGATGAGATCATCTTAATTTGTCTTTTAAAAATACTACTGTGGCTGTAGTTAGAGAAAGGACAGGAATGGAAACCTGTCAGAAGTATCTTAGTCTAGTTAGGCTGCTACACCATGTGTCAGGAGGTCAGAAGTAGAGAGGAGGAAAGGTGGACATCCTGGAGGGCTTTTAGGAGAGAAACTGATAAATTTGATGAGCTCCTGGACTGCACAGAAGTATTGTCCGGAAAGTGAACATGTTAGAGTGCTGTTTTGGAGTGAGCATTATTTTGAACCACTTCAGGTAACATGGCTGACTGCTTTCTGCTGAGAAGTATCACTTTCTTACCAAGGCAGTCACACATAATACAGGATTAAATAATTTACTGATAGGAAGTATTTTGAAAAAAGTACAAATCTGAGAAAATTTGGCAAATTTTTAATGTTTGCCAGATGGATTTTGCTCTGAGCCTTTCTTATCCTTGTAAGAACCTCAGTGTCTTATAATGTCCTTGGCCCGGTAATGTGGAGATCATCTGTCATGTAAGTTTCCTCATGTTGCCATAAGTAATGAAAGTAGCCTGTGAAGTAATTGTCTGGCACGTAGCTACCTTCCAGTGACAGCTTTTTGGAATGAATCCACTTTTAGCCATTTCTTGCTTCCTTGGCCAGCAAAGTCCTAAAATGTCAAGTTCTTCAATGTTTTTTATACTGCAGTTATGTAGAAGTGATAGTCTTTCATCATAACTTCTAAATGCCATGTTTGTGCTTTACCACTGCACTGAAATAAACCTTAATTTATATACTAATTTTTCCTCAAATATTCCCTGAGTTATTCATTATTCTGCATATAGTTGGATTTGGAATACCAGCACTGAGAGCCAACTAATTGGTAAAAACAGAAAACAGTGCAGATGAGTGCAGATGAAGTTAATAATACTGTAACCAGTATAAGAAAGGCATAAGAAAGGCATCTAGCTGGGTGTTGTGGCGCACGCCTTTGATCCTAGCACTTGGGAGTCAGAGGCAGGCGGATCTTTGTGAGTTCAAGGCCAGCCTGGTCTACAAAGAGAGTTCCAGGACAGCTGGGGCTACAGGGAGACCCTGTCTTGAAAAGACCAAAACAAAAAAGCATCTAGAGAGAAGCAGACAGGACACCTGCAGACTCGGCAGGCAGGCCAGATGAGATACTAGTGTGCTCAGCCTTGCTGCCCAGCCAGGGACTCGACACCCCCCGCCCCTCCACTTCTGGGAGCAGAGAGAAGAACTATGTGCATGGATAGAGAGGCAGACGGGAGGCCTGCAGATTCTGCAGGCAGGCCAGTGAAGTACCAGCATATGGGCCAAAGGATTAAACCCCTCATCCCCCACTCCATGCTCCCAAGCTATTGGTACTGTAGTGGAGACTGTAAGCTGCTGGTGCTCTGGTTGGGACGATCCAGCAAGAGCAGTGCCAGTGATTCTAGGCTGTACAGCCAGTGCTGAGGAAGAAACTGGCAGGAAGCAGAGTGACCAAACAGTCCTCCATATTAACATTTGAGATTAGCGCCAGAATCCAAACAAACAACAACAGCAAGAACAACAAAAACAAATCCACATGCCAAAGACACAACAGAAAAACAACATGGGGAAAGCTCATAATAAATCCCCACCAAACTCCATCAGTCCTGTAGAAGATCCTGACGAGAAATCCTTGGAAGGAAACCAAGACACCGACCTTAGAAAAACAATTGTAGACAAATTCAAAGAAATCAAAGAATATAAAGAACAAATCAGAGAGCTAAGGAGAGAGAATGAAAAACTTATGAAGGAACAAGAAGGAAAGAATGATAAACTCCAGAAAAAACTAGAGGGAGAGAAATACAAACTCCGAAAGAACTAGAGGGGAAAAATTACAAACTCCAGAAAGAAGTGGACACTGAAAAGATCACAGGCTGAAAGGGAAAAAACTGTCCAGTGAAGCAAGGAGCTACAAGAAGAGAATGAGAAGCTCCAAAAGGAAGTAGAAATACTGAAGAAATAATAGGATGAAATGAAAAAGGAAATTGAACATTCATCCATTCAGCAGGAAAGGATGGTAAAAAACCTCAGAAGCAGAATGGATGAAGCAGAAAAAAGAATATCAGACCTACAGGATAACATGGTGCAACTAAAAACCTCAAGTAAAGATTATGGAAAAATTTTTAAAAACTCAAGAGTAGAACAACCAGGAAATGTGGGACACCATGAAAAGACCAAACCTCCGCATCATAGGGATAGAAGAAGGAGAAGAATCCCGAGACAATGGTATTGATCAGATCTCCAACAGAATAATAGAAGAAAATTTCTGCAAACTGAAAAAAGACAAACCCATACAAATACAAGAAGCATATAGAACACCAAATAGATAAGAACAGAAAAGAAATTCCCCATGCCATATCATAGTTAAAACACTAGATGCTCAAAACAAAGACAAAATACTGAAAGCCACAAGAGAAAAACAAGTTTATAAGGGGAAACCCATCAGAATTACAGCTGACTTATCAGTACAAACAATGAAAGCAAGAAGAACATGGACCAAAGTATTCCCAGTGCTAAATGACTTTAGATGCCAACCCAGATTACTATACCCAGCAAAGATGTCAATTATAGTTAAAGGAGAAAAACCTTTCATGACATAAAGAAAATGAAAGAACACATGTCAAAAAAACCCAACACTTCAGAAAATACTCGAAGCAATTCAAAGAACAGAGGAAAGGAGCAACTATCCCCAAGCAACTAAAGAAAGAAAATATCAAAATCATAACAGGGTAAATGAAAACCTAAACCAAGAATTACAAACAAAAAATAAGTTAAAACAACACACATCTATCAATAATCTTACATATTAATGGTCTAAACTCCCCAATCAAAAGACATAGGCTGGGAGAATGGATTAGGAAACAGAATCCATCTATGTGCTGTCTACAAGAAGCCCATCTCACCCTCAAGGACAGACACCACCTCCATCTATATGCTGTCTACAAGAAACCCATCTCACCCTCAAGGACGGACACCACCTTAGAGTGAAAGAATGGAAAAATATTCCAAGCAAATGGTACCAAAAAGCAAGCAGCAGTTGTTGTTCTAATATCAGACAAAATAGACCTCAGAGTAAAATTAATCAGAAAAGACAAAGAGGGCCATTATATCCTTATCAACAGAACAATTAACCAGGAAAATTTCATAATCTTAAATGTTTATGCACCAAACTCTGTTATACCAAACTTGATAAACACAATCCTTCAGGACCTTAAGACACAGATTAATCCCAACACACTAATAGTGGGGACTTCAATAACCCACTGAGTCCCTTGGATAGGTCAACTGGATAAAAAATAAACAGACATCGGAACTGAACAATACAATACACCAAATGGACCTCACAGATATCTACAGAATATTCCACCTAAACACCAGAGAATATACTTTCTACTTAGCACCCCATGGAACATTCTCCAAAATCGACTACAAACTGGGACACGAAAAAAAAATCTCAACAAATACAAAAGGATTGAAATTATTTCATGCATTCTATCAGACCACAGTGTAATAAGGCTCAATATTAACACCAGGATAAGCCCTACTAACTACAAGAACACATGGAGACTAAACAACACAATCCTGAGTAATGAGTGGGTCAGGGAAGAAATAAAGAATGAAATAAGGCCAGGCGTGGTGGCACATGCCTTTAATCCTAGCACTTGGGAGGTAGAGGCAGGCGGATCTTTGTGAGTTCAAGGCCAGCCTGGTCTACAGAGTGAGTTCCAGGACAGCTGGGGCTACAGGGAGACCCTGTCTCGAAAAGACAAAAAATAAATAAATAAATAAAAATAAAAGCATTCATGGAACTAAATGAAAAAGACAATACAACACAATCCTGAGTAATGAGTGGGTCAGGGAAGAAATAAAGAATGAAATAAGGCCAGGCGTGGTGGCACATGCCTTTAATCCTAGCACTTGGGAGGTAGAGGCAGGCGGATCTTTGTGAGTTCAAGGCCAGCCTGGTCTACAGAGTGAGTTCCAGGACAGCTGGGGCTACAGGGAGACCCTGTCTCGAAAAGACAAAAAATAAATAAATAAATAAAAATAAAAGCATTCATGGAACTAAATGAAAAAGACAATACAACACAATCCTGAGTAATGAGTGGGTCAGGGAAGAAATAAAGAATGAAATAAGGCCAGGCGTGGTGGCACATGCCTTTAATCCTAGCACTTGGGAGGTAGAGGCAGGCGGATCTTTGTGAGTTCAAGGCCAGCCTGGTCTACAGAGTGAGTTCCAGGACAGCTGGGGCTACAGGGAGACCCTGTCTCGAAAAGACAAAAAATAAATAAATAAATAAAAATAAAAGCATTCATGGAACTAAATGAAAAAGACAATACAACACAATCCTGAGTAATGAGTGGGTCAGGGAAGAAATAAAGAATGAAATAAGGCCAGGCGTGGTGGCACATGCCTTTAATCCTAGCACTTGGGAGGTAGAGGCAGGCGGATCTTTGTGAGTTCAAGGCCAGCCTGGTCTACAGAGTGAGTTCCAGGACAGCTGGGGCTACAGGGAGACCCTGTCTCGAAAAGACAAAAAATAAATAAATAAATAAAAATAAAAGCATTCATGGAACTAAATGAAAAAGACAATACAACACAATCCTGAGTAATGAGTGGGTCAGGGAAGAAATAAAGAATGAAATAAGGCCAGGCGTGGTGGCACATGCCTTTAATCCTAGCACTTGGGAGGTAGAGGCAGGCGGATCTTTGTGAGTTCAAGGCCAGCCTGGTCTACAGAGTGAGTTCCAGGACAGCTGGGGCTACAGGGAGACCCTGTCTCGAAAAGACAAAAAATAAATAAATAAATAAAAATAAAAGCATTCATGGAACTAAATGAAAAAGACAATACAACACAATCCTGAGTAATGAGTGGGTCAGGGAAGAAATAAAGAATGAAATAAGGCCAGGCGTGGTGGCACATGCCTTTAATCCTAGCACTTGGGAGGTAGAGGCAGGCGGATCTTTGTGAGTTCAAGGCCAGCCTGGTCTACAGAGTGAGTTCCAGGACAGCTGGGGCTACAGGGAGACCCTGTCTCGAAAAGACAAAAAATAAATAAATAAATAAAAATAAAAGCATTCATGGAACTAAATGAAAAAGACAATACAACACAATCCTGAGTAATGAGTGGGTCAGGGAAGAAATAAAGAATGAAATAAGGCCAGGCGTGGTGGCACATGCCTTTAATCCTAGCACTTGGGAGGTAGAGGCAGGCGGATCTTTGTGAGTTCAAGGCCAGCCTGGTCTACAGAGTGAGTTCCAGGACAGCTGGGGCTACAGGGAGACCCTGTCTCGAAAAGACAAAAAATAAATAAATAAATAAAAATAAAAGCATTCATGGAACTAAATGAAAAAGACAATACAACACAATCCTGAGTAATGAGTGGGTCAGGGAAGAAATAAAGAATGAAATAAGGCCAGGCGTGGTGGCACATGCCTTTAATCCTAGCACTTGGGAGGTAGAGGCAGGCGGATCTTTGTGAGTTCAAGGCCAGCCTGGTCTACAGAGTGAGTTCCAGGACAGCTGGGGCTACAGGGAGACCCTGTCTCGAAAAGACAAAAAATAAATAAATAAATAAAAATAAAAGCATTCATGGAACTAAATGAAAAAGACAATACAACACAATCCTGAGTAATGAGTGGGTCAGGGAAGAAATAAAGAATGAAATAAGGCCAGGCGTGGTGGCACATGCCTTTAATCCTAGCACTTGGGAGGTAGAGGCAGGCGGATCTTTGTGAGTTCAAGGCCAGCCTGGTCTACAGAGTGAGTTCCAGGACAGCTGGGGCTACAGGGAGACCCTGTCTCGAAAAGACAAAAAATAAATAAATAAATAAAAATAAAAGCATTCATGGAACTAAATGAAAAAGACAATACAACACAATCCTGAGTAATGAGTGGGTCAGGGAAGAAATAAAGAATGAAATAAGGCCAGGCGTGGTGGCACATGCCTTTAATCCTAGCACTTGGGAGGTAGAGGCAGGCGGATCTTTGTGAGTTCAAGGCCAGCCTGGTCTACAGAGTGAGTTCCAGGACAGCTGGGGCTACAGGGAGACCCTGTCTCGAAAAGACAAAAAATAAATAAATAAATAAAAATAAAAGCATTCATGGAACTAAATGAAAAAGACAATACAACACAATCCTGAGTAATGAGTGGGTCAGGGAAGAAATAAAGAATGAAATAAGGCCAGGCGTGGTGGCACATGCCTTTAATCCTAGCACTTGGGAGGTAGAGGCAGGCGGATCTTTGTGAGTTCAAGGCCAGCCTGGTCTANAGTGCTTGAAATGCTTGCTAGGGCAATAAGGCAAAAAAGGGAAATTAAAGGAGCACTAATCAAAAAAGAAGAAGTCAAACTATCCCTTTTTGCAGATGATATGATAGTTTACCTAAAGGATGCTAAAAAACTCCACCAGAAAACTCCTAGAAATGATTAAAAGTTTCAGTAAAGTGACAGGATACAAAATAAACTTAGAAATATCAGTAGCCTTCCTTTACACCAACAATAAACAACTGGAGAAGGAATATAAGGAGACCTTCCCAATCACAATAGCCTCAAAAAAAAAATAAATATCTAGAAATAAATCTAACCAAATTAAAAACCCTAAAGGAGATCAAAGACAACATCAAAAGATGGAAAGACCTCCCATGCTCATGGATTGGAAAAATTAATATAGTAAATATACAGATTCAATGCAATCCAGTCAAAATCCCCATGAGCTTTTTCACAGACTTGGAAAAAATTCCTTAAATTCATATGGAAAAACAAAAAACCCGGAATAGCTAAAGCAACCCTGAGCGAAAAGTGCAATACAGATTGCAAGATAATACAGATTACCTTACCAGATATCAAGATATATTACAGGGCTATGGTCATAAAGACAGCCTGGTACTGGCACAAAAACAGACCCGTTGATCAATGGAACAAAATTGAAGATCCAAACTTGAGCTCCTATAATTTCAGCCACCTTATATTTGACAAAGGGGCCAAAAAAGTTCAATGAAGGAAAGATATCATCTTCAGCAAATGGTGTTGGCAAAACTGGATCACCATTTGTAGAAGAACAAAATTAAACCCCTACCTCTCACCCCATACAAAAATAAACTTCAAGTGGATCAAAGATCTCAACCTGAAACCCGAAACCATGAAGATGATAGAAGAAAAAGTTGGCAGCAACCTACAAGACATCGGCATAGGAAAAAACTTTTTAAATCTAACAGTAGCTGCACAGGAAATAAGGTCAACAGCAGAAAAGTGGGACCTCATCAAACTCAAAAGCTTCTGTACATCTAAAGAAACAACCAAGGAAGTTGAAGAGAAAACTCACAAAGTGACAGAGCATTAACATCCAGAATATATAGACTACTAAAAAAACAAAGAAGAAAGAAAACAAATAACCTACTCAAAAGATGGAGTAAAGAGCTGAACAGAGACTTCACCAATAAGGAAGTAAAGATGGCTGAGAAACATCTTTAAAAATATTCAACATCGTTAATTAAGGAAATGCAAATTAAAATCACTCTACGGTAGCATCTCACTCCAATAAGATTGGCCCANTTCCAGAATATATAAACTACTCAAAAAACAAAGAAGTAAGAAAACAAATGACTCACTCAAAAGATGGAGTAAAGAGCTGAACAGAGACTTCACAAATGTGGAAATAAAGATGGCTGAGAAACATCTTAAAAATGTTCAACATTGTTAATAATTAAGGAAATGCAAATTAAGACCACTCTAAGGTATCATCTCACTCCAATAAGACTGGCTAGGATCAAGAAAACAAATGATACCAAATGCTGGAAAGGTTGTGGGAAAAGGGAAACGCTCATCCACTGCTGGTGGGAAAGTAAACTCATACAACCACTGTGGAAAGCAGTGTGGAGAATCTTTAAAAGACTCAAAATTAGCCTGCCACCTGATCCAGTCATACGCCTCCTGGGTATATACCCCCAAAACTCATCCTACCACAAAGATACATGCACAACCATGTTTATTGACGCTCTCTTTACAATATCAAAGAGCTGGAACCAACCCAAATGCCCCTCAACTGATGACTGGATAACAAAAATGTGGTACATCTACAGAATGGAGTTCTATGTCACAGTAAAGAAAGATGACATCATGAACTTTTCAGGTAAATGGATGGAACTTGAAGCCATTATGCTAAGTGAAGTAACATAGTCTCCCTCCCCCCCAAAAAAGTCAATGATTTCCCTCATATGTGGATGCTGACACCAAATCCCCAGTTGGCAGGTAAACTGAGCAGCTTTATTATTATATTTCTTTGTATCTGAAAGCAACTGTGCTGTTATAATGTGAATTTCTTAACAGGCTCTAGAATCGACCTACCATTGTATTCACACATTGTAATTACCATATGGGGTGGAAGATATGTATTCATATTCTAGAGTAATATAAAATTAAAGGGAAAAAGTGAACACCAAAATATATTTTGGAATTAACATACAGTTTATTCCCAAAGGCCATAATTTTGATACATGTGTGTTGTTTAAACAGGCATAATTTGGAGTAATACAAAGGGGAGGGAACAGTAACAACATAAAGACTGGGTCAAAGAACTGACTGATACAGTGAAATTGTGCTCAAAACAAGTCTCTGCAGAAAAAAATCCTTGGAAACATTGAGGGAAAGATGCAAGATGTGTATGGCAGAATGCATAAACTGTGGTGGGGGAGGGGCAGGGAGAGGGGAATGTATCCAAATTGGACTGAAAAAATGATGTATGAAATACACAAAATGTCTGGGCATGGTGGCGCACGCCTTTAATCCTAGCTCTTGGGAGGCAGAGACAGGCGGATCTTTGTGAGTTCAAGGCCAGCCTGGTCTACAAGGTGAGTTCCAGGACAGCTGGGGCTACAGGGAGACCCTGTCTCGAAAAGACCAAAAAAAAAAAAAAAATAAATAAATAAAAGAAATATACAAAATGTCAATAAAAAAGAACATAATTTAAAAAAAGATATATGTACAGGAAAGGAGTTTCTAAATCAGATATCAGTTGCTCAGGAATTAAGGTTTAAGCTAAAAACCTCTGTATAGCAGAGGAAACAGCCAAGGAAGTGAAAAGGAAACCCACCGAGTGGGAGAGAATATTCATTAGCTACACATCTGACAGAGGAGTAACATCCAGAATATACAAAGAACTCAAAAAACAAAGAATCAATAAACAACCTAATTAAAAGACAGGCTATGGATCTGAACAGAGAGTTCTCAAAAAGAAGAAATGGAAATGGGTAAGACCTACATTAAAAAGTGTTCAATATCCTTAGTAATTAGGAGATGCAAACCCAAACCACTTTATCATTTCATTTTACTCCAGTCAGAACAAATGATATCAAATGCTGGCAAGGCTGGCAAGAAAGGAGAAAGCGGGATTGCAAATTGGTACTACTATTGAAAACAGCATGGAGAACTTTTTTTAAAAAAACTAAAAATGAATTTACCATATGATCCAGTTATACCAGTCAGAAACACAGTGCTGGATAGGAGAAACCTCCCTCCAAGTTGTGGGTCAGGGTAGTCCAAGAGTCTCCAAAAGTAACACAGGCTATTGTCACAGCCCTTGAAGGTAAGAACTTATTGGTGAAGACATGACATTCTTCACACACAGGATTTGGAGTGATGGAGCTGGAACTGACCTGGAAGACTAGCTCTCATAACTTCAGAGGACACTATGCAAGCTGCTAAGTGATAAAATCAATGTTCCAACTCCAGCTTTAAAGCCTAATAACCACAACAATGACTGACACAGCGAACTATATTGGTGCAGTAGCAGCAATTTGATCAGTGGAATAATCAACAGCTATCTAAGGGGAATTAAAGCCCACTCAATGGGAGGGAACTCATGTATGGTAGTGTAAACATAGCCAAATACACATGGCTGGAGAGGTCATAGTTCCTAGAGAAAACAGTATGTCGGTCACATCCTTAGACAAACATAATTTCTTAGTGTGCTAAATGTGTATCCTTATAGTTACAGAGAGGTATAT